>CM060887.1:73906152-74341152 GCA_030762935.1 Hymenopus coronatus | reverse complement strand
AATGAATAACAATTAATGACGATAACAATAATAATGCATTCTTTCAATGAGAATATTGCAGTTTCTGATTGTAACGCTTTCCGTTACTATGCAAGAGATGTGTATAAGCCAATCACAGTATCAGACAGCCGTAAATAATGATGTCAGGCGAGGCGTTAAGCGGAGTTGATGGGAAATCTGCCAATCAGCTTTCTCTGATTGATATTACATTGCTTCAAGGCGCTTTCAATGAGGCGTTCGAATTACAGCAATAAGTGACGTCAACACTCGCAATAGTCTAATTATAACCAACTGTAACCAGAGCCTGTCTGGTAATTATTTCCGATTAACTGATATGCACGTGGCTGGGTGGGTAAGTAGATATACTCTATACCTGAGGCATGCTAGAAGCTGGTGCATAGCGTTGACACGAGTTAAAAAATTATAGTTCCAAGTGGCAACGGCCAAACTTTCAACACAACACTACTTGTAAATCATTGTGAATAATTCCAGTATCCTAAGAGCTTAAAACAGACATTAAAATAGCTGATGTGCTCCATTTACATGGCTTCTCTACAACCCCGTAATAAATTATTGTTAGAAAAATCCTATTCTTTTATCTACTACATGTTAACGAAGATAAACGTTAGCAGAAATTGTTTTACTACTTGCTTTCGCGTGAGTAGAAGGGAAATAAGGTTATACATTAGCTAAAGCGATAATCAAATCTTTTAAAAGCTAGTTGCTGTGTGAAAGAAATTTGTTTTTTTGGCATGGTTACAAGTTGACAAGTTACCATACAAGAAAAGTTTAAGTTTTTTAAAGGAATATCTCAGAAATGGTCAATAGAACGAAAAAAATGCATATCACGTAAATTGTATGTTTTATCGTGATCTACATTTTTTGAGAGTACGTTTATGTAAAAGTCATCAAGAATGATGAGGTCTTCAGAGGTTATTCCCAGAAAATTCAAGTTACATGTCGTATTTGTCATGTAAGCATCTTTAATATACGCATTTTAATCAAAGTTTTTGAGCCAATTTTTAGAAAACCAAACTTTTCGAAATTCTTTCTATATAGTGCAGTTTGAGGTGAGGGATTTTCCTCAAAATCTTTGTATCGCATCCTTGGAAGATACTGAACTTATATACCGAGTTTGGTATTTTACCGACTTTTCGTTTTTGAGTTATCGTGTTCACAGACACACGGACACACAGAATGCTATTAATTCTCATTCTTATTATACACACACAGGGTGTTAATGAATTATACCGAACTACTTTCACAGAATATGTAGATTACTTAAATAAATAATTTGAGATAGGATACATATAGCCTTTTTATTGACATGTCGAAGTAATGGCTATAAGTTTCTGAAGTGCCAGCACGCCACTGACTAATTTATCAACCATTCGAAAGCATAACATGAAAAACGAAGTGACAAATTACAGCGTACCTCTCTAGCGTAGTGGTTATGATACTGGCTTTCAAGTGAAAGATAGTTTCCAAGCGCGGGTCTCGTTCACGTATCGCGGCACTTCGTCTGGAATGAAAAAAATTATTATAATAAAAAGCGTTTGTTTTATGACTGGAATCGAACTCATGACCTTTGGGATAGCAGCTTACCGCGTTGCGCATTAAGCCGCTAGAGCAATTGAAGAAAATCTTATGTAATCCATTCACATGACTTTCTCTATATCTCTGCAACAAATTTTTGTTAAAATGTTTATGCTTCTATTTACTTCATGCTAAGTGAGAAAAAAATTGCAGAAATAGTCTTATTACTCGTTTCCTTGTAAGTACAAGCGAAATAAGGGAGCAACATAGGTTAAAGTGGTAGCAAAAGATGGTTGCTATATGACTGAATTTCCTTTGTTTGTATGGACAGTAATTGTTAAATTCCTGTATGAGAAAATTATAAGTTTTAAAGCTGAAACCAAAAAACAAGGAGTATCTCAAAAACGATCAACTCCACGAAAAAAATTATATAACATAAAGTGTGTGTTTTAATGTGCTCTACATTTTTTGTGTGGTAAGCTTTTACCTACCTCATCCAGAATAAAGTAGTCTTCAGAGGTTATTCTTAGAAAATTCAAGATATATATATATATATATATATATATTATTTGTCAAGTATATATCTTTAATATATGACATTTTAATCAAAATTGCTAGTCATTTTTTAGAAAATCAAATTTTTCGAAAATTTTTCCATGTGAAGGGTAGTTGGGGGTGGGGAGATTTTTTTGAAAATCTTCGTGTCGCATCCTAGGATGATATGGAACTTAAATACCAAGTTTGGTATTTAACGGTCTCTTCTTTTTTGAGCTATACTGCCCACAGCATACAGACACACACACACACACACACACACACACACATACACACATACACACTGACAGACAGACACTCACACAGAACTTTTTCTAAAAATGCTTTTTTTTTGGTTCAGGTGGTCTCAAGACATATATTTCCGGCGAAATCTTGGTATCGAATTTTTTGGTGGAGTGCAATACCTTCTCTATACACTATGTACATAGTGCGGATAGAGAAAGTAATACATGTGTTGAAGATAAACGGTTTTATTGAAAGAAGCACCGAGGTATTTGAATTCATCTACGGCTGAAGATGAAGTCATAGATGATTTTCATAAATTATTTTATTGCACCTTGTACTAGTTTGTCGTTAATAATGAAAGCTTGTGACTTTTTGGGATTTTGGTTAGTCTAATTTCCTGCAGAAGGCATATGCTAAATGTAGGACAGTAACAATATAATTTGCCAGAGTACAAAAAAGGACCTAAATTGGCTGCTAAGTTGTAACCATATCTTTCTATAACACTCCATTTAGTATGCTCATCCAAAGTGCAATTAATACTTAAATTAAAGAGGACTTTAATTTAATAGCCTCTGTTCGTCTTCCTTCCACTTGTATACGCGTAGAGTTATCGATTAATAGAATCATTAGCAACCATTGCAGTGGCAAAGAAAAATTGGATTATTCAGTTGCGGAATATAGTTGATGTGTCCAACACTATGGAATGTTGTATACGAATGCAAGTGAGAGAACAAGAGTGGGACGCTTGAGCGGTTTCTAGGTGTTGGGATGCAGTTAAAATCTGTTTCATGCAAGCGAGACGTTTTTATGTCTTTTAAGAACTCAGCACAGCATTGTCGGCGCAAAACTTGTGGAATCGTGACCCTGACCGCCAACCCAGCTACCGAACCTAGCTTATCGGAGTTCCTGAAATGATACTTTGCTTACTTAAAGTCACAGCGAGCAAACGTTGCACAGCCTTTATCGAAAGTGTTCCGCATATGTTTGTATTCAAAGTGGGCAGTAAATAGTGTTCATTTCATTTATTTTATTTTTTTAACCATGGCTCCTACGTTTTCAAAGTGACAAGGTATTGCATAGTCAGAGCAGAGAAATAATTGCAAATGTCCTTGACTTAATGAAACAGTAGACAGAGATGAAGGAACAAAATGCATGTTCCCCGATTTCTTCAAAAGCCTAGAGAAAGTGAATGACAGAGTAGCCAAGGCAACTGATATTTCACTAAGTTCCGTTTCCAGGGTTCTCAAAGTTAAGAAAGAAAGAAAAATAAAATTAATATATCACTTTTAAATTAAAAGGTGTGGAACAGTTGTGTCGCCAGCGAATTGCAGAAATTGGCAGGCCAGAATAGGAAAATGTGTGTCGACATGTTGAGAACATTGAAAATCATTAGAAAGAGTTGTAGAAAATCGAATAGAAAGAAGTCTAATCCAGGATAATGGTGCAGAAAGTAGCGATAGCGTTGATGAAGAAGGTGTGGAAGAATTGGAGGCAGACGATTGACATTGATATATAGTAGGGCATTTGTATAGATGTTTTGTAGAAATGAATATACATATGAAAACACATGTTTTTCAGTGCAGCGCCGTATAGTGCAGGGACATAAGAGGTGACAGATATTTAACATTGACTGTGACAGACACTCTTCCAGCATGCATGAATCGACTGGTGAACTGCTTATCTAAAAGTACAACTCGCTTCCTAGCTCTCATTAAGATTTTCAGACGGCCAGATCTATTGAGCCAGTTAATGCCAGCAGACAATAAAGTTCCCTGGCGGTTAAGTATCGGCTCAGGTGGGAGAGGGCTTGGCTGTTTACGTTTTGATGGCAAAGTCAGCTGAAAATTGCGTATTTCGTTTAGTAATGGTTGCAGAATCTGCGCTCTACAGGAAATATATAATTCTACGATGAGTTTCAATGGGAAGATAAGAGTCATTTGATGAAGTCAAAATAGCCAATAGATTATCTTGGGAGTCAATCCCTTATTTAAGTATGTTAGATGCAATGAATTCAGCTTCACGAAGTGTGACATGAATATAATTCTTGAAATTTATTAATTTATAGAGGAAAAATCTTATGTGTTCCATTCACATGACTTTCTCTATATCTCTGCAACAAATTATTGTTAAAAAACTTATGCTTCTATTTACTTCATGCTAATCAACAAAAAATTAGTAGAAATATTCTTATTACTTGTTTCCGTGTAAGTAGAAGCAAAATAAGGGAGTACCATAGGATCAAATGATAATCAAAAGTTGGTTACTATGTGACTGAATTTCCTTTGTTTCTATAGACAGAAGTTGACAAAGTCCTGTGTGAGGAAAGTAAGTTTTTTAAAGCTGAATCCAAAAACAAGGAATATCTAAAAAACAACCAACTCCAGGAAAAAAGTACATATAACATAAATTGTGTGTTTTAAAGTGCTCTACATTTTTTGTGTGGAAAGCTTTTCTCCATCTCTTACGGTTTAGTAGTTATGCAAAATTCCGTAAAATACATCCAGAATAAAATAGTCTTCAGAAGCTATTCCCAGAAAATTTAAGATATACATTTTATTTGTGAGGTAATTATCTTTAATATATGAGATTTTTATTAAAATCGTTAGAGCCATTTTTGGGAAAATAACATTTTTTGAAAAAAGTTCCAGGTAAAGGTTAGTTTAGGGTGGGGGGATTTTTCTCCAACTGGAAGATACTAAACTTAATTACCAATTTTGTTATTTTACCGACTTTTCGTTTTTGAGCTATCGTGTTCACAGACACACGGACATACGGACACACACACGGACCTTTTTGTGAAAATGCTTTTTTTGGATATAGGGGACCTTAAAACATATTTCCGATGAAATCTCGGTATCGAATTTTTGGGTGGAGTGCTATACCTTCTCTATACATTATATATAGTACGTATAGAGAAAGTAAAAATATGTTGAAACTTAAAAATCTTTGCTTTACTTATACTCATGTCCCATTATGGCACGACCAAGCATGTAAGAAAGGAGCAACTGCTCAGCTGCTTTTGAAACAATTTCTTAGCATTTTTCAGAGGGCTAGAGATGGTAACATCAATCCTCGATGAGAAATCTGAGGCGCAGTGAGGTGATAAATGGGATTGAGGGTACGTTGCCGGGAACGGAGAACCACCCTTTGTGTTTGTTTTCTCTAATTTCCTCCCACGCCTCCTATTTCAGCAAATACCGTTCACCTTCCCCAATTCTCATCTGTATCAGACATAACCTATTGTAAACACATCTCTTCCTATTGGCTGCTTCATGTACAGATCCCACAATCGGATTAATGCCGGACAATAGCATTTTGTAGCAGAGATAATCTCTTTGTAAACTTCCATAACAAAGACTTAGGAATTCAAACTGCAACCCTGAAATGTAGTGTATATATCTCAGTGTGTTCATTCACAAACGTTGAGATATTGAATAGATAATACAATCAGTATTCGCTCAGACATTGAGATATAGACAGATATCAATTGAGAAATTCAACGAAGAGCCCATATTAAGTTATACTGTAAAATATGCAATGTTAAGTATTGACAAACAAAGTTCAGGGTCCTCAAAAAATGGTAAGTTCATAAAAATATGAGCTCTCTTGTTTTATATATTTCTGGTCACCTTTTGTTGGTTGTTATGCAATAATTTTGATATAGATATTATAAATCTTTTGTATATTCTTTTTACTTTCTCTGTACGCACTATGTACATAGTGTATAGGGAAGGTATTGCACTCCACTCAAAAATTCGATACCGAGATTTCACCGGAAATATATGTGGTCCGTGTGTGTGTGTGTGTGTGTGTGTCCGTGTGTCCGTGAACACGATAACTCAAAAACGAAAAGTCGGTAAAATACCAAACTTGGTATTTAAAATTAGTATCTTCCAGGGATGCGACACGAAGATTTTGAGAAAAATCCCCCACCCCTTACTACCCTTTATATGGAACTTTTATCGAAAATTTTGATTTTCTTAGAAATGGCTCTAACGATTTTGATCAACATTTCGTATATTAAATATATTTACCTGACAAATAAAATGTATATCTTGAATTCTCTAGTAGTAGTTTATTCTGGATGAATTTTAGGAAATTTTAAATAACTGCTAAACCGTACACTGCACAAAAAAAGTAGAGCACGTTAAAACACACAATTTATGTTATATACTTTTTTTCCTGGAGTTCGTCGTTTTTGAGACATTCCTTATTTTTGGTTTCTGCTATGAAAAACATATTTTTCTGATACAGGAACTTGTCAAAACCGATCCATATAAACAAAGGAACTTCATTGACATAGCAATCAGCTTTTGACTATCACTTAAACCTATGGTAGTCCCTTATTTCGCTTCTTCTTACAAGGAAGCAAGTAATAAGGCTATTTCTGCTAATTTTTTCTGATTAGCATGAAGTCAATAGAAGTATAAGCTTTTTAAGAATACTATGTTTCAGGGATATAGAGAAAGTCATGTGAATGGTACACATCAGATTTTTTGTTTCTAAGATTAAAGCTCCGATACATTTATGTAGCGGATCCTAAAAGGTACGACTGAGATATTGCTTGCTAACAGGATCATAAGCAGAGAATAGGATCGCAAAGGCCTTTAACTTTTTGTGCAGCTTCGAGGCGCAGTGGGCTGGGAGTATAGGCGCGTGCGCGTGTGTGTGTGAATTCTAGCATGAACTTGGAAAACAACAATGAAAAGAAAAGAAGCAAAAAACGAAAGGAAATCAAATACGCAAAAATAGTGTAAAAATAGCAGAATAAGCAGCGACAAATATCTCAGATCCAACGGTTAATGAAAATTTAGTACATCAAAATTCACTTATAAATTAATGGCATTATATACATAACAAAACAGTATTCAAAATTTATAACAAAATGGCTATTTTGAGTGTTTGATTTTTGATGTAATTTCTTTAGTCTTCAGTCCTCAGATTTGTTTGCAGCGATTTTCCATTCTTTTCTTTATCAACTTTCCTTTTTACTTTCTCTAGCCCCGTATGTACAATGTACATATGGATAGAGAACTATTGTATTCCACCCAAAAATTCGATACTTGGTATTTAAGTTTAGTATCTTCCAGGGATGCGACACGAAGATTTTGAGAAAAATCCCCCCACCCCAAACTACCCTTTACATGGAACTTTTTTCGAGAATTTTGATTTTCTTAAAAATGACTAACGATTTTGATTAAAATACTGTATATTAAAGATATTTACGTGACAAATAAAACGTGTATCTTGAATTTTCTGGGAATAGCCTCTAAAGACCTGTTTATTCTGGATGAATTTTGTTTAATTTTGCATAAATAGTAAACCGTAAGAGATAGACAAAAACTTACTATACAAAATATGTAGGTCTTGTTAAAATACACAAGTTATGTCATATTCATTTTTTTCGTGGAGCTTACCATTTTCGAGGTATTCATTGTTATTAGTTTCAGTTGTGAAGTACTTATACTTTTCTCAGACGGCAGTGTACGTTTTTCTTTTGTTCTACTCCTGGCAAGAAAAGAAGCGATTTGTAATGACAAGCGCATAACGACAGCTTTTAAAACATTTGACTATCGGTTTAGCCTAGTGTATTCCCTTATTTTCTTCCTACTTATAAGGAACTAAGTAATAAGAACATTGTGCTAATGAGTACCTCGATTAGCAAGGTACAGAAAGAAGAATAATCTTATGTAAGAAGTTTGTAGAACAGCTAGAGAAGGTCATGTGAGTGTAACACATCAGATTTTTAATTCTTCTTGTTTTGCAGTTCATGTCGTTCTTAATTAGCAATTCTTTAATTGCATCTGGGATTATAATTTTCAAAATTGGTATCTTATTAAATGCCCTATGAGCCTTATTCTTCATTTTCTTATTTGGTTCTAAAAGTTTCTTTTTGCTTTTACTTTCTCATAAACTTTTTCATTGGAAGTTTTATCAGATCAACTAATTTTCAGCATTTCCCTTTAGCACCATCTTCTTTCTATTCTTCTTTAAGATTGTATGATTGACCATGTTTCACATGCATGTAGCATTATGCTCCATAGATATGTTTTCAGCAAATGCTTCCTAATGTATACATAATTGTATATAACAATATCTAAAGAAGTAAATAAGAAAATATCCAAATGCAAAATGTATAGGAAGCTAATATCCTATATTAATGTACATACAAGTTCTTGGAAACCAGTGGCTTATAATTTCAATGATGATATGCCATAAATCCCATAAACAAAGTCCGCCGGATTGAACCTAAAGAATACTGGTTAAAATTACTTATGGCAAGATACCAAAGATATATATTCTGCAAGCTTTCTGGTTAAATTATCATAATGAAGAATTTCTATATAAAATCCTAAGTTTGAAATTATCACAGACCTTGAGAAGCACTTCTAACTATTATTTTTAAGGGGTAATCTAACATTTATCATGGGAGCTTGATTTGTAGTCTATAACCAACTAATGTTTTATTCAACTAATGACAGCTATAAAATTATGAAACGTTAAGAGAACAACTAAAAATGAAACTCTGCTGTAATACAACAGTGCTTTAGCTTTCAGCTGTCAGATCTAGCAATGTTTATAATAATTTAAAGTTTAAAGCTACTTTGGAAAGACACAATATTAAAAGAAAATCAACCAACAAAATTCCTCTGCCAAGTATCATATACTAGCTACACGTACTTTCTCTACACGTACTATGTGCATAGTGTATAGAGAAGGTATTGTATTGAACCCAAAAATTCGATACCGAGATTTCACCGGAAATACATTTTTTGAGTCCCCTGAATAAAAAAAAAAGACTTTTTAGAAAACTGTTCGTGTATGTGCGCGCGTGTGTGTGTGTGTGTGTGTGTGTAGTCGTCTTCCGTGGTGAAGTGGTTACCATGCTGACTTTATATAACCAAGGTCGCGGGTTCAAACCCGGCGGAGGACGATGGATTTTTTCGAGCGTAAAAATCCTTATCATGGCTTCCTTCGGAAGGGAAGTACGGCACGTAAAAGAACCTCAAGCCTGATAGAGAGGCCTCTGAGCAAAATTAAGCGGTCTTTCACGCCCAGTATAGAATGGAACGCTGAGAACCACAGCAGTTATACAGCGTCCATAAATAAAACACCATTTCATTTTTGTGTGTATTGGGGGGGGGGCAGCATAGCTTAAAAAGTGAAAATTCCGTTAAATACTAAACTTGATATTCCAAGAATGCAACACGAAGCTTTTCAAGAAAATCCCCTCAACCCAAACTACTTAGAAAACAATTCGAAAATTTTGGTTTTCTCAAAAATGGCTCTAACGATTAAAATCACTTGTATTCAAGATGTTTACATAACAAATAAAATGTATATTTTGAATTTTCTGAGAATAGCCTCTGAAGACATCTTTATTCTGGATGATTGTATTGAATTTTGCATAACTGGTTAACCGTAAGAGATAGACAAAAACTTACTACACAAAAAATGTAGAGCTCGATATATATTTCGTGGAGTTGGCCGTTTTCGAGATATTCCTTGTTATTCTTTTTAGTTTTAAAATACTTAAAACTTATTATCATACGAGAACTTGTTAACTCCTGGCCACGCAAAGAAACGGATTTCAATCCCACAGCAACCATATTTTAAAACATTTGACTGTCGGTTTAACCTAGCGTATTTCCTTATTTCCCTCCTACTTATAAGCAACTAAATAATAAGACCATTTCTGCTAATGTTTTGGCATGAAATAGAAGAATAAGCTTATTAATAATAATTTGTTACAAAGATGTAGAGATAGTCATGTGAATGGAACACATCAAATTTTTTTTTATTTCTCATCTACTAAAATTTTTGTTCCAATAGCTTATTTTACCTCTTATTTCAATTTAATCTAAATAAATGTATGCAAAAATGGCTTCATTAGAAATTGATCTGTAAGTACAAGGGGAATAAGGCGATATACAAATTTTTATAAATGAGCATATGCTGCTTTTGAAACTCCATTTTCTTTTTATGTCATAACAAGAAGGAAATTAGCATGCAGTTTGAACTTAAAATTGTATTCAGTAATACAACATTCAAATCAATAAAAACTACCTTGGAAATGGTTAATTCTACAAACGTTTGACAGGAACTGCTTATCGCGTGTTAGTGTGCTACAAAAGTCATTCAGAATGAAGGAAACTACAACGTCTATTCGTAGTAAATTAAAGATAGTCTTCATCATTTATTTATTTATTTTTTTTTTTTAAATATTTCAAACATATGTTATTATGATCCAGTCGTTAGAGCCAATTTTTTGTTTACTATTTTTAGTATAAAAATAATAGGGTATTTTATTCTTGTTTATATTTATACTTTTTCTACACATACTATGTGCCCACATAGTGTATAGAGAAAGCGTTGTATTCCACCCAAAAATTCAATAACGAGATTTCACCGGAAATGTATGTTTTGAAACCCCCAAAATCAAAAAAAAGGATTTTTAGAAACATGTTAAACACCAAATTTGGTATTAAGTTTGCTAAGGATGCGACACGAAATTTCAAGAAATTTCCCCCAACCTCAAACTACCCTTTACGTGGAAAAAATTTCGAAAATATTGATTTTCTCAAAAATGACTAATGATTTTGATTGAAATACCGTATATTAGAGATATTTACATGACAAGTATGAATAAAATATTTCATTAATAAGTATTAAATACTATGTCGAAAATTTTGGACTAGAAATGCAAAATTTATAACAAAAAAAAAATCTGATATGTTCCATTCACAAGACTTTCTCTATATCTCTATAACAAATTATTGTTGATAAGCTTATTCTTTTATTTATTTCATGCTAATCGAGAACAATTAGCAGAAATAATCTTATTACTCGCTACCTTGTAAGTAGAAGCGAAAAAATGGGGTAGCATAGTTTAAAGTGAAAGCCATAAGCTGGTTGCTATGTGACTGAAGTTCGTCTGTTTGTATGGACACGAGTTGACAAATTCCTGTATGAGAAAAGTATGTTTTTCAAAGCTGAAACCAAAAACAAGGAATATCTTAAAAATGATCAAATCCACGAAAAAAAATTATAAAACAAAAATTGTGTGTTTTAACGCACTCTACAATTTTTGTGTGTTAAGTTTTTGTCCATCTCTTACGGTTTAGTAGTTATGCAAAATTCATCCAGAATAAATTAGTCTTCAGAGGCTATTCCCAGAAAATTCAAGATATACATTTTATTTGTCAGGTAAATATCTTTAATTTACGAAATTTTAATTAAAATCGTTAGAGCCATTTTTGAGAAAATCATAATTTTCGAAAAAAGTTCCATGTAAAAGGTAGTTGGGGGTGGGGAGATTTTCTTTAAAATCTTCCTGTCGCATCCTTGGAAGATACCAAAGATATCAAGTTTGGTTTTTAAAGGGCTTTTCGTTTTTGAGCTATGCTGTCCACAGACACATACACAGACACACACACACACACACACACACACACACACAGGGACATTTTTGTAAAAATGATTTTTATGGATTCAAGGGGTCTCAAAACATATGTTTCCGGTAAAATCTCGGTATCGAATTTTAGGTGTAATACAATACCTTCTCTATAAACCATGTACATACCTAGTACGTGTAGAGAAAGTAATAACCTGGTAACACTGACTAAACAAAAGAATGACCTTGTGATAAATCGTAGGAAATGCAAGAATGACAGCTAGTAACTCTATGTATGAAATAATCACATTAATGCAAATGTGTCTACTAAGAGATCGCGCCTGATATTAAGTTTTTTTAGGCCTAAAATTGATTTTCCATTGTTCGTATTGGGATGGAAATCAAAATGAAAGAGGATTCGTTTATGATAATAAAGTTAGACAAATATCTAGTCCATTTAATAGAATAGACGCGGAGTGTAAGTGTGGCTTTTTTCAAATAATTTTAATAAACATATTTAAAACTCATGAAATCGACAGAAATGAACCTTAAGTCACTCTAGCTTCAAGGAGTTTGGAGAGTGGGCCAGAAGTCACTGCGCCAAAGCTGATGGGAAAAAGTAATGTGCGAAATGGAAACAAGAAGAACACGAATTCCGAACATAAGAGCTTGGGAAAAATAAAGAAGAAGGAGAAATCAAAAGAAGATATAAAGTATTTCTTTGTAGAAACTTTCTGGCACTATACCGATACTAAAGGATGAAGAATCATATCTTTTTCTACAGAATTTACTGTTTGCAGCTTTTTCGATTTATTCTGCAAGATAGAGCTTCAATAAAGAAAAAAAACTTTTGGCAATGTTTTTCTCTATCTCCTTCAACGCAGTTGTTTGCGTTACAGATTATTCAGTTCATTATATAAAGAGTGAAAAGTTATTCTAAATTCCAACTGGAGCATGTGTTTAAAATCAGAACGTAGCAATCAAATATTCAAAATCTGATGTGTTTAATTCACATAACTTTCTCTACAGCCCTATAACAAATTACAGTTAAAAAGCATATTCTTCTATCTAGTTTATTATAATCCAGATAAACATTAGCAGAAATATTCTTAATTACTTGCCTCCTTGTAAGTAGAAGGAAAATAAGGGAATACACTAGGCTCAAAACGAATGTCAAATATCTTAAAAGCTGGTTGCCATGTAGTTGAAATCCGTTTCTAAGCAGGGCCAGCAGCTCAAGCATTTCAATTCTGAAAACAGTAACAAGGAATATCTCAGAAATGGTCAATTCCACGAAAAAAACGCATATGACAGAAATTGTGTGTGTGTGTGTGTGTGTGTGTGGGTTTTTTTTTTTTTTTTTTTTTTTTTTTTTTTGTAGCTTAACGTCACAACCTGGTTGTTTCATATCGGACGATGAATGCAATTGGTGATATGATGCTCAAACGATCTCGGGGTCCAAGGAGCTTAAATTTACTCGACATTCGTCTTCTCAGGATAAGGGAAAACCCCGAATAAACCTTATGCGGACAACTCACTCTTAGCGAGATTCGAGGTCACGACCTTTTGAATTTGAAGCAGACACGCTACCACCACACTACCCAGGCGGGCTAAATTGTGTGTTTTAACGTGATCTACATTTTTTGTGTAGTAAAACTCTGTCTATGTCTTACGGTTTATCAGTTACGCGAAATTCAGCAAAATGCATTCGGAATAAAGAAGTCTTTAGAGGCTATTCCCAGAAAATTCAAGATATACATTTTAATATCCTGTATTTAAATAAAAATTGTTACAGCCATTTTTTTGAAAATAAAAAAATTCGAATTTTTTTCCACGTAAAGGGTAGTTTGGTATGGGGGTATTTTTCTCAAAATCTTCGTGTCGCATCCCTGGAAGATACTAAAGTTAAATACCAAGTTTGGTATTTTACCTACTTTTCGTTTTTGAGTTATCGTGTTCTCAGACACAGGCCACACACACACACGCACACAAGGACCTTCGGTATCGAATTTTTGGGTGGAGTGCAATACCTTCTCTATACACTATGTATGTAGTACGCGTATAGAAAGTAAAAATCTAATGTTTTACATTGAAATAACTTTCTCTACGTCTCTGCAATAAATTATTTTTAAAAACGTATGCTTCTATTTACTTCCTGCTTATCGAAAAAAAAAATTAGCAGAAATAGATTATTACTTGCTTCCTTGTAAGTAGAAGCGATATAAGGAAGTACCATAAGTGAAAGTGATAATCAAAGGCTGGTTGCTATGTGACTGAAGTTCACAAAGTCCTGTATGAGAAAAGTTTTAAGTTTTTTATACCTGAAGCCAAAAACAAGGAATATCTCAAAAACAATCACCTCCACGAAAAAAATGTATATAACAGAAATTGTATGTTTTAAAGTGCTCTACATTTATTGTGTGGTAAGTTTTTGTCCATCTCTTACGGTTTAGCAGTTATGCAAAATTCCGTAAAATTGACCCAGAATAAAGTAGTCTTCAGAGGCTATTCCCAGAAAATTTAAGATATACATTTTATTTGACAGGTATATATCTTTAATATACGATATTTTAATCAAAATCGTTAGAGCCATTTTTAGAAAATCAAAATTTTCGAAAAAAAATTTATGTAAAGGGTAGTTGGGGGTGGGGGGATTTTTCTCAAAATCTTCGTGTCGCATCCCCGGGAGATACTAAACTTAAATACCAAGTTTGTATTTTACTGACTTTTCATTTTTGAGTTATCGTGTTCACAGACACACGGACACATGGACTCATGGACACATGGACACACGGACACACACACACGGACCTTCAACGAAACCATGACTAAGTTTAACAAAGAAGCCTTAGTCAGTTGCATTAGAGAGATGAAGTAAGGGATTAAATTGGAAGCCCTTTAATTATAACACCTCACCTCTAATTCAAGCTAAAGCGTATTAGAAGAAACGATAACATGTAATATTCGCAAGTAGGTTTCTATATGCTATTTAATTTTATACATTTCTGCAGATTATTCACGTAAAAACTTTTTTTCTGTGCACTTATTCTTCTGAGTTCAACAATGTTCGTTGCTTCTTCGCACTCATTTTCATTTCCTTCATTTTCTCTATGCCTCTTGCATCCATGGTCTCGTTTACGTGATCTTTCAATTTCGATCGGGCCTTCCTTCTTTCGTTCGTCCTAGTGGCCTCAGGCGGAGAATTTTCTTAGGCCAAGCACTCTCATCCATCCAGCCAAGTCAACTGTATATTTTATTCCTCATCCATCAAAAGTATTCAAACCACTAATTCCTTGTTATTGAATTCCAAACCTCATCTATTCTAGCGTTTCCAAAACTTTTCAGGAAATTCGTTTCTGTTGCCTTATATGCTGTGTGATATTCTGAAACAGTCTTCCATCCATCTTCTTTTTGGTGCCTAATAGATTGTGTAATATATTGAATACATTTTACATATTCAGCGAAACTTATATATGGGGGGGGGTTGTAGGTAATATGTTTATCCTTGATTTTGGCAGCGCCAATTTTGAATTTCATTTCTGACAAGTTAAATACATAAATTATATCGGGGGCTTTCTCTTTTTATGAAAAGACAACAATTGGATAGCCAGATATAGGTTTCTTGGATCTCGAGATACTTTTTAATTTATATTAGATAAATATCAGGAGAATGATTAAGTATTGCTTACTCGTTTTTCGTTCGTTCTTTCTTTTATTTTATTTTAGTTTTTATTTGTTTAACCTAACAAAGTTATACTTATTACATTTATTATTATGCTATCTGAAAGCGTCGTGTAGATAGGGGCAGGATGCTGGAGACATTGGAGATGCATTTCATCCTTATATTTCAGTATCTATGGCTGGAATGGCGCTGTCTGGGGTTGCTGGATCATTTATATAAATTGGGCAGCAGACATTTATTGGGGTTGTCCAACGCATGTAATCACAAAAATGTATCCATTAGCAACCAAAGAATGGAATTGTGCAATGGAGGGCTCAGTCGTGGTACATTCAAATGTAAAATGTCGGTTGGTAAGAATTCCAAACGCCAAGTATCTAAAACACCAGTCCATATCGCTGTTTTACCGGAAAATTCAGCAATCGATCTGGATGAATTTGTTGCATGGCAAATTGAGCAATTGCCGGAGATGGCCAACTGGAGATAATATACTTTATCTGCTGTGGGAAGAAATGAAATGGACTTTTATTTATGGAGCTCTTTAACTACTATGGTTTTCAGCGTTCCATTCTATGTTGGGGTGAAACATCGCTTAATTTTTTTCAGAAGCCTCTTTATCAGCTTGAGGTTCTTTTATGTGGCATAAATATACAACGTGAGACTAACGGCTTACTTCCCTTTCGAAGGGAAGTAAGCTATCCATTCCACATTAACCTGCGGAAGGTCAAAGCATTTCTAAATGCGTTTTCAGGGTATTGTGGGTATTTCAATTGAACAGTAACAATAAAAGGTCGGCGATGAAAAACATAAATATTCTTCGCAGAACGAAAATCATCACCGTCAACTTGCTGAGGTGGTACTCACCGAAATAATGGTACGTGGCATGTAAAAGCTGAGGAGCCTTGTCCTGTTCGCCCGACTCCAAAACGATGTGCACTTTCGTTGCACTATGCTATCCACGGGGTGACCCCGATCATCCAGGGACAACAGAAATACTTTAAGTATCAATGCCTGAGATGGAGAGCCACATCTGGTAATCCCGAGCCGTTTTTCCCCTTAGGGGGACACAGTTGAGTACAGGCAATTCGTTAGAGCTTCCCGGACCAGATAAAACAACCCACTATCTTTCAATTGTTTCGTAATGGCGTTTCGTTGGTTGGAAAACACGAGCGAGGAGCTAAATTCTGTACAACGCAGAACTATCACAGAACCATATACGTTATACCAAATTCAATTTCTGTGTTTTCTGATTATACATGACACCACGTAAGACATTAACAGAGATGTCCAGTATTATTTCCTCATGTCCGACTCGTCAGTGAAGTACGTCCCCAAAATCTTCATAAGCTGCATAATAGGAATGTCTGAAGTGAGGTATCTGGATGTTTTAATCCAATTGACGTGATCTCAGACTTCTGCAAATTAAAGGTCATCCCAGTGCTATTCTCATTCTGCTATAAAAATCTCTTAGGTGAAGAACATCTCGTTACATCTTCCGCAAATCGCTGCCATTCACATCGATTCCAAAAGTGCAGATTGTACGAAGCAATGGACTAACATACAGAGCAAACTACATCACGCCATGAAGATAATTTTAGACATATATTCTGTCTCCGATATGGCCGTTCCTTTGAATTCGGCTAGTTTTAGGTTTTACACAATTTAAATTCTAAGAACGTACGACCGTACAACAATTATTTAAAATAGACGACAGTGAAGCTCGTAACACAAATTTACTTAGCTTGTTTTTTTTTTTAATTCTATGAAACTTACTTCTCAACTCACGTAAAGCTTAGACAACGGTGAGCTTACAAGAAGCCGACGAAAACAATTGATTTCCATGAGCCAGTAAGAACATATAAGTTTAGACACATATGTGGGAAATACCTATGGTAGAAATCTATCATGGATATAACTTGTATAATATCGTAAATTTTCGATGCTTTCCTTACTAAGCTTTCTGAATGACTAATCTATTTTAGCATTAACGTATTAAATACGAGCTCTGTTGCTTTTTATATTTTACAGCGCAGCAGAACAGATATAATTACAAAATAAAGAATCTCAAATGAACACTTTTTAGCCATGTAGGTAGGTTTCGCATTGGGAACAATTCTTTTCTATTAAATTCGTCTTGATTTTCTTTAGCCTTAGATTTGTAGTTCTATAGCTTTGAAGCTACCTACCTTGCTTTCTTTTACATTCTGCGGAGGGTAGGAAACGACTAATGTCATTTTATATTAAAAGGGACCTATTCCTGTGAGCCAAAAAAAAAAAAAAAAATAAATAAATAAATAAAAACCAAAAAATCCTGTGCTCGTGTTTGTAGTGACGTGGTAGTGTGCCTATCCCATATCCAAAGCTCGAGTTTCGGTTAGGGTAGGTTGAGGGTTTTTCTTTATCCTGAGAATACGAATGTCGAATGACTCTAGGCTTATGAATTGCAACCTCAATTGAGCACCATTGCATCCATCGTCCAATGACCTACCAGGTTAAAGGAATTTAAACTAACAAGTTATTTGTAATGATTTTATCTTAATATAAATACGAAGATTATGAAATAATTGCTTTAAAGAAATATGTATGGGTACTTGTAAGGTTAGAAAAACAAAGCGAAAATCGTGCATTTGATATTAACCAACGGCGTTTAGGAATACTGGATATTGACCAATTACGATCGTTTATCTTTTAATATTCTTGCAATGAATCCATTCTTCAGGATACAGCTTCAGGTATTAGTGAGCCATAATAGAATAGAATAGTATCAGGATGTAACGATTAATGGCTACACAATTCATTTTGACAGGATAATCAAACGTGACTGAGAGTATAAAACAGCAGCAAGAAAATACAAGAAACAGGTTACACCAACTCATCTTCGCTGACATAAATCAACAGCACGTTCATCAGTCTTATAGATATGATGAAATCCTACATTATTGAAAACCAGCAGCTTCCTATAACTTTGAAAATTGTTTTTATGTACGTAAATTTCCAAATAAATCGTGTGCTTGAAAAAAATGTCTCTGTACTGATTCATTTGCACAATAGGTAGCCCTGGTTTGTAACACATTTGATTGTTTATTCATGGCATGAACGTGCTGATACAATGGTGATTTGATTTTAAACAATACAAGTAAGAAAGTAATTTTATTGTGATATTTTGTTTATGAAATTATCTTAACGAATACATTCAAGGTTACGAATTTAATGAGATAAATTGGCTGTTGCTTGCACTCACGAATCTGTATATGAACATTGTGAGCTATCTGGGATGAAACATGAATGTGTCAATTTAACATTTTTCTTACATATGGAAGACATAAACTTTGCTGAAAAGCACTCATGACGTCATTTAGAAATTACCTGAAACCTTAGATAGTACATGTCTTGTTCCGGGGCAAAGAGTTATTCAGAAGGGAAAGACAAACCACAGCTAATAATATAAATTATATCAAGAAGGGAAATATTAATGCACATTGAAAATGGGAAGGGAAGAAAGATTTCAAACACGTATAAGTAGCCAAGTTGTCACGGCCGGTAGCACAGTATACCGTTAGGGGAGAGCATTGACCCGAATGGGTGAGAGTACACTGCCCTAGGGGAACATAACGGGAAAAGAGAAAACAATACTCCCGCGATCAAACGACAGTTTTTGAGGTACTTGTCGTAGAACATCGGCAGAGCAAAGATGTGATATTTAGGGTCCGTGGTGGAACCGAATAGGCTACCTTTAGCTGTGAGGGAAATAGTTATTTTTATATTGAAGAGAGTATGGAATAAATCACTGAATCAAAAGTAATAAGTAATAATATTCGCGGCCGCGTAAAGCATAGTTTCACAGTAGGACATTTAGGAGGAATGCGTGTGTGTTCGACGGCCATGTTAGCAAAATCTGAGCAGTCCACACCATTCCTAATAGTCAAAACTTGCACCAGAGATACGAACTCGTAACCACGTTACCGCCCCAAACCTCCAAATGCTTTGAATTTGCATTATGTGACTAAATAAGAATTTAACTTTTTACACCCTCGGTTTTTTCCGGAGGACGTTTATCTCATTTTTTTCTAGTATTAATGCACTATTAAAGGCTTCTTGTCTTGAGCCTAGGTTTGGTTTCAGTATGCCTCCTTCTTAGGATGTTATGTATTGGGTTAGCTGAAGATTAGTTGTACCTACGTTTGCAGGTGCGGGTGGTACCGTTTCCTTTACAGTTGCCGATTCCTTGGCCATTAACGCCTTGGTTAATTTTTCTAGTTTTGACTTATGACATGCTAGAGAAACAAAATAATCTGATGTGTTACACTCACATGACTTTCTCTAGCTGTTCTAGAAACCTCTTACACAAGATTATTCTTTCTGCACCTTGCTAATCGAGGTACTCATTAGCACAATGTTCATATTACTTAGTTCCTTATAAGTAAGAAGAAAATAAGGGAATACACTAGACTAAACTAATAGTGAAATGTTTTAAAAGCCGTCGTTACGCGATTGTCATTACAAATCGCTTCTTTTCTTGGCCAGGAGTAGAACAAAAGAAAAACGGACACTTTCGTCTGAGAAAAGTATAAGTACTTCACAACTGAAACTAATAACAATGAGTACCTCGAAAACGGTAAGCTCCACGGGAAAAATGCATATGACATAACTTGTGTATTTTAAAAAAAACCTACATTTTTACTTTCTCCATACGCACTATGTACATAGTGTATAGAGAAAGTATTGCACTCCACCAAAAATTCGATACC
This sequence comes from Hymenopus coronatus, assembly GCA_030762935.1. NCBI lineage: Eukaryota > Metazoa > Arthropoda > Insecta > Mantodea > Hymenopodidae > Hymenopus > Hymenopus coronatus. Next base: position 74,321,015 of record CM060887.1, on the reverse strand, counting down.
GAGATTTCACCGGAAATATATGTTTTAGGGTCCCCAATATCCAAAAAAAAAAGCATTTTCACAAAAAGGTCCGTGTGTGCGTGTGTGTGTCCGTGTGTCCGTGTGTCCGTGTGTCTGTGAACACGATAACTCAAAAACGAAAAGTCGGTAAAATACCAAACTTGGTATTTAAGTTTAGTATCTTCCAGGGATGCGACACGAAGATTTTGAGAAAAATCCCCCTACCCCCAACTACCCTTTACATGGAGCTTTTTTCGAAAATTTTGATTTTCTCAAAAATGGCTCTAACGATTTTGATTAAAATTTCGGATATTAAACATATTTACCTGACAAATGAAATGTATATCTTGAATTTTCTGGGAATAGCCTCTGAAGAGTAGTTTATTCTGGATGAATTTTACTAAATTTTGAATAACTGCTAAACCGTAGGAGATGGACTAAAACTTACTACACAAAAAATGTAGAGCACTTTAAAACACATAATTTATATTATATATATGTTTTTCGTGGAGTTCGTCGTTTTTGTGACATTCCTTATTTTTGGTTTCTGCTATGAAAAACGTATACTTTTCTCATACTGGAACTTGTCAACTCCTATCCATATAAACAAAGGAACTTCATTGACATAGCAACCAGCTTTTGACTATCACTTTAACCTACGGTTGTCCCTTATTTCGCTTCTACTTACAAGGATGCGAGTAATAAGACTATTTCTGCTAATTTTTTCTGATTAGCTTAAAGTAAATAGAAGTATAAGCTTTTTAAGAATTATTTGTTGCAGGGATATAGAGAAAGTCATGTGAATGGTACACATCAGATTTTTTGTACAGAACGTTTTTCTCTATTTCTTACGGTTTACTAGTTATATCGAATTAAGCAAAATTTATCCAGAATAAACAGGTCTTCAGAAGCTATTCCCAGAAAATTCAAGATATACATTTTATTTGTCAGGTAAATATCTTTAATATACGATATTTTTATCAAAATTATTAGAGCCATTTTTAAGAAAACCAAATTTTCGAAAAAAGTTCCATTTAAAGGGTAGTTTGGGGTGGGGGGATTTTTCTCAAAATCTTCGTGTCGCATCCTTGGAAGATACTAAACTTAAATACCAAGTTTGGTATTTTACTACTTTTTGTTTTTGAGTTAGCGTGTTCACAGACACACGGACACACATGTGTACCTTTTTCTGAAAATGCTTTTTATGGATACAGGGAGTATTTCCGGTGAAATCTCGGTATCGAATTTTTGGGTGGAATACAATACTACTCTATCCCTATGTACATTGTACATATGGGGCTAGAGAAAGTAAAAAGTCGACTAAATAGCAAACTTAGTATTTAAGCCCAGTGTGTTCTAAGGACGAAAATCCTCCTAACACACTTACCCTTCACATAGAATATTTTTTAAACTTTTGATTTTTTCCAAAAACAGCTCTAACGATTTTGAATAACATACTACGTGTTTTATTACAAACGAAATTTATATACTGGTATATATTGAATTTTCTGGGAGTAGCTTTGAAGACCTGTTCGAATGGATCACTTTTGTATAACTTGTAGACCATAAGAAATAGACAAACACTTACTACAAAAATGCAAATCTCATTAAAACACCCCACTTATGTCACATATATGAGTTTTTTTTATAGAGTTAACCGTTTCTGAGATATTCCGTGTTATTGGTTTCAGTTTTTGGCCACTTTGACTTTTCACAAACGGGATATCTCTTCGATTTCGTCTCTCTTTAGTTTACTGTTAGCAAGCAAGGAGAATCTAAGTTCAATTTTTACTTTCTCTAGCCCCATATGCATTTTTTGTAGTGTTTATCGCCCAATTTAACTACGTATGGCACCGCAGGCGGTGACACTGATGATATATGAATGATGATGGAGAACCGGAGGAATGCGATGGCGGGGGAAACCGGAGTACCCGAAGAAAACCCGCCCCAGAGCCGCTTTGTCCACCACAAATCTCACATGTAGTCGCTTGGGATCGAACCCCGGCCGTCTAGGTGAGAGGCGAGTGGTCTAACCACCCGGCCGCGGGATATTGTAATGCAAGGTATTGTAATGCACCCAAAAATTCTATACCGAGATTTCACCGGGAATATATGTTTTGGGGTCCCCTGAGTCCGAAAAAAGCATTTTTAAAAAAAAGGTCCGTGTGTGTGTCTGTCTGTGTCTGAGTCTGTGGACAGCATAGCCCCAAAACGAAAAGACCGTTAAACACCAAACTTGGTATTTAGGTTTAGTACCTTCCAAGGATGCGACACGAAGATTTTCAAAAAAATCCCCCCACCACTTTACATGGAACAAATTCCGAAAATATTGCTCTTCTTAAAAATGGCTCTAACGATTTTGATTCAAATTCCGTATATTAAAGCTACATATGTCCGAAATAAAATGTATATCTTGAATTTTTTGGGAGTAGGCTCTGAAGACCTCTATTCTGGATGACTTTTGCTTAACTGCTAAACCGTAAGAGATAGAAAAAGCTCACAACACAAAAAATGAACATCACGACAAAACACACAATTTACGTCCTTTACGTTTTTGTTGCGGAGGTAACCGTTTCCGAGACATTCCTTGTTATTGGTTTCAATTGTGAGGTACTTAAACTTTTCTCAGAAGGAAGTGTCCGTTTTTCTTTTGTTCTACTCCTGGCCAAGCAAAGAAGCGATTTGCAATGACAATCGCATAACGACAGCTTTTAAAACATTTGACAATCACTTTAGCATAGCGCATTCCTTTATTCCCTTCTACTTATAAGGAACTAAGTAATAATATTCTGCTAATATTTGTCTCGATTAACATTGTGTACAAAGAAGAATAATCTTTTGTAGGAGGTTTGTAGAGCAGCTAGAGAACGTCATGTGAGTGTAACACATCAGATTTTTTCACATAGAATCGGACTTTAAAACTTTGTCTATGGCTTTAGTGTGTGAATTCCCTTATTCCCCTTCTATTACCAAAACAGCACGTATTAGGACCAATTCCTCTGCTCTTATCTTGATTAAAATGATTTATATAAAAGAATAATCTTTTGTAAGAAAATTTGTTTGCGGAACAGCTAGAGAAAGCCATGTGAATGGAACGCATTAGCCTTTTTGAGTTTAACGTCCTTTAGCCCGAGAGGTGATATCAGATACTGAATGAAATCGGTGAAAGATGCTCAAATGCACCCGGGGTTCATACTGCTTAAGGTTATACCGTATTCTCACGATACGGAATCACTCGGAAGAAGCTAATCCGAATAACCCTAATGAACTCTAGAGGTCTTGAATATGAATCAGGCACGTTATCACCCTACCATAAAGGCAGCCTCCCAATTTTCTGAAATTCTGTGAAATCAGTGTCCTTGGTAAAAAAAAGTATTAGTATTAGTAGTAGTAGTATTTATTAAGTTTACAATAATACAATATTTGCGTCACACTGTCGCATGGGTCGAGTGACCGTGCATGCTGTCTAAAGATACTTGAATTTAAAATATTACTTACATATCTATTTTATATATCTTTACAATATTAGAAATAAACACACACTCACACACACACTTGCACTCACAACTACACTCACACATACAGATTACTCAAACGCCAAATAAGTCTATACAATATCTACACAAATATCTTATCTCTTAGTGCACATACTTACATAAGTATGTGCTGAGGATTGGCAGATTTGGCTGTTTAGAATCTAAATCCAGAATGCTGTCCTTCGTCAGTTTGAAGCTAAAAAGCTTTCGGCAATATTTTTTCTTAACATCCTCCATCTGCAGGCAATCTGCCAAAGTCTGATACCCGCATAATGGGCAATCCTACTACAGCTTCATCAACTACCTTGCAAGTATTCCGCCCTCCCAACCTAAGCCACGCTGTTCCCGACCTCTGTTTCATTCTCAATTCTAAAATATATGTTTCGCTACCCCACCCAATTTTTATTACTTTCTCTACATGTACTGTCTACATAGTGCATAGAGGAAGTATTGTATTCCACCCAAAAATTCGATACCGAGATTTCACCGGAAATACATGTTTTAGGACCCCCTGAATACAAAAAAAAAAAAAAACATTTTTACAAAAAGATCCGTGTGTGTGTCTGTCTGTCTGTCTGTCTGTCTGTCTGTGTGTGTCTGTGGACAGCATAGCTCAAAAACAAAAAGTCCGCTAAAAACCAAACTTGGTATTTAGATTTGTTATCTTCCAATGATGTGACATGAAGATTTTCAAGAAAATACTCCGAAAATTTTTATTTTCTAAAAAATGGCTGTAACGATTTTGATTGAAATATCGTATATTAAAGATATGTACCTAACAATGATATGTATATCTTGACTTTTCTGGGAATAGGCTCTGAAGACTACTTTATTCTGGATAAATTTTACGGAATTTTGTGTAACTGGTAAACCGTAAGAGATAGACAAAAACGTACCCAACAAGAAATGTAGAGCACATTAAAACACACAATTTATATTAAATACATTTTTTCGTGGAGTTGATCGTTTTTTAGATATTCCTTGTTTTTGGTGTCAGAATTGAAAACGTGTACTTTTCTCATACAGGAATTTGTCAACTCATGTCCATACACACAAAGGAACTTCTGTCACATAGCAACCAGCTTCTGCCTATCACTTAAAAATATGACACTCCTTTATTTCGCTTCTACTTACAAGGAAGCAAGTAATAAGACTATTTCTGCTATTTTTTTCTCGAACGACATGAGGAAAATAGAGGCATAAACTTTTTAACAATAATTTGTTGCAGAGATGTAGAGAAAGTCATGTGAGTGCAACATATCAGCTTTTTTCATTTTGTAACTCTAATGGTGATTTTATTCTACATTCAGATGCTATTTACTGCCTGTTTATATCGCTTAGTCGGCTTAAGTAAGAAACACAATTAAATCTAAGCAGTGCAAGCAGTAATCTCAACATTTTCTGTGGTCACAGCTTCTGAAGTTTTCATAAATTAAATTTTATTTGGATTTTATAAATGTTTGTTAGTCTTTCTTTTCTTCCTTCTTGTGCATCACCCTTAAAGGTGCATAAATAGTATTGCACATGTTGCTTAATATCGAGACAATGGTGATAATGAACATTTAAAACAGTGATACTACACAACTCGATTCTAAGCCTATTAATGAAATGTAACATTGGGAGAAGCTAAGAGGATTTTATTCGTTTACTTAAAGAGTTTGAGAATGGAGCAGATGTCATTCCAATATCGGCAAATACTCGCTGAAGCTGATACCAAACGTAGTATTATAATGTCCGTTACTTCCCTCGTGTAAACAGACATCATTGTGCCTTCCGTAGCTCCTAAAACAAGCTTATCCCAATTTTGTATCTTTGGGGAAAAGAGCACATAAGCTCAAAAATCTGATGTGTTCCATTCACATGACTTTCTCTACAACTCTGCAATAAATTATTGTTGAAAAGTTTATGCTTCTATTTACTTCATGCTAATCGAGAAAAAATTAGCAGAAATATCTTATTACTTGCTTCCTTGTAAGCAGAAGCGAAATAAGGGAGTACCATAGGTTAAAGTGATGGTCAAAAGCTGGTTGCTATGTCAATGAAGTTCCTTTGTTTGTATGGACACGAGTTCACAAAGTCCTGTATGAGAAAAGTATGCTTTTTAGAGTTGAAACCAAAAATAAGGGATATCTCAAAAGCAATCAACTCCACGAAAAAAATGTATATAAACATAAATTGTGTGTTTTAAAGTGTGGTAAGTTTTTGTCCATCTCTTACGGTTTAGCAGTTATGCAACATTTCGTAAAATTGACCCAGAATAAGGTAGTCTTCAGAGGCTATTCCCAGAAAATTCAAAATGTTTATTTGTCAGGTAAATATCTTTAATATACCATATTTTAATCAAAACCGTTAGAGCCATTTTTAGAAAAGCAACATTTTCGAAAAATGTTCCATCTAAAGGGTATCTTGGGGTGGGGGGATTTTTCTCAAAATCTTCGTGTCGCATCCTTGGAAGATACTAAACTTAAATACCAAGTATGGTATTTTACCGACTTTTCGTTTTTGAGTTATCGTGTTCACAGACACACGGACATACGGACACACACACACAGGGACCTTTTTCTGAAAATACTTTTTTTGGATACAGGAGACCCTAAAACATATATTTCCGGTGAAATCTCAGTATCGAATTTTTGGGTGGAGTGCAATACCTTCTCTATACACTATGTACATAGTACGTATAGAGAAAGTAAAATTATTTACAAAATAAATGGGTAGAACAAATGCAAGAAATGCATCATTTAGTATACAATTTTAAGTAGAGGTCAGGAATTAAAAGAGAAGTAGAACTAATGAGTTGTTTCCACAATACCTAAACAGGATATTGAAAAATCTGATGTATTCCATTTACATGACTTTTCTACTTGTCTGCAACAAATTGTTGTTAAAAAGCTTAAGCTTCTATATACTTCATGCTAATTGAGGTAAATTGGCAGAAATAGTCTTATTACTCGCTTCCTTGTAAGTAGAAGCGAACTAAGCGAGTACCATAGGTTAAAGTGATGATCAAAAGCTGGTTGCTATGTGACTGATGTTCCTTTGTTTGTATGGACAGTAGTTGACAAATTCCTGTATGGGAAAATTATAACAAGGAACATCTCAAAAACGATCAACTCCACGAAAGAATGTTTATGACATAAATTGTGTGTTTTATCGCGATCTACATTTTTTGTGGAGTAAGTTTTTGTCGATCTCTTACGGTTTATCAGTAATGCGAAATTTAATAAACATCCAGAATAAAGAGGCCTTTAGAGGGTATTCCTAGAAAATTCAAGATACAATTTTATTTGACATTAAATATATTAAATATAAAAGATTTTAGTCAAAATCGTTTGAGGCATTTTTGAGAAAATCAAAATTTTCGAAAGAAGATCCCTCTAAAGGGTAGTTTGGGATGGGGGAATTTACTAGAAAATCTTCGTGTCGCATCCTTGAAAGATACCAAACTTGAATAATAAGTTTGGTATTAACGTCTTTTCGTTTTTGAGCTATGCTCTCCACAGACACACACAGACACACACACATACACACACACACACACACACACAAAAAGATACCTTTTTCCAAAAATGCATTTTTTTTAATTCAGCGGGACCCAAAACATGTATTTCCTGTATTATCTGGATATCGAATTTTTGGGTGGAATACAATAAATTCTTCCCCCTCCGTGGTGTAATGCTTACCATGCTAACTTCATATACACAAGGTCGAGGGTTCAAAACCGGCCGAGGACGTTGGATTTTTTTCAGGTGTAAAACTCCTTAGCATGGCTTCCTTCGGAAGGTAAGTAAAGCCGTTGGTCCCGTGTCGTAGATTTACGGCACGTAAAAGAACCTCAAGCCTGATAGAGAGGCCTCTGAGCAAAAATTAAGTCGTATTTCACTCCCAAAATAGAATGGGACTCTGAGAACCACAGAAGTTTATGAGCGTCCATAAATAAGACGCCATTTTTATTTTTACAATAAGTAACTTCTCTATACATTAAGTGCATAGAAATTAAAAATAAAACAAAAAAAAGGAAACAAAGCTGAAGTTCTGTAAACAATAGCGGCCTCTGCAATAACATATTACTTTCTTTAGACGTTAATATGTACATAGTGTATAGAGAATTTATTGTATTGCACCCAAAAATTCGAAACCGAGATTTCACCGGAAATACATGTTTTGGGCCCTTCTGAATCAAAAAAAAAAGTATTTTTGGAAAAAGTTCCGTGTGTGTGTGCACGCGCGTGTGTGTGAGTGTGTCTGTGTGTCTATGGACAGCATAGCTCAAAAAACGGAAAGTCCGTTAAATACCAAACTTGGTGTTTAAGTTCAGAATCTTCCAAGGATGCGACACGAGGATTTTCAAGAAAATCCCCCCACCACCTCCAACTGCCTTTCACCTGAAAAAAATTCGAACATTTTGATTTTCTCAAAAATTACTCTAACGATTTTGATTAAAGTCCAGTATATTAAAACTATTTACACCCCAAATAAAATGTATATCTTGAGTTTTCTAGGAATGGCGTCTAAAGACCTCTTTATTCTGGACGTATTTTGCCAAATTTTGCTTAACTGCTAAACCCAAAGAGATAGACAAAAACTGTAGATATCATCAAAACACAGGTTTTTACGTTTTTGTTGTGGAGGTAACCGTTTCCAAGATATTCCTTGTTGTTAATTTCAATTGTGAAGCACCTATACTTTTCTTAGACAGGAATTGTTCGTTTTTCTTTTGTTTTACTCCTGGCTAAGCAAAGAAGCGATTTGCAATGTCAGTCGTATAACGACAGCTCTTAAACCATTTGACTATCACTTTAGCCTAGTGCATTCCCTTAGTTCCCTTCTATTTATAAAAAAACTAAGTAATAAGGACATTCTGTTAATGTTTATCTCGATTAGCATTGTGTACAAAGAAGAATAATCTTTTGTAGGAGGTTTGTAGAGCAGCTAGAGAAAGTCATGTGAGCGTAACACATCACTTTTTTTTATTTAATTCTAACTTTCTTACACTATGAGTGTACTTCAGTTGTGATATCACAAACATGTATAAAAGTTTACAGGTAGTGTTTACCATTCGTTAATTGTCCTCAAATATTACATTTATGTCAATTTCCACAAGGTGGGTGTTTCAATCTATGTTCGCGCTGCGGTGGCAAGTGCAGAGGAGTTTGATAAAGCTGGTTGAGATGGTTGGTGAAGGATTTATAAAGACGATTATAACATAAATGCAGAAGCTATTAGTAAGTACAGCAAAATCAGAGTGTAGTATTACGTATGTACACAAGGCACAGAAGGAAACCGGCACTGTCTTGTTCCGTACACCGCATCCCTTACCGTTTGCAGGGTACCTTATTACGTCATGCTTTTATTTTATTGGCTGATACTGTCACCTTGCAGGTGAGTGTTCTATATCGAACAAATAGAGCATACCTATGCTGGGTTTGTCAACTCATTCGCTAATAGGAAGTGAGATTAGGTAACGTGTACTACAACAGTAAGCTACAACTCCTCCTCCTTCCCCAATTAGAGTGACGGAGTGGTCAGTGGATATCAGAAGACACGCCCTATAAATGCCCCTACAGACAATCAGAAATTTCATGATAATACTATTTGTGCTCTGTGTACCATGGAGCGTAAGCTTGTATTGTACATAAGATTCGATTTTGTAGTGTTTTAACTCTCTGTATTTTTGCGTTTGATGGAGCTCTGCTGGAGGACCGAGGATCCATACACCTAAATTGGTCTGATTAGGGAAAATATATGGTTTTCTTGTGGTGTAATGACAGTGTGGATGTTCCTTTTATAACACATTTTAGTTGGTGAATTCTGTGCGGTATTCTATAAGTTAACGAAGTGATGGGAGTATTTCAGGCGAGTTTTGTATATATTTTTATCCCCAGGTAACTGGCTATCTCGGCTGTGGTACTTCTTCGCCAACAGGGATGATTCTTTTGTTTTTCTTTTGTCAGTGAATTTTACTGACTGATGTTCTAGGTTTCATTTGAATTCTTATTTTGAGCACTAGTTGGTTATGGTCTGTAATCAGGTAGCTGCAGAGTAGCTGCAGAGTAGTCTAAACCTTTGCTAAGAATTTGCGATGTCATCTGCAAACTGAGTGTGAACCTGAAAATGTCACATTCAAGATTGCCTAAGGTACCAACCAAAAGGAAAGGCCGACTCAGAAAAAGGTAGAGGGTACAACTATGAGACGGAACGGGCATTATGCCCATTCCGTGAAATAAAGAAGAAGAAGAAACAAGAAGTAGCATTTAATAAAGTTAATGTTAGTTAATAAAGTACATACAAGTTAGTTAAGGACAACAAGAAATTAATCTAACCCCTGTGTATTTATTAAGTCAACATTTTGGTTCCTAGGCTGTAGAATAGCCTGTTCAGCTCTGCAGAATAATACCACTGAGGATGCATTTTACTCCAATAATTCAATTTGTGTCACAATATAATTATATTTATGGGAGATACAGATATTTTAACGTGATTTTCAGTTGTTTAAGCACACATTAAACACAAATGCTTGTATTTCAGTTAGTTATATACCTAGAATAATCAAAGCGACTGATAAAAGATGCAAGAACATAAGCAAACGCGTTTTGTGGCTTGCAATTAATTGTATTGTCAGGTTTAAATAAAGTGGTCGAGCGGAAAGGGACACACTGTTGTGTTAATAAAGCAAATCCGCTGTTGTGTGTGATGGAGAGTGAAACACAAGCGTTCCGTTAGAGAGGTCGCCACATCCACGCTCTTGATACAGGGATATCATAGCGTCATATCGAGTGCGTTCAAAAACGCGGGTGGGATGGGGCGTCCGACAGTGGCTTTGCAGTGGACACTTCATCATTGCTGTATTGTTCATTGATGCAGGGTAATTAGTGGAGGAAAATGGACTTTAGGCGATCGCAATCATCACGTCATTACTACCGTTGTCCTCCCTGAGGCTTAACCTTTTTGGTGAGCTAGTTCATAACATATTGCTTCCTCTCAAACGGAGAGATATTCGTATCCTGTGGCATAGCTGGTCAAGTTCTGTAGATACTGAACGGCAATTCTTGCTAATAGTGAGGTCAAAAATCGTGAAGATTTCGAGATTACTTTTTGCGACGATAGGTGATTAATTACACTGGCCACAGAAACAATTTTTGAATGTTTCCTGCACTTCATGAGTCTTCTTGGGTCGCGAAAAACGAATATGACAATGGAACTAGTTTCTTAGCTCTAGTTTCTGTGATACACACTAGACGAAATTATTTCATATTAATGGATAAAGAGACAAAAATACATTTTAATTACATATGCTAAATACATTGAAAGTGCATTTGAATTTTTTTAAATAGTACTTACTGTATAAGAGTTCTAAATTACTGGAAGAATACCTCGCAGAGGTCTGAAGAGAATCATGTGGTGACTTCATGAGATCGTCGTTTTTTACCTTATCTCTTGTCAGGGAGTTCCGGGGCATCCCTACATATCTTTGTCCTGATGGAACCTTTTTCCATGCTCATCACTGACAGTTCCACAACTAGGAAGGAAAAAGTCTAGGTGGGAGTAAAGAAAATAGATTTTAAGGGACGTATTGCATCCAAGATTATGGTTAATTTGCAGGAGTATTGTCACCAACTGAGTGTAGTTACCTCTTTTGTTGCCTAAAAACCACGAACAACTGCCTTGAAGGCTTCCCAAGCTTTCTTTTCTTTCACCTCCGAATGGTCAAATGCAGGATCCTTTACAAGTTCTTGAACTTGTGGCTGGACAAAAATACCTTCCTTAACTTTTGCATCACTTAATTTCGGAAATTCCTCTCTTATCTCCTTAAAGGGCAGTCCTTCTTGGTTCATACCTTTGACAACCTTTTTTATAACCATAGATCATTTCTTATTTTTCAGTGATTTTCACAGTGAAACTGAACATGAGTGGCAACATAAATGTGGAGCCCGTGACTTATCCTGGTCTTCACAAGAGACGTTTCTGTGAGGAAAATTTTATTTCACCACAAATGTAACAAAAATTATTCACCATATTTACACATTTTCGTGGCATTTTTATGAATTTTACATTACAAAAGCACTCTAAAACCAGAAATTCTTCATTAATTACTGAGAAACAAATGAAACTCACTGTCACAGCAACGCTATCTATGTTTATGACTTACAAACAGCTTAAGAACATTCGTGTTTTGTTATTGGACAGGTGCGCCAACTCCCAAAGTAAAATTTTGCCCAAAACTAAAAATGTTGATATAAAAATGTCACTTTGTCTCCAAAGCAAGAGCTAATCTGTCATTTTTATGGTGATTACTTAATTCAGTTGATGGAAATAAATAAGAATTAAATATTTTTGAGCCCCAAACATTTTCATTGTTGGCCAGTGTTTTTGGGATGCTTCACGAAATGTAATTTGACTATTAGGGATGCTCGATATTTAAAAAAGGTTTAGGGTAAATGTGCTTTGAAAAGCATTAGAAACGCTGAAATTAAAAATGCATAAAACACGAATTTGTCACTCTGTTATGTAGAAGTTTACCCCTTCTATCATTTCTACTTTCCCTACCAGATGAGCTCATGCTTCAAAAGCCTAATTCTACCATTATTTCCAAATGTTTCCTTTTTTCGCTTTCATAATAAGTATATAATATCAAAGAATAGCTTAAAATAAAACAATAGTTTTGGGGATTACTTGTGATGCATAGAGGAAGAGTTGTATTCCACTCGGTAATTTCCTTCAATATGTTATATAAATACACGTTTTGAGAGCAATGACCTCTAAAAAACATTTTCAGATGATTATTTTCTCTACACATACTATATACATAGTGTATACACAAGGTATTATATTGCACCCAAAAATTTGATACGAGATTTCACCGGAAATACATGTTTTGAGATCCCCTGAATCTAATTTTTTTTTAGAAAAATATCAGTGTGTGCGTCTGTCTTTCAATGTGTGTCTGTGTATATATTTGTGTGTGTGTGTCTTTGGGCAGCATAGTTCAAAAACAAAAAGACCCTTAAATACCAAATTTGGTATTTAAGTTGATTTCTTCCAAGGATGTGACACAAGATTTTAAACAAAATACTCCTACCCCAAACTACCCTTTACATGGAATATTTTCGAAAATTTTGATTTTTTAAAAAAATGGCTGTAACGATTTTGAATAAAATACCTTAAGTTTAAGATATTTTTATGGGAAACAAAATATATACCTTGGATTTTATGGGAATAGTCTCTGAAGGCATTTTCATTCTGGATGACTTTTATATAACTGGCAAACCGCAAGAGGTACACAAAATCTCATTAAAACACAACACACAATGTTTATATACATACCGTTTTTGTAGAGTTAATTGTTTTCCATATATTCCGGGTAATTAATTTCAGTTTTAGACAGTCAAACTTCTCTCAAATGGGAAGACATATTTCTTCTAGTTTCTCGTTTGTTTACTCCTGGATAGCAAAGAAATTGCTTCACATAGCAACCATCTTTTAAAGGACGAGAGTATCACTTTAGTCTGTGCATTTTCTTATTTCCCTTCTACTTAAGCTAGTAATAATCTATTTCTGCTTCTGTTTATTTTCTCTGTAGAAAGCAGATTAATCTCTTGAATAAAAGATTTGTTTACCAAAACAGCTAGAGGACATCATGTGAATGGAACATATTAGATTTTTGCCCTTCTACTTACAAGGACCCAAGTTAATGTTTATCTCGATTAGCATGAAGTGGATAGAAGAATAAGTTTTTAACAATAATTTGTTACAGAGGTGTAGAGAAAGTCATATGAAAGGAACACATAATATTAATCAACTGTACCTGTGTGACTGCTTATCAACACGGGTTTGTAGTTCTTCGTTCACCCGCTTTACCTCCCAACTATGGCCAAGGAGCGCGCATCATGACCTACCCCGTAGGTCAACAACCCTGGTTTTATGAAACCTATTTTAATATTGGATAGGTAGAGTAAGACTGAAACATTCAATGCCATAGCGGGGATTTGAACCACGGATCTCCCGATCTCTAGCCGGTTGCTCTGCCATGGCAACATGCCGGCACAGCATTGGATTTCTCAACTGTCCCGCATGTTTCCCGGTAAACCACAAGTTGATCTCAAATTATTTTGAGATGACAACCCCAATGGCGACTTACAATGTTGTAAGTACTTAAGACCCAGGATTCATAGTATAGCCAACTATTATGGTCAATTGGTATTGGATAAATTGTTTTTTCACACAAGCCGTGTGTAGGACAGAGATCGGAAGATCCGTGGTTCATCCCGGCTATGGCATTAAATTTTTCAGTCTGACTCCACCTATACAACTCCTGTCCTACACACAGCATGTATGAAAAAAACACATAGTGCAATTATTTTAATGTTCTCAAAATTCAGATAGCCTCGTGTATTCTGCATGAACTAACATAGCACAACCACTCTATCTTGTCTTGTGAAGACGTCACAGGCGGAACCAAGAACTTGGATGATGCACACTACGGACAATACTCAGAAATCTGGGTTGCTGATCGCAGATTTATATCAAACACAATTGTTAATGTTTTTATTAACTGAATTACCAACTTGTCTGAAGAATCATCAGATGAATGAAAAGCGAGTAATGGTCTCTTGAACCAGATTATACTTACATAGGAATTAATGTTCTGGTAGGCTTCCGCGGCCAGTGACATCATAATCTGTACCCCGTGTAACCCTGAAGACGGTTTCAACAAGAGGTCGAAACGTTGGCAGAAGATTACGATGACGGGGCAGCAACCAGACCCCAGTCATATTATATAGGAATTAATACTTTATTTACTTAACTAAACGTTTGAAGACATATTATTGATCCCAAATAAAAAAAATCTGACCTGATCCATTCACATGACTTTCTCTACATAGCTGCAACAGATTATTGTTAAAAAGTTTATACTTCTTTATTTCATGCTAATAGAGAAAAAGTTAGCAGGAATAGTAGGGAGTACCGTAGGTTAAAGTGATAGTCAAAAGCTGGTTGTTATGTGACTGAAGTTCCTTTGTTTATATGGACAGGAGTTGACAAATTCCTGTATGAGAAAAACTTAAGATTTTAAAGATGAAACCAAAAACGAGGAATATCTAAAAAAATGATCAACTCCACGAAAAAAAAAATGCATATAATATTAAGTTTTTGTCCAACTCTTACGGTTTAGCTGTTATGCAAAATTTCGTAAAATTCATCCAGAATAAAGCAGCCTTCAGAAGCTATTCCCAAAAAATTCAAGATATGCATATTATTTGTCAGGTAAATATCTTTAATATACGATATTTTAATCAAAATCGTTGCAGCCATTTTTAAGAACATAACATTTTTCGAAAAAAGTTCCATGTAAAGGAACTTCAATACCAAGTTAGGTATTTTACCGACTTTTTGTTTTTGAATTATCGTGTTCACAGACACACGGACACACACACCCGGACCTTTTTCTGTAAATTCTTTTTTGGATACAGGGGACCTTAAAACAAATTTACGGTGAAATCTCGGTAATGAATTTTTGAGTGGAGTGCAATACTTTCTCTATACACTATGTACATAGTACGTGTAGAGAAAGTAATTACTTATCAACTGTAAGCAAGTTGTACTCATTGAAAGGCGTAAAGCTTAAGTCGCCACTTCTACCAACACCCGCTAGATACTGTAAGGCCTAACAACTGCATTTGACGTTTCCTGTGACGTCATTACCTGGAGGCGAGCTACCATTTTGCGAAGTTCGTTTGAAGAATTGTTATGAGAATTGTTTTAGCATTCTTGCTAATTGTATGTGATTATTGCAGTGCATTATTTAGTGTAATAATGGTGCTTAAGTGTTGTGTGCCGAATTGCAAGGAAAATTATTATCTGGACAATAACATTCATGTGTTCAAGTTCCCGAAACTAGAGGTTATGCGAAAGAAATGATTGAATGCGATTCCAAGGGAAAGCTATAAGGCTATGAATTATTCTGTGGTAAGATTAATTACAAAATATTTAACGTATTAATTATTAGAAATGCAAGAATTTTGCAAATAGTAATAACTGAATACGAATCCATATTATAACATGTAAACCTAACCTGTTGCCTTTAGAAAACCATTGCAGATTAATACTGCTATTCACATGTCTGCAGATGTAAATAATAAAATGTGACTACTGTTAATAATAATAGTAATAATAATAATAATAATAATAATAATAATAATAATAATAATTACAAGTTTAGAGCAATACAATTACCAATAATTAACCTAACCTCTTCTGCATTTAGTTCAGGAAGACATTGGTTGTGTAATGGTAAAAAACCTTAGAGCTGCAATTGATATTCAATATCACTGTAGAATTCTAGATTAAAAGCAAACTATAACAAAACCGAACAATAATTATACATAACCTGTTCAGATTTATCAATTAGTTCCATTGGGGAGGTAATCCTACCATAACCTCAGCTCCACCTACATAACCTTAAACATTTAACAAGCCATAAGGAAAGTAAATTACACCTTAATCTTTCTGCAATGATAAAATCTAACATGTTAGATTTAGTAAGCCATTAGGGAAGTACTTTAAAAAAAAAACAACATGTTAAATTTATCCAATTACTGAGGATATTAAGCTACCATAACCTTAGAAAAATCTGTAGGTGATGATACAACCTAACCTGTTAGTTTTAGCAAGCCATAAGGGAAATAATTTTACAAAAAAAAAAAAAAAATTAACATGTTGAATTTAGAAAATCACCAAGATTATTAACCTACCATAACCTTAGAAAACCTGTAGATGATGATAAAACCTAATTTGTTAGACTTAGCAACCATTAGGGAATTAATTTTACAAAAGAAAAAGACAATATGTTGAATTTAGAAACTCACTGAGGTTGTTAAGCTACCTCACAACCTTAGAAAGATCTGTAGGTGATGATAAAGCTTAACCTGTTAAATTTAGTAAGCCAAAAGGGAATTTATTTTACTTTAAGGGAACTGAATAGGTGATCAAATCTGGCAGTTTTTGTTTTTTGCATAAATGAATTCTCTATTATTTACTAATTTATAAAATTCATAACTTTAATGTGTTTTGCTGCATTTATGTTGTTAAAAAGAATATTTTATCTACCCAGCTATCTTTCAAATCCGGCAGAGGCATGTCCCTGTCACTGAAAATCATCTCTCTTTTGTGTGCGCTAATATTTCACTGCTGTACATTTTTTTCTGTACCTAGCCAAAAATACAGGTGTTTCAAAAATACGGGGCATAATTTCAGGTATGTATTTCCCACATGAAGACAATCAAAATAGTTCATTATAACATGTGTCCGGAAATGCTTCATTTTCGAGTTATGGCCTTTACAACATTGAAAGTCCCACCTGTAGACAATCAAAATAGTTCATGTCCGGAAATGCTTCATTTCCGAGTTATGGCCTTCACAACATTGGAATTCACTGGAACGTTTTTCTTTCCGCAGGTCTTTGCCGTCAAAGGAGACATTAGGAGGGCGCTCTGATAGTTCATTCTGAGGAAGGTTACATTCAGTGTTCTTTAGGCGTTAAGACTGAGCGACATGTATTCAAATCAAGAGCTGGCATCATGTACGGTAAGGCGGACGGCAATGCTGCGCTGGCTCGTCGTTTGTACCAGGAGAGGTACCCACAGCGACATTTGTACGTCTCCATTCCCGTCTGTGCGAGTATGGAACATTCACCTCTCCTGGTTTGGGAAGGGGACGACCAAGATCTACAACTCCAGAAGTGCAGGAGGAGATTCTGGAGCCTGTGGACAGGACTCCTTCTACCAGCACACGACGGTTAGCGTTGCAAGTCAATGTTCCTCATACCACTGTCTGGAGACTGTTGAACGAGTATCAATTGTATCCCTATCATTTGCAACGTGTACAGGCCCTGTCACCAGCAGATTACCCTGCACGAGTTAGGTTCTATCAGTGGTGGTGTAAATCCGAATTTTTCTGCCGTCGTATTATTTACAGATGAAGCACAGTTCACAAGAGATGGCATAACAAATTTCCACAATCAGCATATATGGTCGCATGAAAACCCACGTGCAACTGTTGTATCTCATCACCAGGTGCGGTTCTCGCTCAACATGTGGGCCGGTATCATTGGTGATCGATTAGTTGGACCCCATGTACTTGTAAACAGACTTACGGGGCAGGCGTACACAAACTTCCTGGAAAACACCATACCTGACGTTTTCGAAGACACTCCACTGATCAATCATCAACACATTCACTTCTGGCATGATGGCGCTCCTGCACACTCCAGTCTTACGGCTCACCGGTACTTGGATCGAAGGTTTCCTGATCGATGGATAGGTAGAGGTGGCTCAATTGCTTAGCCTCCACGCTCACCTGATCTGAACCCTCTCGATTTCTACTTGTGGGGCCATTTAAAATCATTGGTTTATTCGTCTCCGGTGCCGGATTTGGAATCCCTTCGGAATCGAATTGTGGCAAGTTGTGAGGACATACGCAATACTCCTGGAGTTTGGGATCGTGTTCGCAGGTCAATGAGACATCGATGTGAGGTCTGTATTCAAGCAGGAGGTGGACATTTTGAACATTTTCTGTAATGACAACAACCTGCGGAAAGAAAAACGTTCCAGTGAATTTCAATGTTGTGAAGGCCATAACTCGGAAATGAAGCATTTCCGGACACATGTTATAATGAACTAATTTGACTGTCTACATGTGGGAAATACATACCTGAAATTATGCCCCGTATTTTTGAAACATCCTGTATATTGACTGTTAAGTGCAGCATTCTTTTTCCTTTGTTTCTCCACATGGGTTTACATTGAAGAAAGTTTCCTTGTTAACTAGATTAGAATTTTTGAGCATAAAAGAATACACATATTCGTACTAAAAATCCCCCAAATCTTCTTTCCAAACATTTTTTTCTGTCCTTTCCTCCACAGGAGGTATTTTTATGTCGGTATAGTGCTTTATGTTTTTGCTAAGGAATATGAATGATGGATTTGGTATAAATACATAGTTGTAAGTATGCAGGAACATGCAGTAATGTATTAAGATTTATGGACATGGATTAATGATAAAACAATCGCAAACAAAAAATATATAAAAGTAAATAAATTCGTTTTTAATAAGTTTTTTACGGTAAGCATAATGCTTTTAAAGGTCATTTTGTATAGGCTTTTGCTTATTACAATTTATTGTAATTTTAAGTAAGAGATAAATGCAACCATTATAAGCTTACATGGAATCCTGTTTAACTTCTTTCCTTGTTACTTTCCTTTTCCTGTTTTATTTATTTAATTTAGTCAAACTCACCAGTGGTGTTCGTGATTTGACAATTTATACTACAGCATAGTTTTAAGATGCACTTGGCCAAAGGTAGGTATACTATTATTGAACAACTATTCCATCTTTATGTCTATGATCACAAATCTTTAGGACATTTGCAGGTCTATTTTGATCTCTAATGTTCAATAAAATACGCTATTTATATTAAAATAGCATACTGTATTGGAGAATGTGTAGAGAAATCGCTGTGAACGTAACATAGAACGAATATCTAATTCTTAGCTAGACAGCTACTGAGGGCAATTCTGTTGAACGAGTGTAAATTGATAACTCGATTAACGTGAAGAATAAGTTCTTGCTTTAGTGTGTTGGAAAAAGTGTAGAGAAAGTCCTGAATGTAATATCGAACGGAATGTGGAATTGTAAGCTTGACAGAAATTAAGGTTTAACTCTGTTGGAATTTTGTAAATGTATATTTCAATTAGAATGAAGGATAATCCTTATCATCATAGTCGTTAGAGAATGTGTAGAGAAAGCTTTGTGAATGTAACATTAAATGGAATATGGATTTTTAATCTAGAATAACTAAGGTTTAAATCTGTTCGAATTGTGTGAACGGATATCTGGATTAAAATGAATAAACCCGCGTAATCACAGTATGCTGGAGAGTGTGCAGCGAAAGTCATGTGAGTGAAACATAGAACGGAATATGAATTATAAGCTAGACAGAATTTTTCGCCTTGTGTTAAAAATTATCTGTGCCAAGTTTGGTCGAAATTGGAACAACAGTGTAGAATTCTATTACAAATACATACATATACATACATGCATACACTGACTTCTATATATTAAAATGAGTAAAATATTATTTGTTCATTTGTTTTGCGCACACAAACCAGTATTTATCATTGACGGAGTGCATGTCAATGCTAAGCAAGCGATCGCCTCTTGTATGTGACGTCACAGTGGTGTTGTGAGGTCACATCTAGAAGTCACGGAGCTGTAGATTTGTATGCAGATGGCAAAAATATCAAAGAAGTGACTAAATGTGTCTCAATATTTCTTGCTGAAAAACTATCCTTGTTAACCTTTCAAACTTACATGGTTTTCAATGGATTTCAGTGCTGAGTCTAACCTGTGATGGTATTTCTTTGCTGATTATAATTTTATGACTTCAGTGAACATAAATTAGGCTTGTGTTGCTGTATTTTAGAGATATTTAAACTACTGCTGCTACTATTTCATAAATAATTTCTTAAATAGCTGCCTACACCTCTATCCTCAGAGCCATGTGAAAGTTAGTTTTGCAATTGAGCTTGTATATAAATGTACAGTTGATTTGCAGGGCGCCAATATCGCTGCGAATGGATAGCAGGAGTCAGACTGTAGTAAAACGGAGGGAGAACAGATGACAGCTGTGTCTCTTAGAGCATCGAAATTCGATTTTCAATACCCGATATCAATGTTCAGTCTCTCAACTTCCATACTTTAGTACAAGCTTGCCTTGGGCGATTAAGTGTTCCGATATCGTATGATATCTGTCAAACTTTGCAAGAGACATAATTAGCGTTTAGTATTATACTACTTATTTAATGGATCAGTTAAAGAATATTCCACACTAATTGTGAAATAAAGGCAAAAAAAAAAAAAAAAAAAAAGACACAGAACAAAAATATAATACAGTAACAATTCTATTGTAATTTTTACTTTCTCTATACTTACTATATACATAGTGTATAGAGAAGGTACTGCACTCCACCAAAAGATTCGATACCGAGATTTCACCGGAAATATATGTTTTAGGGTCCCCTGTATCCAAAAAAAGTATTTTCAGAAAAAGGTCCGTGTGTGTGTGTGTCCGTGTGTCAGTGTGTCCATGTGTCTGTGAACACGATAACCCAAAAATGAAAAATCGGTAAAATACCCAACTTGGTGTTTAAGTTTAGTATCTCCCAGGGATGCGTAACGAAGATTTTGAGAAAAATCCCCCCATCCCAAACTACCCTTTACATGGAACTTTTTTCGAAAATTTCGATTTCCTCAAAAATGGCTCTAACGATTTTGATTAAAATATCATATATTAAAGACATTTACCTGACAAATAACATGTATATCTTGCATTTTCTGGGAATAGCCTTTGAAGAGTAGTTTATTCTGGAAGAATTTTACGAAATTTTGAATAACTGCTAAACCGTAAGAGATGGATAAAAACTTACTACAAAAATGGAGACCACGTTAAAACACACAATTTATGACATATTAATTTTTTTCGCGGAGTTCATCGTTTTTGAACCATTCCTTGTTTTTAGTTTCTGCTATGAAAAACTTATAATTTTCTCATGCAGGTATTTGTCAACTGCTGTCCATAGAAACAAAGGAACTTCAGTGAAATAGTAACCAGCATTTGATTATCACTTTAACCTATGGTACTCTCTTATTTCGCTTCTACTTACAAGGAAGCAAGTAATAAGACTATTTCTGCTAATTTTTTCTGATTAGCATGAAGTAAATAGAAGTATAAGTTTTTTAAGAATAATTTGTTGCAGAGATGTAGAGAAAGTCATGTCAATGGTACACATAAGATTTTTTGTGTGAAGTTTCTCAATGGCATAATTGTCAACCGCTTCAGACTGCTGTTGCAGAGCAAAATTTTATGCTACAAATACAAAACAACAAAGAAAGAAAGAAAGAAAGAAAGAGACTTTACACCTTTTTGTTTGGTTCGGAAATAAACTCATTGACCTTAAACATATATTGATTTTATACAGGAACTTTGAATATCCAAAGGTAGAGCAAGAGGCTACTTGGTAAGCCTCAGTAATATGATTAAACCCAATATTTGTCAGTCAAGAGCTTGCTGCTTCTCACCCAGAGTCCCGGGTTCAAATCTCGGGTGGAGCGGGAAAGTATCTTTGAATAGAACCATTTCCAGACGTCCACTGTCTGGAAGTATAAATATAGGAGTGGTAGTGTGTGTTTAAAGGTTTAGAACTGAGAGACCCAAAGTTAAAATATGTTATAGTTCAGCAAGAAAAACCAGCAGTTGTTTTTCAAGTTAAAGCCACAGACATGATCATAGAAGTGTAAGAGGGATATATAAATTAAATATAATAATAAAAAAGACCTGGCTAAACATAATTCATATTTTTGTTCTATATACGTAATAAAGTCGAATTATCTTAGAGGTTGAAGAATCCAGAAGGGATATTTTTAGTATGTCTGCATATCTCCCTTAAGATGAAGGAGCTTTAAGCCTACAAAGAATAATATGAGATTATACTCGGATGTGATGCCAATACACAGATAGTATATGGGGGGGGGCACTGACATCAATAAAAGGGGGGTGACTGACTTTCCGGTATATACAACTCTTCAACCTTCATTAATTCTAGAAGGCCATAACATTACTCTAGTATATAGCCTGGCTAAAAACTGATAGGTGCCAAAATACGAGATCATATGTTAGAATGTTTGATCACAAATGGTATGTTTCAATGTAAAGTAAGTTCAACTTGGCCCAGGAATTTATAGGAAATCTTTCGGAAGCAGGAACATTCACTTCAGTCTTCCAGGAGGAACTTAAGGGTCAACGTCTGGTACATAAGGCTGACCATCTTGCGGGGCACATTTTGGCTTGTCTAATTTTTTTTAAAACCTTTCTTATGCATCATGCATTTAAATTAGCTAAATTTGTAAGCTTGTTGCAAACAGAGAAACGTACAATTTGTTAATCGGCCAGAGACAGCTAAATGTAAATGTAAATTCAAATTTGTAATTTTGTGAAACCATTTATTGTTCAAAGCTAGTGCTGTCTTGATTGTTTACAGTTTTTTGCATTTTAAATTGTTAATATTGTGAGACAGTAACTCTTCTATATCCGCTTAAACCTTCGAAATTATGTAACTAACAATAATATGTAAAAATAAGATGTATTGCGCAACGAACCGATAGTGATACGTATACTTAATTAAATAGATAGCACTTGTATATAGTAATATAGTATTAATCATAGTAAGGGAAAAAAGTTTTGCTTCAGCTATTATTTTATTTGTGAATATTTGTATTTTTGTTAGTATGTTACACGCCAAGACGACAAGGTTTGAATCGTGGTTTTAACTGCAAATGCACAGATTTTCGTTAGCAAGACCTTGATGTATTGTTAGTGAAGCTTTCAAAAGGAAACATTCTAAAAACGTTATTGCCCATGTCATTTGTTTAACGTTGAGTTGCTTTAGGGAATAGAGGCACAAGTACATGCATCAATAGCAAGAAGGGACGCTATTCATACAGAAGGATGTTTAAGTTTAAAATTCACAACCGTTTTGGACAGTTCTACGCCAGATTCCAAGGGCGACACTGTCGGTCGCTGGAGCAAAATCGCGCCACATTGCTCAACGCGGTTGAAACCAAGAAGTCATGGTTTTGCGTTCCCCAGTTTATAATCATGTTTGCAGGTGTCACTTGGTTGTCAACGGTTAGGGTTTATACAGTGTAATATTGTACCATGCAATTTTCTTCAATAATACTTACGAACCAGTGATTATTGTTATTTTCTTACTACCTCTTGTATTTCCTTCTGTACCACGCCCTGTACCGAGGAATTCATGCTCGCCGCTGAAGAAGAAAAACCTGAGCTAACACCGGAGCAGCAAAGACAGACAAAAGGCAGGGAAATGTCACTAGGTTCCACCCTAACCGGACCAACTGAGCCACACAATAACGACGACGCTACTTCGTCCATTTTACCATTTTAAATAATATTCAGGACAAAGTTGAAACCACTTAACGTTGCAATTGTGTTCCTTTATTAAGTAAATATGTTGAAATTGAATTTTACTTAATTTAACATGGATTACATGCCTTTTATCTCTGTGTAGATCTCTCCTCTGGGCCTTCTTTGTTTTTTGTACCTTCCACAATGTAAATTATTTCAGTGGGCCTAGCGTAACATAGGTGCAGTATAAAAGAAATTTGTGATTTTATACAATTTAATTTAATAATAGAGAAAGCGATTGACAACGATTCACATTAACCATTCACATATAGCTGCCTTGTTCACTCATAGCATTAGATAACCGATTATTTTTATCGTGTATTTGTAACTTAAGAGCATTATAAAGTGGAGGCAGACTGAAAAATTCAAGGCATGGCAGGGATTTGAACTTTGTTCTCCTTGTTTTCGTCCACCTGCTCTAACCAACTGAGCTATCCTTACAATATGTTATTAAATTCCCAATGGACTTGCAGTTTTTGCATGTTAACCACAAGATCACAAACTATTTTGAAATTACACAACTCAATGTTTTACCACACGGTTTGTGTCGAAAAATGAAAATTCCAAATCCATTACGCCACAAGACCAGGATGTGACTTCTTGTTATCGTGGCCAAAGCGCTTTTGCTAATAGTTCTTTCCCATAAGCCAAATATGGTAAAATAAGAGTGTGGTGAAATATAAGTTCTAATTGCATACATCTCCAACTTCCAATCAACTCTCTATTTACACTTAAGCACAAGGAATTATTATTAGACATGCTTATATTGTGTTTCTCTTATATAACTACTTCAAATTCAATTATCTTATCGGAGACTTTGAATTAAGAAACAGCTGCAGATATTAATATTTATTTGAATTTGGGAATATTTAACTCTGTATTTAAATAATGTTCACATTAACATTCATGCTTACATACCCTTTGGAGGGTAAGGAGTGATTTTATGGAACCAACTCTATTCACTCCAGCTGCGCATCAAACTCGTGAACCCTAGTTTAAAAAGTTAGGACGAGACCACTCGACTACCGGAGCAATCTAGATGTTAGCTGTGGTTAACTGGGTGATACTAACTAAATATACATGCAGTACTGTAATTCACCATCAAGATACAGCCCAGAGGTACTGAAAATTGCTTTGAAACTATGTAAGATATTTAAATAAAACGAGAAAACATCTCTGCGCCCTCGGATGTCTCGTTATAGCAGAAAAAACCGAAAATTCGTGATTTGAGTGCTGGCTGTGGCATGAACTGTTCTAATTCAGCATTCCAATCTCTCTCTATAGACCACTGAGGTCTCACAAAGCTATAAAGTCCACTTTCGGGGTTTATGTGTGTCCTTATAAGGTCTCCATTTACTTCAGTTTCATCTTAATTATTGTAAACAAAAGTAACACATTAATATTATAATTATAAAATTCTCGTAGTAATTTCAGAAACATTTTGTGCATAAATGTGATACTAATACTCCTAACACTTATTACTTTCTCTACACGTACTATGTACATAGTATATACAGAAGGTATTGCACTCCACCCAAAAATTCGACACCAAGATTTCACCGGAAATATATGTTTTAAGGTCCCCTGTATAAAAAAAAGCATTTTCAGAAAAAGGTCCGTGTGTGTCCGTATGTCTGTGAACACGATAACTCAGAAACAAAAAGTGGGTAAAATACCAAACTTGATATTTAAGTTCAGTATCTTCCAGGGATCCGACACGAAGATTTTGAGAAAAATCCCCCACCCCAAACTACCCATTACATGGAAATTGTTTCGAAATTTTTGATTTTCTCAAAAATGGCTCAGACGATTTTGATTAAACTGTCGTATATTTAAAGATATTTACCCGACAAATAAAATGTATTTCTTGCATTTTCTGGGAATAGCCTCTGAAGACTACTTTATTCTGAATGAATTTTACGGAATTTTGCATAACTACTAAACCATAAGGGATGAACAGAAACTTGCCACACAAAAAATGTACAGCACGTTAAAACACACAATTTATGCCATATACATTTTTTTCGTGGGGTTGATCGTTTTTGAGATATTCCTTGTTATTGGTTTCAGCTTTAAGAATTTATTCTTTTCTCATACAGGAATTTGTCAACGTCTGTCCATACAAACAAAGGAACTTCAGTCACTTAGCAACCAGCTTTTGATATCACTTTAACTCCCTTATTTCCCTTCTACTTACAAGTAAGCAAGTAATAAGACTATTTCTGCTATTTTTTTCTCGATTGCATGAAGTAATAACAAGCATAAGCTTTTTGACAATAATTTATTGCAGAGATGTAGCGAAAGTCATGTGAATGGATGACATAAGATATTTTTTGCTAAATTAGCCACTTACAACACAATTTTATTATTATAAATTTGAGATTCATTCTATGGGAGCTTGGGACATAATAAAGACTTAATAAAAGTTTACTATTGATAGAATGTAATATACATTTGTGATTATTTGCAGTTTAAGTTTTATGCTTATTAATACCGCAGCTGGGTTTTCTCTAATATTCAAATATTAGAATTCAAGTAATTAGTTTGAGATTTAACAAACATATATTATTCTGATTACACAAACTGGAGAATTAATTTAACGTGAGGGTAGAAATTATGTTAACAGCTGCTCTTTTCATTTTGGAGATTTTCTTTTATTTCTATTAATCTTACTGCAAGATTAAAATGTTCTTTACAGGTTGGATGCAACATTAACACTCCAATGCAGGAATCAAAACTCCAGCGGGGTTCGAACAGGAGAACACTCTAAGTAGTATACATGGAGATAGTGTCATGAAGAATTCATGGAGTTTGTCTAAGTTGGAGTGATTTTACTTCCGATCACGCGGTCTGCTGTAATGGATGCTCGGAGCAAACTCCGCAGAATACACCGGTTCCACACTGTAATATCAGACTGCGCAATTTTTCACTTCAGAGATCCAAGCGCATGTAGTGTGTGATGTAGCAAGAATGAATGGTAGGCACGTTCCACCTTCATCACTATCCATCGAACCTTGCTCTTATCTAGCTAAAATATTATACGCTTAATGATCTCTTGTCTGATATGGGTGGTATTGTCATTGAGTTTACGTTTAATTTCTAAAACCTGCTTTCATTTTCAGATGTAACATTTATGTACCACAAAAGAATGCTTTTCTTGCTCTAGCATAAGGATATAAATATATTTCATGGTAAAATGAACACAAGGAAGATATCCATTAAAACAAACAACAAAAAGCAAACAATAAATGCTAAATATGTACTGTTTCCCTATTTAATGCCGAAGATTCGTGATTCTAAGCATTTATTAATTTTCTACTACAACATGGATATGAAGAAACATTGATAATTGATAATTTATTGTAATAATTTACAATTACTTTAGCGAAAATACTGGCATTTTGACAGAATTCACTATATCAATATATTGCCTTTTATTTCAAATCATTCTTAACCACATCATCATATTAATGAAAATAATGTAAATGTTTGATTTTAAAAGTTATAAAGGCTGAAAACTGGCGAGGTCAATAACCTGGACTATGATTACCAAACCAAAGCGAATAAAATATATGAACGATTGTCTTGAGCAAGTTTTGAGGCCAAGAGATGACAACTAGATGATATGTTCTGTGAATACATCTGCAAGGAGACACATCGATACCTAAGACTATCTCCATACGTAGTAGCTTTCCATAACCCATGCCACTAAATTTGAACCTATTCTGTCGTCTGAAACCCTTCTGACAAACATTGCCCATGTTCCGCATCTCTCTTTCAGGCCGCACTCTTTCTGACAAAGGATTTCAAAATATACCTCTGGGGTGATATGCACTGTGCAGCCAAGTTTACAATGGATACATCCATTAATTACTTATTTAATTCATCTGCTGTCATGTTCTCTAAAGTACCAGGTGATATTATTCTTTCTCCTGTTGGCAATGCCCAAAAACCGATTTGGATTTTAACGTATCCTCTCTCTAGACATCAGTTGCAATGAGTAGTGATTGGAATTGCAGCAAAGAGTGTTCACTTAGGCAGTACCTTGAGCAACGAGAAGTCCTTATTAACAATCTATCGTGCGAATCTTCGGCATAGCTTCATCAGCTGAGAAGGGAAGCTGTGTCGGTTACTGGTAGATATTGGTGCAGCTGAAACTGTAATCATATCTGATGTGGCCAAGGACTTACCGTTACGAACACCCAGTCAGCTCTATCAAATAGTGACAGCGCCGGGCGACATTTGGCCTGTAGATAATGGTCATGGGATTTGATGTCCTCAAGAGCCACGAGAATTAGTCGACGAAGGCCGGAGAATTTTACAACTCGACCGAGATGAAGTCTTGCTCCATAGCCCACATAGAAAAATCTTCTTAATAGATTTACAATCTATCACCTATTAGCCTCAGTAATTTTACCTTGCAACGGTGATTACGCTCAACCAACCTTAAAGACATCCCTACATTATATTTTATTTTTGGTGCATGAGCAGGGATGTGCAGAGTAACGTGACGTCTAGTGACGCGTGAAGCAAGGCGGTGGTGAAGATGTGCATAAGGGGGTCATCACTGCACGAGCATTGTTTCCTTGTCGGAAAGAAGTATCCGTAAACTGCTGACCACGATGGACACCGACCAGGCCGAGACGCAGTTAGGGAAGTCGAGCCAGCTGGGAGTGACAGATTCGACATGTCTGCAGACACTTGCTTGAGCCCAGTAGCTGTTGACTTTGACTTTAAAATCAGGATACTGACAAGTGACCCTAAATCTCAGAGACAAGGAGAAGATGGCATTCTCGGCTGGCCAGAGTTTTGTGCTCTTCAATGTGCCAGCCGCCTTCCAGCGCCTCATGGAATCCAGGTTTGACATACGATCTATTTGGATGACATCATCGTCGAGAGCAATGACTTCGAAGAACTTCTGAAGAACCTCACCTAGATACTGCAAAGGCTGCAGGCAACTAATATGAAATTGAATATGCAGAAGTATCAACTCTTCTGCAAGTAATAGAAAAATACTTTTATTAATTAGTTCCCTCTAAGCGGAGAAGAAATAAAGGATTGCAGCAACTCAAAGGGGCAGTTAAATCTTTTAAGAACTAATTACCATATGATGAAATTTAAATTATCTTCCACTTAAATGAATAACTTCTCACTAATATTGGACATTTTAAAGCCAATTACAAGGAATATCTCAGAAATGACTACTTACACAAAAGGTGTAGGCAGAAATTGTGTGTTTTCAAAATATCTAAATTTTATCTGGTTTAAGTTTTTGTCTACGTCTTACGGTTTACAGGATTTCCAATATTCATTCAGAATGAGGAGGGCTTCAGAGGTTATTTTCAAAATTCAGGATATACATTTTATTTGACTTATAAATAAACTTGACTGTGTGCTTACTTTGTACTTGTTAGAGAAAGTAGAAGGATATCTGAACGTCGAAACGAGTTCAAGTTGGTATGTTTTTCAGGCTATACCCTGCGCAATATGCGTTGTTAAGCTCATAATTGAAAAATTGTATGCAGCCCTTAGTGCTTTGTAGTTTTAGTATGCAACAGCACATGGCTATACATTCGATGGAACTACATTAAATTAAGTTATACTAAATGAATCTGATATTGTATAAAGTTTTGAGGTATATGATGCATTGGGTAAAAAAACTGTGAAAACTTTTTACTTTCTCTATATATACTATGTACATAGTGTATAGAGAAGATATTGCACTCCACCAAAAAAATCGATACCGAGATTTCACCGGAAATATATGTTTTAGGGTCCCCTGTATCCAAAAAAAGTATTTTCAGAAAAAAGGTCTGTGTGTGTGTGTGTCCATGTGTCAGTGTGTCCGTGTGCCTGTGAACACGATAATTCAAAAACGAAAAGTCGGTAAAATACCAAACTTGCTATTTAAGTTTAGTATCTTCCAGGGATGCGACACGAAGATTTTGAGAAAAATCCTCCCACCCCAAACTACCCTTAACATGGAACTTTATTCGAAAATTTTGATTTTCTAAAAAGTGGTCTAACGACTTTGATTAAAATATCGTGTATTAAAGATATTTACCTGCCAAATAAAATGTATATTTTGAATTTTCTGGGAATAGCCTCTGAAGACTACTTTATTCTGGATGAAATTTTCGTAACTACTAAACCATAAGAGATGGACATAAACTTAACCCACAAAAAATGTAGAGCACGTTAAAACACACAATTTATGTTATATGCATTTTTTTTCGTGGAATTGATCGTTTTTGAGATATTCCTTTTTCTTGGTTTCAGCTTTGAGAAACACACTTTTCTCATACAGGAATTTGTCAACTCCTGTCCATACAAAGAAAGGAACATCAGTCACATAGCAAATAAGACTATTTCTGCTAATTTTTGTCGATTAGTATGAAATAAATAAAAGATAAGCTTATTAACAATAATAATTTACAGAGATATAGAGAAAGTCATGTGAATGGAACACATCAGATTTTTCTTTTTGTATTAGCTATAAATCTCATACTGCTTGTTTTATATTTTCAATTTGCGGATCACCATATCTCACCATTTTACAGCTCTTACCAGGAGCAAATTTATCTTTAGTCGAATCGGCGGAGGACTATAAGAATCAATAAGGTTGATGTGTTCCATTCACATGACTTTCTCTACTTGTTCTGCAAACACCTTCTTAAGAAGACTGTTGTTCTTTCTTCTCGAGGTAATCCACATATACATTAGCAAAATGGTGTTATTACTTAGTTCCTTATAAGCAGAAGAGAACTAAGGGAAAACAGTACAGTATGGAAATGTTTAAAAAGCGTGGCTATGCGATTACCATTAAAATTCTATTTTTTGCATGGCGAGGAGGAAACTAAAAGGAAACAGGACGACATCCTGTCGAGAAAAATATAAGTAGGTGTCTACCTCTTACTATTTACCAGTTATACAAAAGTCATTCAGAATGAAGAGGGTTTCAGAGGCTATTCCCAGGATATTCAAGAAACGAATTTTATTTTTCATGTATATATCTATAATATGTGGTTTTTAATTACAATCGTTAGAGCTATTTGTTTTGAGAGAATCAAACTTTTTACATGTAAATTGTAGTTTGGGGTGAGGGATTTTCTATAAAACCTTCCTGTCGCATCCGAGATACTAAATGTAAATACCAGGTTTGGTATTTAACTAACTTCTGACTTTTAAGTTATGCTGTACACAGGCTCACACTCATTCATATCTTTTTAAAAATTATTTTTAGGGGGTCTCAGAACATATTACTGGTTAAATCTCGGTATCGAATTTTTGGACAGCTCACCGGTGGAGACGGTCGCGCTTGCTGATAGGGTTGCTCACAAGAGCAAGCCGTTAACATAAAAAATCTGATGTGTACCATTCACATGACTCTCCATATCCCTGCAACAAATATTTCTTAAAAAGCTTATACTTCTATTTACTTTATGCTAATCAGAAAAAAATAGCAGAAATAGTCTAATTACTCGCTTCCTTGTAAGTAGAAGCCAAATAAGGGACAACCGTAGGTTAAACTGATAGTCAAAAGCTGGTTGCTATGTCAATGAAGTTCCGTTGTTTATATGGATAGGAGTTGACAAGTTCCTGTATGAGAAAAGTATACGTTTTTCATAGCAGAAACCAAAAATAAGGAATGTCACAAAAACGACGAACTCCACGAAAAAAATGTATATAACATAAATTGTGTGTTTTAATATGCTATACATTTTTTGTGTAGTAAGTTTTTGTCCATCTCTTACGGTTTAGCAGTTATTCAAAATTTAGTTAAATTCATCCAGAATAAACTACTCTTCAGAGGCTATTCCCAGAAAATTCAAGATATATATTTTACTTTTTAGGTAAATATGTTTAATATACGAAATTTTAATCAAAATCGTTAGAGCCATTTTTGAGAAAATCAAAATTTTCGAAAAAAATTCCATGTAAAGGGTAGTTGGGGGTGGGGGGATTTTTCTCAAAATCTTCGTGTCGCATCCCTAGAAGATACTAAACTTAAATACCAAGTTTGGTATTTTACCGACACACGGACACACACACACACACACACACACACACGGACCTTTTTATGAAAATGTTTTTTTTGGATATTGGGGACCGTAAAACATATATTTCCGGTGAAATCTCAGCATCGAATTTTTGGGTGGAGTGCAATACTTTCTCTATACACTATGTACATAGTGCGTATGGAGAAAGTAAAACCCGTTGAGTCCTGCAACTCTTTTGGTGCACGAAGGGATATCTGCACATGCCAAGTACGGGTAGTTGGGCCACCTGGTATATGCGAGTGCTTGTATTTCCTTTAATGTCCTCAAATGATGATTTTGATCAAAAGCACGTACAGGGTACACCTACCGATATCATGAACCTAAGGCTTCCTGTTCTTCCTCTAAATATGAAAGGTGTTGGGGAAACAAATACAGTGCACTAGCTTGTTGGGACAGTAATTCTGACGTGACTGCTCTATAATGCTTATTGTTCTAGCACCAAAGGTCTATAAACAATCCCCAATACTTTTGCTATTCTAATTACTTGTTTGTATAAGTGATTTACTTTATTTTCTTCTATCTATTTCATAAATTGTAACTTAAGCTATGTTAACGTGTTCAAAAGCAAAGCTGCGAAACTACGCAGTTGGATATAACAAAAGACACCCTCTGTTGTCTGCAAAAACCTTGGAGTTCACAGGTTTTCTTTGGTTCATATTCGTGCATTAGAGCTACAAGTGTGAACGCGGTAAAAGTCCTAATATTTACCAAGCAGAGTAGTTTTCTTTGTATCTAAGTGTCACGTGATCTAAATACAACAAAACTACGTGATATGGTAACGCCGAGCATAAGTTTTGGCGGCAAATAATAGCCAATCAGCATGAAGGAAGCTTAAAGAGACACAATTCCAGAATGTGTACGGTTTATCCTGTCAATCCACGCCACTCAGCATGAGAATTCCGCGTCAAATTACAAAGTGCGAGATAAGTGCAATGCAAAGTGGTACAGTTTGCCCTGTCTTTTCGATGGGTACTCCACGTCACTCAGCGTGAGAATTCTGCGCTTAAATTTCAAAGTGCGAAACAAGTGTAAATTAAAAACAAGTGTTAGAATGTAACGAGTAGTATACTCAAGTGTAAGCAGTGTTAAAGTGTTTTTCCGAATATAAAAAATGTTAAGAGAAATGTACAATATTTCTGTTGGTCAAGATGCTTTCACCAATAGTATTTGATGTCTTATCGATGAATAAACATCAAAGTGAAAAAAGATCCTGCTGTTATTCTTAATTCTAAAACTAGTATCCTTACCTACATTCTTTCCCGTTTTCACCCTGGGAAAGATCAACAACATCGAACACTGACAGCGACGCTGAGGCAGCGAGAGAGTCAACTTCCACTGAGACAGGTACGTGATAAATATAGAGGTCCTTGCAACAAATACGGTGAACTCATTCTTAATTTCTGTATACTGGCGGTCTTCACTCGACTGACGCGTCAAAGAAGGCATATGGAAAGGACCTTTACCACACCGTAATAAATCAGCGCTAATTGATGTAGGCAGTATAAACACATACAGACGCGACGCAACATTGTTCACCTGGAATTCGAACCCAGAGCTTCTGAGAGAATAGCTTTACCTGCATTTATTGTGATATTATTTCTCGGTTGTGCTTGAGCCTATGGTTATGTTTGGCTGTTACTCTTCTCTCCACACGGAAGTTGGATGATTACAATAAAGAAAGCACACAATCTTTATTTCGAGCTAGCGCTCGTTCCCTCTTTGCCTTATCTCGAGCTCAAGCAGTCATGTTCCCGTAACAAAGTTTCGCTCTCTGGCACTGCACAGAATTCGATAATCTCAACCAGAGACGCAGTACTGAGCACTAGGTACATTTATTTCCAGTTTAAGTTTGGGGAGATGGAAACAACTGCCTTGACTAGCAAACTTGTGTCTTTTTCTTCCCATCTTGCTTGTGCTTTCGGAACTCTCTAACTCTTTATTGCATTATCTTGTGCGACATCCTCTGCCCCAGCCCTTATAATCTCTCTTAACGGCTCGGGTTAGCGCACTCCGTCTCAGCTGCTAAACAGAACATGAATCACACAAACTTCTGTCATGCAGTGTGTTAGGATTAACATTCAGGCCTGGTAACCTAGTAATTTATTCACGGCTAGCTCTATGCAAAACCTCCTTACCGTTAGCTTGATCCAAGCAATATTCCGGGAAGCTTAACAGCATATGTTAATTTTTACTTTCTCTACACGTACTATGCACATAGTGTACAGAGAAGGTATTGCATTCCATCTAAAAATTCTATACCTAGATTTCACCGGAAATGTATGTTTCGGGCCCCCCTGAATCAAAAAAAAAAAAAAAAAAACATTTTTACAAAAAGGTCTGTGTGTGTATGTGTGTCTGTGGACGGCATAGCTCAAAAACGAAAGCATCTTTAATTACCAAACTTGGTATTTAAGTTTGGTATCTTCCAAGAATGGGACACGAAGATTCTCAAGAAAATCCCCTCACCCCCAACTACCCTTTACATGGACCTTTTTTCGAAAATTTTGATTTTCTGAAAAAATGGCTCTAACGATTTTGATTAAAATATCGTATATTAAAGATATTTACCTGACAAACAAAATGTATATTTTAAATTTTCTGGGAATAGCCTCTGAAGACTACTTTATTCTGAGTCAATTTTACGGAATTTTGCATAACTGCTAAACCGTAAGTGATTGACAAAACCTTACCACACAACAAATGTAGAGCACTTTAAAACACACACTTTATGTTATATACATTTTTTCGTGGAATGGTTTGTTTTTGACAAATTCCTTGTTTTTGGTTTCAGCTATAAAAAACACTTTTCTGATACAGGACTTTGTGAATTCGTGTCCATACAAACAAAGGAACTTCAGTCACATAGCAATCAGCTTTTGGCTATCACTTTAACCTCTGGTAGTCCCTTATTTCGCACCTACTTACAAGGAAGCAAGTAATAAGACTATTTCTGCTAAATTTTTCTGATAAGCGTGAAGTAAATAGAAGTATACGCTTTTTAAGAATAACTTGTTGCAGGGATATAGAGAAAGTCATGTGAATGGTACACATCAGATTTTTACAAAAAAGATCCGTGTGTGTGCCTGTGGACAGCATAACTCAAAAATGAAAAGACCGTTAAATACCAAACTTGGTATTTAAGTTTGGTATCTTCCAAGAATGGGACACGAAGATTCTCAAGAAAATTTCTAAAAAAATGGCTCTAACGATTTGGATTAAAATATCGTATATTAAAGATTTTACCTGACAAATAAAATGTATATTTTGAATTTTGGAATAGTCTCTGAAGACTACTTTATTCTGAGTGAATTTTACGGAGCTGCTAAACCATAAGAGGTGGACAAAAACTTAAGACACAAGAAATGTAGAGCACATTAAAACACCCAATTTATGACCTATACCTTTTTTTCGTGGAGTTGATCTTTTTTGACATATTCCTTGTTTTTGGTTTCAGATTTGAAAAACTTATACTTTTCTCATACATGAATTTGTCAACTCCTGTCCATAAAAACAAAGGAACTTCAGTCACATAGCAACCATCTTTTGATTATCACTTTATCTTATAGCACTCCCTTATTTCACTTCTACTTATAAGGAAACAAGTAATAAGACTATTTCTGCTAATTTTTTCTCGATTAGCATGAAGTAAATAGAAACATAAGCCTTTTAACAATAATTTGTTGCAGAGATGCAGAGAAAGTCATGTGAATGGAACTCATCAGATTTTGTTTTTATACACATCTACTTAATTCTGTTCATTTACTGATAAAAATCTGTATCAAAATGAAAATCATTACCATACAGATTTTCATTTCGATATAGATTTTCATTTCGGTATAGATTTTCATTTCCATACAGATTTTCATTTCGATATAGATTTTCATTTCCATACAGATTTTCATTTCGATATAGATTTTTATTTCGATATAGATTTTCATTTCCAAACAGATTTTCATTTCGATATAGATTTTCATTTCCATACAGATTTTCATTTCGATATAGATTTTCATTTCCATACAGATTTTCATTTCGATATAGATTTTAATTTCCATATAGATTTTCATTTCGATATAGATTTTCATTTCGATATAGATTTTCATTTCCATACCGTTTTCATTTCGATATAGATTTTCACGCTAATGACTGTTCACTACTGCTAATCTGCATAAAACTACAGAAGCTTCTTACGCATATAATAACCATCAAGAATATTTAAATATATATACGAATTATAAGAACATATAATTATTTCCCGAATCTAAACTCATAATATTAGAATATATTAAAATAAATTATAAATTTTGTTTATCTCGAATTTAAAATAGTTAATTTGGTATTTTAATTATTGTATCATAAATATTAAAAATGCTTTATTAAAATTCTTTTAGGTGATTTTCTGGATACAAAATTAATTAATATTTCAAATCAAGGTGGGCAATGACATTGGCATCACAGAGACGAGGAAATCAATGACCCAGGGCCTGCGCGCTAGCTCTACTTTCAACAAAAATATTTGTTGTTGCGGGAATAAACTTTCTGAGTAGATATGTATTGTCAGGTGCTTCATCAATGAAGGTTTTAATTTCATCTGTGGAAACTATTTTTGCTTTTTTCTCACTGCACCTTACCGATTTATATTTTAACAAAGAGTAAACTTCTTATATAGGGATATATCAATTCCACGTTTCACTTTTAGAGTAGTTTGCAATACTGATAATTTGTCAACAAGATTGGGCATTTCATTGTTGTTGACATTTCTTCAAAATAAACTATGAGGGCATTTTCCCAGAATGAAGATACATTTTTTTGTTATTCTCAACGCCATGAGTTTATCATATACATTTTCGAGGATATTTTTTTATTTCTTTTTAGATTTGTTAACATTACTCATCTCCTCTCGTATATCACTAGACCAAAATATCTCAGTACCTATCTTGCAAATCAACTAACTCCGTGAATCGAATTTCATTTGTTGTCGACGCATGCGTACAATACAATAGTCCTTCTTTCGTATGTAGAATATCTAAATATTAATAATTTACTGCATATTACATGTCGTAAAAAATATTATGCATGCAACTCTCATATAACGGTCATTAGAATACTCTTGAGGTTTTTCGATGTTCACTTCGCTCTTGTCGAAACTTATCTCTCACTAGTATCACAATAACTATCCTTATAGCATCGTTGCATATATGACTATTAAAGGTCCTGCAGAAACGTATTATAGATCTATTAAACGTTAATGTCACAAGAACGCTTGTAGTCTCTAATTCATTAAAAGGTCCTTTAAATTAATGTGAAAAATCATGACTGTATTCCTCCATTTTCATATAAGCAAAGTCTTGATAGAAAAAACAGTTAATAACGATTATTTGACCACATTTTTAACTTCTCTACAGCGTACTATGTTATAGAGATAGCGAAAGTTTTGCATTCGATGTCGACATTTTGGAAACAATAAATCTGATGTGTTACACTATAAGAAATAGACAAAATGTTAATAAACAACATATATAAATCTCCTTAAAACGAAAAACTATGTCCTCTTTATTCTATATCCTCTTAGAAAATATAAAATCAATTTCTGATGCTTATTCACTCATTTAAATTGGATTAAATAAACAGGAATATACTTTGAAGTATTTTATAAAGAAGCAGTAATGATTGATTATACTAAATAAATAAATATAGAGCAGAGAACCGTTCTCGAGATATTCCTTGTTATTGTCTTCAAAGTTAAATTACTTAAACTTTTCTCTAAATAAAAAACTCCTTTTTCGTTTTATATCTCTTTTGTTTTCTCCATGCAAAGATAACCGAATTTCAGTTGTTTTACAGGGCGAGGGGATTTTAAAAGATTAAAGTATTACTTTATCCTAGTTTATTCCTTATTGGGCTTCTACTTACAATGTAACAGGTAATAAGATCATTGCGTATCTCGATTATCATGATGTACATAAAAGTATAATCCTTTGTGAGAATAGTTTGTTTGCATAACAGATAGAGAACGTCTGTGAATGGAACTCAATATTTTATATTTGTAATATAACTTCTTCTTTTTTTGTTGGTTTGGTAAGAAAACGCTACTCCAGGGCACGACAGGCCACGTTAATGGAGTGCAGTACTGGAGATGGGATCAGCGCCTCGATCTGCGGTCTGCTCGACCTGCGCTGCTATTTCTTAATCATGCAGCTCACCCAGAGACCTCACGAGGCTGAGTGCACCCCGGTCTAGGCGTCTAAGTTAGTTTGGTCAAAGAAAATATACTTAATAGGGTGTCAAATAAAAAATTATCTGAGGTGTACATTCACATGACTTTCTCTTACTATGCTGCAGCAAAGTATTCTTAGAGAAGCTATTTCTTTTACCTTATCATCCTTATCAAGATAACAATTAGCAGAAATGGTTTGTTTACGATATTATTTCCTTTTACAAGGGAAAAATGAGATACAATAACCTAAAGCGATAATTAGGTATATCTTTTAAAAACAGAACTTTATGTAATGCTTTCGAAGTGCCGTTCTCTGTTTACTTTCTCCACACTTACTATGTGCATAGTGTATAGAGAAGGTACCTATTGTATTGCACCCAAAAATTCGATACCGAAATTTCACCGAAATACATATTTAGAGACCCCCTGAGTCCAAAAAAGCATCTTTAGAAAAAGGTCCACGTGTATGGTATTTAAGTTGAATATCTTCCAAGGATGCGACACGAAGATTTTCAAGAAAATCCTCCCACCCCAAACTACCCTGGTACCTTTTTCGAAAATTTTGATTTTTTCAAAAATATCTAACGATTTTAATTAAAATACTTTATGTTTAAGATATTTTTATGACAAACGAAATGTAATCTTGAATTTTCTGGAAATACCTCTTCAATACCTGTTCATTCTGGATGAATTTTGTATAACTGGCAAACCGTAGGAGATGTACAAAACTTTCTACACAAAAATGTAGCTCTCATTAAAAAACACACTTTATGTTCTATATAGTTTTTGAGATATTTTGGATTTTTTTTTGTAGCTTAACGTCCTTTAACCTGATTGGTCATATCGGACGATGAATGAAATAAGTCAAATGATGTTCAAATGACGTTCATGGAGCTCAAAGTTACTGGAAACTTGTCTTCTCTGCCTAAGAAAACCCCGAAAAAAACCTTATCCTAAGCGAGACTCGAACTCATGACCTGTTGAATATGAGGCAGGCACGCTAACAACACGCTACCCAGGTGGTCTTCCAGATTGTTGATTTTAATTTTAAGCCACTTAAACTTTTCACAAACGGGAAGACATTTTTCTTCTCGTTTCTCGTTTATTTAATCCTGGCAAGCAAGTATATTGGAATTTCAATTATTGTATCACATAGCGACCGGCTTTTAAAGGACGAGACTGTCGCCATAGCCCGTGTATTTTCTTATTTCCCTTCTAGTTGTAAGGAAGCTAGTACAAACACTAATTCAGCTAATGTTTATCTTGATTAGCATGATGTATCTAGATAAAATAATAGTCTTATGAATAGAAGTTTGTTTGCCGAAAATCGTGTGACATCATGTGAATAGAACACCTTAGAGTTTTGCCCTTCTACTTACAAGGAACCAAGTAATAACGGCAATTTCTGCTAGTGTTTATATTAAATAGCAATATAGATAGAAGGATAATTTATTACTGAGATGTAGAGAAAGTCAAGTGAATGGAACATATCAGATTTTATTGATCATGATGAAGAAATTCCATTCATATTACTTTCTCTACCAATTCTATATTCAAGCTATTCTTACAACAAGACAATATTATTACGTTCTCTACCAATTCTATATTCAAGCTATTCTTACAACAAGACAAACATTAGCAGAAATGATCTAATAGTTTAGTTCCCTGTAAATGAAAGGGAGATATGGGCATTCACTAGGTTAAAGCGATAGCTACATATTTTAAAAGCTGTCACTATGCGTTTGAAATTCGGTTCTCTTTTCATCGCCAGAGTTGAAGCTAACGAAATATGAGCCTGATGAGAACTGTCTTTTAAGAAATGTTTAGTACTATAAAATTTAAACCAATAGCAAGGAACATCTTTGTGTAATCTCTACAAAAATAACTGTATGTGAAATAAATCATGTGTTTTAATGAGATCATTTTTTTTGTGAATCATGTTTTTGTCTGTCTCTTACATTTATCAGTTATGCAAAAGTCATTCAGAACGAAGAGATTTTCGGGAGCTACTCTCAAGAAGTTTAGGATACACATTTTATTTACCAAGCAAATATCTTTAGTATATTGCATTTATATAAAATGAAATTCGATAATTTCAAAATTGTTTCTAGTAAATTGTAGTTTGGATTGGGGGCTATTTCTTAAAATATTCGTGTCGCATCCTTGAAGATTCTAAACTTAAAAACCAAAATTTGACGTTTAACCGACTTTTCGTTTTGAGGCATGTCCATAGGCGCACACACACAAATATATACACACACACATATTGAACGTTTTCTAATTTTTTTTTTTTTTTTTTTTTTTGTATTTTAAGGATCCTCGATGAAATCTCGGTATCCACTTTTTGGGTGAAATAATATACCTTCTCTACTCACAGTGTGCATTGTGCTTACGTGCTAGAGAAACTAAAATGCTCTTGTATGCACGTGCTACGTGTTCGAAGTCGCTCTCCGTGATGTAATGGTTACCATGCTAAGTTCTTATACCGAAGGTCCCGGATTCAAACCCGGCCGGGGACTGATTTTTTCGGATGTAAAAAAACTCCTTCGGAAGGGAAGTAAAGCCACGTGTCGTAGCCTGATAAAGAGGCAAAATCAAGCGATATTTCCCGCTGAGAACCACAACTGTTAAAGGGCGTTCATAAAAAAAAAAAAAAAAAAAAAAAAAAAAAAAAAAAAAAAAAAAAAAACGCAATTCCATTTTATATGTTTGAAGATGGCTCAATATATCCAAACATAGGAGGAGGGTCAGAAATATGACGCAACTGTACGTAATTAATGCTCCTAAATTCAACTACCTTATGTATTACCACTTCCAGCTCAATAAACGAATTGGTTTAGATGCAAAAACAAATCAAAAGAGGGTCTCCCAGACAACATCGCGCCACACAACTTTCCGAATTTGAGGTTCGTAGTATGTAGAATGCCACATAACGTGGCCGAGTGGTTAGACCACTCGCCTCTCATCGGGGTTTGATCACAAGCGACCGCATTTGAGATTTGCGGTGGACAAAGCGGCGGTTTTTTTCCGGGTTCTCCAGTTTCCCCCGCCATTATTTCATCTATCATCAGTGTCATTGCCTGCGGGCGTTAATTACTTTTAAAAAACCATATAACCCCAAATCTTCATCTAAACCTTGAGGACGCAAATATTGTTGCTTAGAATCAGCCATTATTCCTCGGCGTGGTATGAAATGTTTCAATACATAATCCTGAAGAAAGCCAAACAATATGACACATTCTTGCACTGAGGAATAACCGTAACGCTAATCTCAATACTTTTACAAATCTTTGTTACACAGAACGTGACAAATTCTAACAAATTCTAAAAAAATTCAAGCGCAGAATTTCCATACACTATTTCGAAAGGCGCTACTGGTTCCATAACCTATTGCAAAAGGTGCCAACCTTTAAATATTTTAAAAATGAAACACAAGGATATATTTTATTCAGCCAAATAATTTTATACAATAAACAATGTTTAAATAGCCATTCAAGATACAATTTTGAAACATGGAAAAATATTACTGTTATTATCTGCAACAGTTGGCATACATTTCAATACGACACCTTGCATTTTACAAATTTCACACACACACACACATACACCATATATTACAGAGATACCGGCTATAAGAATCTTTTGCAAATATTCCAAGAGTGTGTGTGTATACAAAATAGTAAAATAAATTACATATTTTAACAAAAATATTGAGCAACTTCAACTAAAACTTTGCGATTTTTTTAATGATTCGAACGAAATTTTGAGAAATGCTTCTGCCACCACTGTCACTGAGTTTATTTTAATCGACACACTCACACCTACGTACAGACACATATTCACGCGGACCGTTTTCTAAACACACCTCCTTTTTAAATTCAGAGGATCTCGAAGGATACGCTTTCAGTCAAATCTCATAAGCAATGCATGCGGAGAGTTTTGAAAGAAATAAAACTACTTTTCCTATTTTTTATCGTGTTTAACGCCCGCTTTTACTACATATGGCACCGCAGGCGTTGACACTGATTATATATGTAATGAAGATGGGTCACTGGTGGAATTAGATAGCGAGTGAAAGCGGAAAACTTTGCGCCGTTTTATCCGCCGTAAATCTCACAAGCGGTCACCTGAGATCGAACCCAGGCCGCCTTGTTGGGAGACGAGTGGTCTAACCACTCAGCCAAGCCTCAACCATCTTTCCATACTTGCTACACGCAATGGAGAAAATCCGAGAGCTAAATAGCTGCGCTTTACGGATAATTTGTTCATCGAAACAAGGCGTGAGTAAATATTGTAGCACTTTGTAACAGTGATATTTTTTTTTTGAAGATGGGGAATGTGAATATGAGTCGCTGTTAAATTTATAATTTTAAGAATACTTACATTATATATTATACTCCTTTGTGTCATCCAATAGTTTCTTCCAATAATTGCAATATAGCTATAACCGCTGTTAACTAAGGTATATTTTAACAATAGAATGAACTTGAAAATTCTACAGTAGTGCTATGCATCGTATTTTTCAATAACAATTTTAAAATCTTATTTATGTTTCTATCAAATGTTTGTAAAGTTTGAAGTATTACCAAAATCAAAACTTAAAAATATAAAAAGTAAAAGAAAAATTCGGAAATAACCATTTATACTCTTATAGCAGATAGGATTATATTATATTATACTGGATTATATTATACTGCGCTCCGAGACTATCTGCCGTAATTTAACCCGTGATATATACATTTCATCTATCTGATATTTTCTGCCCTCCACTTTTTTCTAAAAATAATTCCTATTAATTTGTAATCACTTGAGGGCAAT
This sequence comes from Hymenopus coronatus, assembly GCA_030762935.1. NCBI lineage: Eukaryota > Metazoa > Arthropoda > Insecta > Mantodea > Hymenopodidae > Hymenopus > Hymenopus coronatus. Next base: position 74,278,346 of record CM060887.1, on the reverse strand, counting down.
TTTGGTATTAAAAATGGAGAAATCGTTTTTTTATAGCAAATAATTGTTGAAATTTTAGGCATACATAGACAATCAATTTTCGCTGTTTCCCCTTTCTTGGGGCTCTGACCATTTTATAATCGTACGATAGATCATTTTTATGCACATTACTTTATAAAAGAGGGTTTTTTTTTTTCTCAAAATACAATTTCATACTTTCAGTTGTTCCACGTGTCTCTGTTTTTGTTTAAATACTACTAAAAATTACAATAATTTGCAGGAATATCTGTTGTATTACTGCCTGGGTAGTATGGTGGTATTGTGTCTGCTTCACATTCAAAAAGTCGTGAATTCGAATCTCGCTTAGAGTGAGTTACCCGAATAAGGTTTTCGGGAGTTTTCCCTTATCCTGAGAGGACGAATGTCGAGTAACTTTAAGCTCCATGGACCCTGAGATCATTTGAGCATCAATTTTATTTATCGTCCGATATGACCAACCAGGTTAAAGGACGTTAAGCTAAAAAAAAAAAAATATTGCCGATAAAATAATCCTAATAGGAATAGTAATTTTTCATAAACATGTTTTTTATGAAAACTAATTAACTTTAGCGATTAAAATTTCATTTTTTTTAAAAAAAACGTCATAATTAAGTAATAAAAGATATTGAAATATCACCGCATTAAGTTTTTGTGTCCGCTGCAAAGCTCCAATTCAAAACATGACAACGTGTTTTGTCAAATTTTGAGGCGCGTGGAATATTTTGAGAGTGCAATATTATCACATAATAAAATTTATGAAGTAATTTATATAATTTGCAAATAATTTATCCCATATGAATGACATTTGACACACATATTAACATAATAACAGCAACATTTTTCCGAAAAATCTGTGTTAAAATATAGAATTCTGAAATTTCATTCCGTGTTCTTCCACCAATATATTGAAAGACTTTCGGTACGGAAGCATTGCACCACATTATTTCCTAGACAAATGCTGAGTTAAGCGATTCAACGCCACAAGAGGCACTTTTAAGTTAACACAGATTCACGAAGCCACAAGGCCAAATGATATTTGGCGAATTACAAAAACCGCGTGAACAATCTTAAATTCATTTAAGGAGGCATAAGGGCAGCAATAAAATTTAATGAACAGACATAAAGCACTTAAAATTATTTAATTTGAGCCTCCAAAGTACCTACCCACTTTGGTATTTATGGTGCATGGCTCTAGTAAGTTCAGGAGCCCAAGTACGCTCTTTGGATGCTTAATTATTTTTGCACAACGCCTGGGCAAGAGAGTTTCTGTCCTCGCTTTAAAGTTAACACCTAGTTCTTCAGAGTTTATAATTAATAATTTTCAATTATTCCCCATGTTGAAGTCCCCACAGAGTTGGGTACCGCATTATAAAGCCCTAGAAAAAGTGAGACGTATACCGTTGAAGTTCTTCGCTTCAAGAAAAAACGACTTGACGCAGCTGTAAAGTCCAGATATCTCTTCACCACTGCATTAAATCCTCGAGATGACCCTTAATCCTGTTTAAAGAAATGCCCATCGACATTTCCTCTCTAGTTAAATTAATTAAAACTTTTAATTACTTTCGGAGAGTTGTTTTCGACCGACAGCAGACCTCTCTGAGACTGCTTTGCACCATATTTCATGAAAAGATGCTTGATCCGGATAAAATTGTCCTTATATTCACAGATTAAACTCCAATCACAAGATATAAAAACTTTATAAAATTTCCAAAAAGCTTCACTAGACTCTAGTTAGTTTTACTTTCTCTACACTTACTATGTACATAGTAGAGAAGGTACGCATATCACCCAAAAATTCGATAACGAGATTTCACCGGAGATACATGTTTTGGGTCCCCCTGAATCCAAAAAAAAAAAAAAAAAATACTAAATGGTCCATGTGCGTGTGTGTACGTGTGTGTGTCTGTGTGTCTATGGAAAGCATAGCTCAACAACGAAAAGACCGTTAAACACAAAGATTTTCAAGAAAATCCCCCTCACTCCCAACTACCCTTCATATGCAACTTTTTTCGAAAAATTCTGATTTTCTCAAAAATTGTTATAACAATTTTGATTAAAATGTCAAATATTAAAGATAATTACCTGATGAATAAAATGTATATATTGAATATTCTGGGAATAGTCTCTGAAGACTATTTTATTCTGGATGAATTTTACGAGTTTTGTATAACTGCTAAATCGTAAGAGATGGACAAACAATTAAAACACAAAAATGTAGAGCACATTAAAACACACAATTTATGTCATATACATTTTTTTCGTAGAGTTGATAATGTTTGACACATTCCTTGTTTTTGGTTTCAGCTTTGAAAAACTAATACTTTTTTCATACAGGAATTTGTCAACTCCTGTCCATACAAATAAAGGAACTTCAGCCACATAGTAACCAGCTTTTGATTATCAGTTTAGCTATGGTACTCCCTTATTTCCCTTCTACTTACAATGAAACAAGAAATAAGACTATTTCTGCTATTTTGTTCTCGATTAAAATGAAGTAAATATAAGCATAAGCTTTTTAACAATAACTAGTTGCAGAGATGTAGAGAAAGTCATGTGAATGGAATACATAAGATTTTCTGTCTTAAGATACATGATCCATTGAACTATTTCTTTATGTTTCACAGTTCACTTGTTATAGTTCTTTCGGGACAACTCACCGTCAAGACTATGTGTACCTATTGCGGATTACAGGAAACACAATTACTTTTTACTTTCTCTACACGTATTATGCACATAGTAGGTATTGTATTCCACCGAAAAACATTTATGGCGAGATTTTACTAGAAATATAAGTTTTTGAGATAAACAACGTAGTCGATCTTTACGCATACATAGACACATATTTCAAACTGCTACTTTACAGGAGTTATAGGGGGGGGTGCCAATCATTATGGAACGACTTAAATAGATTCACAGGACAGGTCGGCAGAGTCAACAGAGACGCGCAGAGTTCCCAGTAATTCTAGACCACAGGACAGGTCGGCAGAGTCAACAGAGACGCGCAGAGTTCCCCGTAATTCTAGACCACAGGACAGGTCGGCAGAGTAAACAGAGACGCGCAGAGTTCCCAGTAATTCTAGGCCACAGGACAGGTCGGCGGAGTAAACAGAGACGCGCAGAGTTCCCAGTAATTCTAGACCACAGGACAGGTCGGCGGAGTAAACAGAGACGCGCAGAGTTCCCAGTAATTCTAGACCACAGGACAGGTCGGCGGAGTAAACAGAGACCCGCAGAGTTCCCAGTAATTCTAGACCACAGGACAGGTCGGCAGGGTAAACAGAGACGCGCAGTTCCCAGTAATTCTAGGCCACAGGACAGGTCGGCAGAGTCAACAGAGACCCGCAGAGTTCCCAGTAATTCTAGACCACAGGACAGGTCGGCAGAGTCAACAGAGACGCGCAGAGTTCCCAGTAATTCTAGACCACAGGACAGGTCGGCGGAGTAAACAGAAACGCGCAGAGTTCCCAGTAATTCTAGACCACAGGACAGGTCGGCGGAGTAAACAGAGACGCGCAGAGTTCCCAGTAATTCTAGGCCACAGGACAGGTCGGCGGAGTAAACAGAAACGCGCAGAGTTCCCAGTAATTCTAGACCACAGGACAGGTCGGCAGAGTAAACAGAGACGCGCAGAGTTCCCAGTAATTCTAGACCACAGGACAGGTCGGCAGAGTAAACAGAGACGCGCAGAGTTCCCAGTAATTCTAGACCACAGGACAGGTCGGCAGGGTAAACAGAGACGCGCAGAGTTCCCAGTAATTCTAGGCCACAGGACAGGTCGGCAGAGTCAACAGAGACGCGCAGAGTTCCCAGTAATTCTAGACCACAGCACGGTGAACTCGACCCAACAGTGGAGGCTTGAAAGGCTTCCATCTCGCAGGACCAAGATAATGCGTCATCTATGGGACACCCCATCACTCAGCCCCGGAGTCAACCTGAAACATGAAGCAGGGAAATAAAATAAAAGGATAGGTAGGTAGAGTCAGAGAAGAATTCAATGCCATAGCCAGGATTTGAACCGCGAATCTCCCGGTCTCTAACTGGTTACTCTAACCTCCGAGCTACCTTAGCAACATGTTGACACGGAATTTAACTGATTCGCATGTTTTCTGGTAAATCACAAGGATCTAAAATCATTTTAAAATGACGACTTACAATGTCCTGAGTTCTTTAAGTCCTGAGCTTCATAGTTTAACCAGCCATTAGATTTGAAAATAAGATGATATTAGGGGGAGACGAAATCCTTGGTAGTATTCCCTATCAACTAGGGACAACGACGAAAAACACATGGTCACACACCTGGGACCTCCCGAATGCGAGCCTCCACGTTACCAAGGAGCTCCGTTTTGTAACAGAGTATCTACCAATATTTAAAATTAAGTATCAACGGACGTTTTGGTAACTGCGAACAAAAGATTCACAAATAATGTTGCGTGTAAATTGCTGATATTATGCAGAAGTCTGTTTAAAGTGGAAAGCAATTATTTATAACAGGATTAAAGGAGGTCGGAATTTATCAAATACCTATTTAATTTATGATTTTGAAATAGGCAACATTCCACAGCCATAAATAATTTGAGTAATGCCTTATTCACACATATAGCTCACAGTTGTATACGGCTATGTGACTCAGAACGACTGGAATGCTTTATTGGAGAGTAATATTAATGTGACAGGCGCATTGAAAATCAATTTTGTGTAGCTTTTATCTTTCTACTATAAATTATTACAATAATAATTACTTTAGGTCTACCGTACAAGAAAGAAACAAAATACAGCCGGAAGTTAAAAGAGCTTTACTGTATTACATTAACACATTTCTCTACCTATGCTGCCGCAAACAGTTCTTAAAAAAGTTTATTATTTTATCCAATTAACATTATCAGGATAAACATTAGTATACATTGTTTAATTACAAACTGCTTCCTTATAAAAAGAAAATAAGATAATACAATGAACTAAAGCGATGGTCAAATCTGTCGTCAGTCTTCTCTTTGCAAAATCACGAATAAGGACTTTCCATTAGCATAAAGTATAAATATTGGTAATTGTAAACTTATAACAAGCAATATTCAAACATATGTAGCTCCAGAAGAAAAATTTGTTTGGCACAAGCTGTGTTTTGACCAGGTCTATACTTTTGTGTGGAAAGTTTTTGTTTATCTCTTATGATTTACAAATTATACAGAAGTCATCAGAATGAGTAGGTCTTCAAAGTTTAATCCCAAATTCAAGATATGAATTTTATTTGTCATGTAAGTATCTATAATTATACGGCAGTTTTAAAGTGATATTTCTGTGAAATTGTGAAAAATTAAAAAAAATATTTTATTTAATAATGAAATAATATGCATTCTAAACTTTAAGAAAATATACTGTTTTTCTCCAGTTTCCGCACGCTAACTAAAAATTAACTCAAGCTATAAGTGAACAGACGCATACTTATTAATATGCACTCCCAACTTTAAACCTTGATTTCTTGCAAAGTTTTTTAAAACACTTTTCCAAGTCAAAATGTTCCGCAGGATTCAATTTTTCTCTAATATATTTTGTTTTACTATCTCAAAGGCACATTGAAGAAAATAAAAAGTTTACCTTTTCGAAATTATGCCCCAATTTTAATGAATAAATTATCAAATTTAGAAAAATCACGAGTTTTGGAAAGTACGAAAACTAATAATTTCCTCTTCAAATTAGAGCTAATACTAAAAAACATATGACAGACGTATTCGTAAACTCATTTTCTGTAAAACTAGAAGTTTTTATCTGCATATTTTTAAAAATGCATCATGTGGTACTTTTTTTATTATAATAATAAATTTAGGCACTAAAATGTTTAAATAAACATTAAAAGCTACAATTTTGATATATAGCGAAAATATCATTATTATTCTATGTAATAATTGGTATACATTTCAATAAGATATCTTAGATACTGAGGATTTTTCAAATTTCACAGATGCCCCCACCTTAATAAAATTTTTTTGTAAAAAGACAAACTTTTAAAACTTTGTTTATATAAAGGGTAATTTGGGGTGATTATACTCTTGAAAATCTTCCTGTTATCCTTGAAACATGCTGTATATCAATATATCAAGCTCTGTATTTTACCACCTTTTCGATTTTGAGTTATGCTGTTCACTCGTTCTCTCTCTCTCTCTCTCTCACACACACACACACACATGCACCTTTTTTCAAATGCTCTGCTTATATTCTGGGACTCTAAAACGTGTATTTCCAGTGAAATAGAAGTAGTGAAGTTGGAAAAGCAGTAACAGTGACATGAGTAACAGCTACCGTGAAGGAAATTCATTAATATAAACTAATGCATATATACATATAGGTACGAGTATATTTAATTTAAGTTTAAAAGTACGTATACTTCTCTGAATACAGTTTGAACAAAGCAAAGGAGCTTCAGTAAATGCAACTTCTGTTTGCAATGATAGCTTGATTTGGAGTATAGCTTGGCAGCCGACTTAATCAAGGTTTACTTTCTCTAATATTTACTTTTAGTAAGTAGAAGAAGTACTACATTTCATACCAAAATTCGATGGCAAGTTTTAATCGCTCTGAATCAAAATAAAAAGTTCTTTTACTTTATCCTATTTTACACAGTACTTCCCATTCTCTACACTTACCCGGAAATTATATTTTTAGCATAAATACATGTATTGAGGCACCTGGTCTATTGAAGCAATTTTTAGAAAAAAGACTGTATGTGAGTTTGTGTGTGTGAGTGAGTGTGTGTGTGTGTGAGTGAGTGTGTGTGTGTGTGTGTGTGTGTGTGTGTGTACTGCACGCCTCACCTCGTATCTATGAACACATAACTCAAAAACGAAAAGTCGTAATTAAAACTTTAGCCCGTATTAAAGATTCCACACGAAGATTTATAACAATATCACACTACCTTCAAATTAAAGTCTTCATATTGAAAAGTGTCGGTCGTTTTTATTTCATCAAACATAACTGTAACAAATTTCATTAAATCACTGTTGGTAAAGATATCTGTAGTAAAAACAATTGCAAATTTTAAGGATAAGGCTGCGAAGTTCTGTTGATTATTTTCGGGTGATTGATATTCCGCAATGTCTTTGAATAATATTTCTACTTATGTGTTCTGCAAACCAGTTATTCTTACTAAAGATTATTTTTATTTAGATCATTTGAATCAAGATAAATGTTATCAGAAATGGTCTTATTACTCATTTATTTATAAGCAAAAGAGAAATAAGAGAGTACACTGGGCTAAAGCGACAGTCAAATCCTTTAAAAGCTGTCGCTATATGATTGCCATGGTCAGGAGAAAACAAAAGAGATGTGAAGCGGACGAGTACTTCCTATTTGAAATAATGTTTCAGTATTTTAAAATTGAAACCAATAACATGGAATACCACTGGAATAGTCAGATGTGAAAAAACAAATATATACATTATTACATACACTATGTGTTTTATCGAAATATCGATCTCTTACGGTTTACCAACTATGCAATAGTGATATACCCAAGAAATTCAGGATAAACATTTTATTTGGCATATAAAACTCTTTAATATGCGGTATTTTAATCAAATTCGCTACATATTTTTAGAAAATGTTCTATATAAAGGTTAGCTTGGGATGAGAGATTTTTCTGCAAATCTTCGTGTCGCATCCTTGGAAGATAATTAAATAAAATACCAAGTTTGGTACCGACTTTTCATTTTTGAATTATGCTGTCTACGACATACACACACAGACACACATGAACACACACACACACATAGGACTCTTTTATAAAAATATTTTTTTTATTCATTGGTTTATTCTGGTGAAATATCGATATCGAATTGTCTACCTATTATATACATACATGCTGGCTACAGAAAGCAAAAATGCAAATCTCGTTAAAAGACAATATGTGTCAAATAATATTTGGTGTAAGAAGTACTCCATTTCGATATATTCTGTTTTATTGGTTTTACGTATTTCCATGAGGTAACTGTTACATTTTACATACTTCATTACGTACCTATAACATTTAGGGAAATATTTTATTCCGTTCAAAAATTCGTTATGGCGATTTCACCGGAGATATATATTTTGAGAACCTGAGAAAACGAAAACTGATTTTTTAGAAAAAGATCCGCCCGCATGGTATGTGTGTGTATGTGTGTGAATATGTGTGATGTGTTAACAGTATAACTTAAAAACCAACCATCGTTTGAATACCAAAATAGATATTTAAACTAAGCATCTCCTAAAGATGCCGCAAGAAATTCACTGGGAAAATCCTTCCATCCCTAACTTAGTTGTACTTTGAAAAAAGTTATGATTTCCTGAAAAATGCCTGTATTAATTGTTATTAAAATGTTTTAGGTTTAAGACACTTTCACAACAAATTTAAAGTACACCTTGTATTTTAAAGGTTTCTGAAGTCCTCTACAATCTGAATTACATTTACATTATCTGTAAATCGTAAGAGATAGACAAAAACCTTATAACACAAAGGATGTGGATCTCGTTAAAGCACACAATTTATGCGCAATACATTTACTGTGTGGTTAACCATTTCCAAAACATTCCTTATTATTAGTTTAAATTTTCTAAATCTTACACTTTTCTCAAATGGGAGTTACTATTCTCTTTATTACTTTCTCTACACGTACTATGTACAAGTGCACAGAGAGGTTATTGTATTGCAAAATTCGATACCGAGATTTCACCGGAAGACAAGCTTTGACAAACCCTGAATCCAAAAAAAGTATTTTTAGAAAAGAAGTCAGTGTGTGTGTGTGTGACCAGCATAGCTCAAAAAGGAAAATACCGTTGAATAACACACTTGGTATTTAAGTTTAATATCTTCCAAGTATGTGACACAAAGATTTTCAAGACACTCCCCCAATCCAGATTATCCTTTACATGGGAAAAAATTGAAAAATTTAATTTTCTCAAAAATAGCTATAAAGATTTTGACTAAAATATCCAATATTAAGGATATTTACTTGACATGTATATCTTGAGTTTTCTGAGAATAGCCTCTGATGATCTCTTTATTCTGAGATCTGCTGAATTTTGCATAACTAGTAAACTACAAGAGATAGAAGAAACCTGCAACACAAAAAGCACCTCATCTAAGTTATGCGTTTGCTTTTCTTTTTTTTCTTTTTCTTTTTTTTTTCTGTTTAGCTATAGCAACTTTTATTAAAATTTCGTATATCAAGGAAATAAAATTACCAAATGTTTATTTTGAGATTTCTAAGAATAGCCTCTGAAGACCTCTTTATTCTGGATAAAATTTGCTGAATTTTGCATAACAAGTATACCACGAGAGGTAGAGAAAAACGTATTACACAAGAAATTTGTATCTAGTTATAACATATCATTTAAGTCATTTACGTTTATTATTATTATTATTTCATTTTTTTATAGATCTGACTATTTCTAAGGTATTCCTTGTTATTGGTTTTAGATTTAAAATACTTATGTTTACTTTCTGTACACGTACTATGTACATAGTGTATAGAGAAGATATTGTAATGCAACCAAAAATTCGATATCGGGATTTCACCAAAAATAATGTTTTGATACCCCCTGAATAAAAAAACATATTTTTAATGTCGTGTGTGTGTGTCTGTGTGTGTGTGTATGTGTGTGTGTGTGTGTCTGTGGACAGCATAGCTCAAAAGTCCGTTAAATACCAAACTTGGTATTTATGTTTGGTATCTTCCAAGGATGCGACATGAAGATTTTCAAGAAAATCCCTCACCCCCAACTACCCTTTACATAGAGCTTTTTTCGAAAATTTTGATTTTCTCAAAAATGGCTCTAACGATATCGATTAAAATATCGTCCATACAAACAAAGGAACTTCAATCACATATCAACCAGCTTTTGACTAATACTTTAGCCTAAGCTACTCCCTTATTTCCTTTCTATTTATATGGAAACACTAATAAGACTATTTATGCTAATTTTTTTCTCGATTAGTATGAAGTGAAAAGAAGCATATGCTTTTTGACAATAATTTGTTTTAGAGATGTAGAGAAAGTCATGTGAATGGAAGACATCAAACTTTTTTTACTTCTAATGAACGCAATAGCTTTTATGCTGGAACAAAACTGATTATTTCCGATAACTAATCACATTTTATATTGCAACTAATTACCACAGCTATACATCTGATTAGCATTTGGAAACAATATGTAATTCAAACAGAATAGTTATTCTGAATTCCATACAGGCAATTCTTTATTTATAATCGCTACTGTTTAAAGGCGTTTTCTGATTTTTGATGAGCCACGTTATTCTACTGACGAGGGAGCGATGCATAACTAAATAATACTTTAATCACTTATTTTATACAGAGTGCAAGGTGAATAAGTGGGAATATTTGTGTCAGCGTTTGAGGACGACGTGATGATCCAGTATTTGCAGTTCTTTTATATTTTTTTTAGGCTCGTGTTAAACATTTCACGATGTTTTTAGGATGGCTATTATTCCGTATTTTAGACATTCGGTTGTTTACGTAACAGGTCCCACCGTTGACCCTTATCGGCCCTTAGCGCTGCCCGTATCTAAACACAACAGAGTCATCGCTCGAGGCCGTTCAAAACACATTAGACCCTGAAATTGTACTTATTCACCTCCCACCTGTATATTTGTTCATTAAAAACATTCATTTGTGAGGAAATAACGGCCAACAATTTCCAAAGTTCATAAATACAATTTAGTGTCCTTACGCTCAAAAAAACATATTCTTTAGTTCTGTGTATTACTAAGAGCTGAACTAGCTTATAAACCGTATCATATAGCGATTTAAATATCAGCATTTAAACTTTAACGTCCATTAAATAGTGATAAACCAATAAACCTAAAGCGAGGCCTCAGAAATCTTAAAAATTCTATATATATTACATATAAATTATTATAAATATGCAACAATTACATCTAGCTAATTGTTAAGTAAAATTTGATGCCTAATATTTATCATTTATTTTCTTTAAAACTAAGTAATATAATCCAAATTCAGATATACAATGTATAAATATAATATTATATAATATTAATTTGTGAATTAAAATATTAAGTTTTACATTGTGTGGACCAAATTTTTTAAACAGTAAAAAATAAAAATCCGATGTGTTCCATTCACATGACTTTCTTTACACCTCTGTAACAAATTATTGTTAGAAAACTTAAGTTTCTATCTACTTCATGCTAATCGAGATATATATTAGCAGAAATGCTTTCTTGTAAGCAGAAAGGAAATAAGGGAATACACTAGGCTAAAAGACAGTAAGAGCTGGTTGCCGTATGGATGAAATCCGACTCTGTGCATCGCCAAGAGTTGAAAAGCTATAAGTATTTTAAAACAGAAACAAATAATGACTATCTAAAAAAATCTGAGGTGTTACACTCACACGACTTTCTCTAGTTATTCTACCAACTTCTTACATAAGATTATTCTTCTTTCTCCACCTTGCTAATCGAGGTACTCATCAGCACAATGCTCTTATTACTTAGTTCCTTATAATGTAGGAAGAAAATAAGGGAATATACTAGGCTAAACCGATAGTCAAATGTTTTAAAACCTGTCGTTATTCGATTGTCTTTACAAATCGCTTCTTTTCTTGGACAGGAATAAAATAAAAGAAAAACGGACACTCCCGACATAGAAAAGTATAAGTACTTCACAACTGAAACTAATAACTTCCACGAAAAAAATCTGATGTGTACCATTCACATGACTTTCTCCATATCCCTGCAACAAATTTTTATTAAAAAGTTTGTGCTTCCATTTACTTCATGCTAAGTGAGAAAAAATTAGCAGAAATTTTCTTATTCTTGCTTCCTTGTAAGTAGAAGCGAAATAAGGGAGTAAGATAGGTTAAAGTGAAAGCCTAAAGCTGGTTGCTATGTGACTGATGTTCCTTTGTTTGTATGGAGAGGAGTTGACAAATTCCTGTAAGAGAAAAGTTGTTTTTCAAAGCTGAAACCAAGAAAAAGGAATATCTCAAAAACGATCAACTCAACGAAAAAAAAATGTATATAACATAAATTGTGTATTTTAACGTCCTCTACATTTTTTGTGTGTTAAGTTTTTGTTCATCTCTTACGGTTTAGTAGTTATGCAAAATTCATCCAGAATAAAGTAGTCTTCAGAGGCTATTTCCAGAAAATTCAAGATATACATATTATTTGTCAAGTATGTATCTTTAATATATGATATTTTAATCAAAATCGTTAGAGCCATTTTTTAGAAAAGCAAAATTTTCGAAAATTTTTCCATGTGAAGGGTAGTTGAGGTTGGGGGGGATTTTCTTGAAAATCTTCGTGTCGCATCCTTGGAAGATATGGAACTTAAATACCAAGTTTGGTATTCAACGGTCTTTTCGTTTTTGAGCTATGCTGCCCACAGACACACACACACATACACACAGAAAGACAGACAGACAGACACACACACATGGACATTTTTCTAAAAATGCTTTTTTTTTTATTCAGGTGGTAAAGTAAAAAACACTGCAATTTTAGGGCAAAAATTGTATATATTTATACAATACAAAACAGTCTTGAGTACCTGTGGTTTATGGTTGAAGGTTTGTATAACATGAAATTAGTCCTAGAGTAGGTATCACCCTACAACATTTGTATAGATAACTCTTAAAACAAGCGGTACTTATAGGTACCGACAGGCAACAAAGGGTTAAGTAGCTCCTCAAATGCCTCCCAGGCTGAGTGCACCCCGGACCAGGTCTCCCAGCGAGGGCAAAATCCCCACGCCGGTACAGGGAATTGAACCCAGGGCTCCGCTTGGTAAGCAGCTGTACTACCACCATGCTAAGGAGACGAACAAAACTTTATATATATACTATAAACATTATTTTATACAATGTTCGAATCATTCTTAGCTATTTGTAAAGGAGTGTATATACACCTTGTAATAATGTTTACTTTTTTTTTTCTCGCTCTTTCTTTTCAACCGCAATCCTAGTGAAGAGAAACTTTGGTGTCTTTTCGTCAGAGTTTACCTGCTGGTTTTTATGAAGTAAAGAGAAACTCTGTGATTGCCGGATGTGGCTGAAGCAACACATCCTTTCCTTTCTTTGCCCAGAAGTGACACTTGAAGAATGTTGCAGCGCTCTCGTTGCTGCAGTTGACATGGGATAAGTTTATCTGGCATCAGCAGGGAAAACTTCCCCACGGTGGAGTATCTCTCCAGAAGAGAAAGAAGAGTCGTTATAGAGAAGCTGTGGTCATAAAGCGGAGGGGAAGATACCAAGCTGATGACGGCGACTATCATGGCTTCGCCAAGCACTTCAGCATACACATTCTCCTCAACATGTTTAACATTGTCGTATCAAGAAACATAAAAACTCATAGCATTTTCTCAAGACCTAGATAGGTTTTCCTTCAGACCACTCTTGTTGTTAGAAGTGATGTCAGTAAAAGCCGTTGTTAAACCTTTAAAATATACTGGTAGCCGTTCATTTTTATCTTACTAGAGAAACCTGTTTTGAATAACCTCACACTTTTCTTTATTCATCCAACTTTGTTCCTATAAAAATCTCAGTGTAGAAGTAGATTCTTTCCTTCTTGCTATATCTGCTCATCATAAAACCTTCTATTCATCATTTACAATAGATTTAGCTCATCTTTGGAATTCCCTCCCTGAAGACGTAAGGGACTGCCGGAACGTTAAACTGTTCATACATTTGTAATCAAACCTAATCTGCTGCTGTATTAATACATCACTACTTTCATTTATTGTTATTAATATTTTATGTGCTGGCAAGTAATATGCATTTCAATCGTATCACTAATATGTGCTTCAACCTGCAAGAATATTAAATTTAAAATAATTTTGTTTACAGTTTTTTCTCTCTCTCTTTTCATTTCAGTATATTTGTTGCATCTTTATTATATATATTTTATTAAGTTGTATAGAATTGTAGTTTTGTTCTTTATTCTTTTATTCATTGTATCATTGCTGTATTGAATTTAATGTATTGCCTGGTAGAGTGTAGGAGAAGGCCTTATGGCCTTAACTTCAACCAGGATAAATAAATACTGCAGACCATTCATGGAAAACTGCCACTGCTATAAAGATATATTTATTCTTAAGTAGCGTGATGGTATCTGTTTGACCTAACTAGCTCAAATTACATACTCACGCGTAATGGTACATATTGTAAAACTAACTGGAATACCTGCCCGTATTTTGATGGTTTATCCTTTACACATTTAGCTTTATGTTGCTTGTACAATAGCGTGCGTTTCTTTGGACGTATGTATAAATTATTAAACAATACACTCAAAGATATATTTAATTAAAACCCAGAAAACTACAAATAAAGAAAAGTTACGGAGAAAACAGTATGCAAAAGCACGGTTGAACAACATAAAACATGTCAGTTTTAATAATAGCTTCTTGTGAATGCAGCTATGACTTACACGTTGGGATGACTCGTCGCTATTTACAGAGAACATCTCAGAAGAAAAGAAGTAATACCAGCTTAAGTAATGACAATACATCGTTGTTTATTTTCAGTTAGCAACGTACATAAAACTACTAAGAAAACACAATAAAAAAACCAAAAACAAAAGGAAAGCCAGCAAAATGAACATATAAAAGAAAATAGGAAGAAGAAGTGGTATTTCGTCTGGATTCATGCTATTGTTTATTCACGAACATTTTCGCTTTTATATGTCATCAGTTTTGTTTTTCTGCTTATAAAAACACCACACAATAGAGAAAGAAACCCGGTTACAAAAGTTGAGAAACTAAAAACTATAATTGTATGTTTGCCTGAACATCGGAATATGCTCAACACAACAGAACTTTTGTAACCAATGCGATTATACTGAATACTTTTGTGTTATTGTATAGGAATATACAGCAATAATCATATTAAGATAAATAAGGTGAAAGTAACAAAGAAGAAGCATTTGTTTGGTTTGATGTTATTAGCGTTAATATAATGCAGCTTTTAATCTTTCAACCGTGCGATTATACCGCGTTTGTTTTTGTTTAAATATAATAACTTTTGTAATTATTTTATTACTCCACTATCAATTTAAGATATTAGATTACTGAAATTACTATTATTATTAGTTTTTAACGCCCGCTTTCACTACATAGGCACCGCAGGAGATGGCATATGATACTTGGAATGAAGATGGAACATCGGTGGAATACGATGGCGTGGGAAACCGAAGAACCCGAAAAAAAAGAAGGAAAAAAAAAAACACTGCTGCACCGCTTTGCTTCTACAAATTCCACATGTGGTCGCCTGGGATTGAATCTGGGCCGCCTTGAGGAGGGGCGACTGGTCGCCGATCCCGGTGGCCGCGCTCGCCTACAGTACCTCGCTTTGACGCTTCAGGATCGTGGGTTCCAGTACCAACTTGGGCATGGGTGTTACTGTGTTTGTAAATGTGTATGTGTCTGTATATGTAAAAGGAAAACGATAAGAATTATAAGGCTAACTAAGGAAATGCAGGAAACTGGAAAAAGCAGAGAAAAAAATCTGATGTGTTCCATTCACATGACTTTCTCTATATCTCTGTAACAAATTATTGTTAATAAGCTTATCTTTTATTTATTTCATGCTAATCGAGAAAAATTAGCAGAAATAGTCTTATTTCTTGCTTTCATGTAAGTAGAAGCGAAATAACAGGGAACCATAGGTTAAAGTGAAAGCCTAAAGCTGGTTGCTATGTGACTGATGTTCCTTTGTTTGTATGGAGAGGAGTTGACAAATTCCTTTATGAGAAAAGTTGTTTTGCAAAGCTGAAACCAAGAAAAAGGAATATCTCAAAAACGATCAACTCCACGAAAAAAATGTATATAACATAAACTGTGTATTTTAACGTCCTCTACATTTTTTGTGTGTTAAGTGTTTGTTCATCTCTTACGGTTTAGTAGTTATTCAAAATTCATCCAGAATAAAGTAGTCTTCAGAGGCTATTCCCAGAAAATTCAAAATATACATTTTATTTGTCAGGTAAATATCTTTAATATATGATATTTTAATTTTAATTTTTGAGAAAATAAAAATTTTAAAAAAGTTCCATGTAAAGGGTAGTTGGGGGTGGGGGGATTTTTCTCAAAATCTTCGTGTCGCATCCCTGGAAGATACTAAACTTAAATACCAAGTTTGGTATTTTACAGACTTTTCGTTTTTGAATTATCGTGTTTATTAAAGGAAATGCAGTGAAAATGGAAAAAAGGCAATACAGCGCCGGAATCCCGACAAGACTCCGGTACTGGATTTCTTTATTTAAAAAAAAATGGATTAAGCACGCCTGTAAACGCATTATTTTATTGCTACTACATACCTTACGAACAACAGCAATAGATATTTTAGGCTTGCCTGGTAACCATTTCATCAAAGACACATTTGGTTAGATCAGCTGGAAAAGAATCTTCGGTTCCAAGAAGATATGCATTCAGCAAAACCAGCAGTTACCGCATTTAATATAGAAGATTCAGTTGTGAACATTATTAATGTTAAGAAAAGAATCTGATGTGCTCCATTCACATGACTTTCGCTAGCTGATAATCAAACACTTTCCTTACAAAATATTCTTTTATCTACAACAAGCTAATCAAGGTAAACTTTAGTAAACATTTTTCTTATTACTTGCTTTTTTGTAAGCAGAAGGAACATAACGGACCACACTAAGTTAAATTGATAGTCAAATCTTTTAAATGCTGGTCCTGTGTGAAACAGCTGAAGTTCGGCTCGCTTTGTATAGTCTGCAGTAAAATAACAAGGAATATCTCAGAAACGGCCAGCTCTACATAAAAAATTACATGACATAAATTATGTGTTAAGAGTTCTACATTTTTGTATAGTAAGTTTTTGTCTGTATTTACGGTTTAACGGTATTCAGAATTCTGCAAAATTCATCCAGTGTAAAGAGGTCTTCAGAGGCTATTCCCAGAAAATTGAAAATATACAGTTCATCTGTAATGATAACATATTTAATATACGATATTGTAATCAACATTTTTATACCAATTTTTGAAAAAACAAAATTTTCAAACATTTTCCATGTGAATGGTAATTTGTGGTGGGGTGATTTTCTTGAAAATCTTCGTGGCACATCCTTGGAAGGAACTAAATTTAAATACCAAGTTTGGTTTTTAAACGGTCTTTTCCTTTTTGAGCAACAGACACAGACGGGATTTTTTCTAAAAGTGCTTTTTTCGGACTCAGGGAACCTCAAAGCATATATTTCCGATGAAATGGAATTTTGGGTGGAATATAATACCCTCTCTGTCCATTATTACATTGCACATAAGTGCTACAGAAAATAATAGATTACCACATTATTAAACTATTTAATAGCAATGCACCAGTTCCTAATGGTTAGCTTGAGGTCATCATCTATTTATGTTTTAAAAGCCAGGTTGAGTGCTAATGATTATAATCAAACTATAAGTGCAATTAAGATCTTGTGGAACTTCTTAAAGTGATAGAGGGAATCTTTTAGTATTAGGATTATCACTGAAGGGTCTACAGTTATTGGGGCAGAGCACCACCATTGTGGGTCTTGGCAACTAATGTAATCCCTGGAAGGGATTAAGAGACCCGAAGTATGACCAGATCCGACAGTTATGGGAGCAACATGACTTCAGAGGCTATTCCCAAGATTTTTAAGATAACATTTTGTCATGTGAATATCTGTAATATACAGTATTTTAATCAAATCATTAGAGAACATCATATTTACACCAGGTGTGGTTCTAAGCCCGCATCTACAATCAATATACAGGATGTTAATGAACTATACCGAAATATTTTCATAGAGTATGTAGATTACTTAAATAAGTAATTTGAGATAGAAGACTTATGACCTGTTTATTGAAATTTCGTAATGGCTATTAGTTTCCGAAGTTCCAGTACACCACTGGCTAATTTAGCAACCATTTGAGAGCATAACGCGATAAACGAAGGGACATATTACAGCCTACCTCTCTAGCGTAGTGGTTATGATACTGGCTTTCAAGTGAAAGATAGTTTCTGAGTTCGGGTCTCGTTCACGTATCGCGTCACTTCGTCTGGAATGAAAAAAAAAAAAAATAAAAAACTTTTACTATATGATAAGAATCGAACTCACGATCTTTGCAATAACAGCTTCCTGCGTTGCGCATTAAGCCACTAGAACAGTTGAAATAAATGCCTCCAGGGTAGGCTACATAACACAAGAACGTAGTTAATGAATGCTCAGTGTCGCACTGTCAAGTGATTAGTTCGAGATTTTACAGATTTTTGCGACATTAAATCTTGAGAACGCTAGTAACGAGCTGCTAACAATCGATATTTCTATACTCGGCCAGCAGTTTTAAAGACATTATAAGCCATTTTTTTTTTCAACCTGCTTTGCTTTAACACCGACTTATCAGCATCTGATACCCACACGTTTAACGCTATGTAGTTGCGTTATGTTTGTTCGGGGACCATGCATCGCCCATCTCAAATTACTTATATCAGTCATGTGCACAATCTCGCAAATTATTTCGGTGTTTGTTCATTAACACCTGTATAAATGAAATATATACATTTGCTGAATTTTTCCATTAAAGTGTAGTTTAGGCGGAGATATTTCCTGAAAATCTTCGTGTCCTATCCTTGGAAGATAGGAGAGGACAAGGTCGAAGGGGACTTGGAACCGAACCTAAGTTATCGCACCTACGCCCCATGATGGGCACTCCAGGGAGAGAGGAATGTGGTTATTAGATACACCGGGTGGCCGAAATTAGGAGCGACGGCACAGCATTCCAAGAGTTAAGATAGGCAGACCGGGTTCCCCACACCACATAGATTCCAACGCCCCCACCAAAAGCCATCCTCATCCTGGCAACTAGGCAGAATTGGGGCACTTTGAGTATTCTTTTTTCCCTTCCACCCACAACGAGCACCATCGCCTACACTTTAAACCCTCTGAAAGTAACAGACGGGATAAAGAATTAATGAAATAACAACGGAAACGACATTGGAGGAACAGGTAATTTGGAGAATGCAAGAAACTTCACCAGCATGCACCTAGCGATCCGGGGAAACCCCGAAAAACCCAAGGGCCAGTAGGCCGCTCATGGACCTACCGCATGCAGCCCACAGACGAAACCGCCTGATCCATCCCACTCGGTTCCTTGAACAAACCTAAACTTATGATATCCATAAAGGTCCATAGACATACACGATACTTTTTGCAAAAGTGCTTTTTTGGATTCAGAGTCCCCAAAGCATGTGTTTGAGGTTAAATACCCTTCCTCACTATACTGAGATAGTAAAAATGCTTTTCTTGTATTCAGGGGACATAAAAAAATATATTTCGATAAAATCTCGATATCGAATTTTTAATGGAATGCAGTACCTTCTCTGTCTATTTACTGTGTACTAAATAGAGAAAGTAAAATCTCAACTAGTCCATTCACATGACTTTTTCTTCCTGTTCTCTAAATAAACTAGTCTTACAAAAGATTATTCTTTTATTTACAGAATTATAATCGAGTTAAACATTGGCAGATATTGTCTTAATACCTTCTTCCTCGTAAACAGAAGGCTAAAGCGGCAGTCAAAACCTATAAAAGCTGATCAAATGAAATTCGGTTCATGGCTAGGGGTAAAATAATGAGGTGTGAAACGAATAATAAATTCTTGTTTAAAAAAAGTATAACATTGAAACCAATACCAGGAATGTTTTGGAACTCATTAGCTCTAAAAAAAGTGTATTTACATAAATTGTGGGGTTTAACGTGGTGTATATTTTTATATAATAAGATGTGCCTATCTCTACGGTTTATCAGTTATGCAAACGCCAGTTTAGAGTTAAGGGCACTTCAGGGGCTATCCCCAGAAATTGTAGGGTAAACCTTTCATTTGTTATTAAAATATCTCAAACATACAGTGTTATAATCAAACTCGTTAGAATCGCCTTTGTGAAAATTAAAATTATTCCATGTAAAGGGTAGCTAAGGGTGGGAGATTTGACTGAAAAGCTTCTTGTCGCATTCCTGGAAGAATGCTGAATTTGAATATTTGGTATTTAATGGACTTTTCGTTTTCGAGTAATGCTGTTCACAGATAAACACACGCACACTCACACACACACTCTTATCTTTATCTAAAATATACTTTTTGGATTCAGGGGACCTCAAACCATTTACTTTTGGGTAAATCTGTGTGTCGAATGTTTGGATGGGATACAATGCTTACTATACATTGCATACTGGTAGAGAAATTAAAAAGACAAACCGAATCCAAGAAACAATAAAACAATTAATATTGAATATTGTGTCCAAAATTACGACAAAATTAATTTCAAAACTTTCTGAGATGCTTAATTTATATCAAGAGCAATTTCACTTGGTAATGTACTAATAGCTTTTCTATAATTAGTAAGGTAAAGGAAAAGGTTCTCAAATGTGATAAACTTGGGTTTTTATGTTCCATTAGTTTCGTGAAAGTTTTATGATGCTGCAATTTAAAGAAGATTTACAAAATTTAGAGGAAAATAATATAAATATATTGCTATTACTTATTAAATATTTTACCGTTAATTTAGATAGCATAAAACGTGTATTAAACACTATCTAAAAAGTAAGAAATGAAAATTATGCTTCACAGAGAGACTGTTTAAGTCACTATTATTTAAATTAATAACGAATGAGATAATATATTATTAATACAAAAACTGGATATAAAATATGTAAAAGTTCTGTATTATTCTCATGTCACATAGTGAGAGTTACTATATATTCTAACTGAGATATCAGAGGTTTAATATGAAAATATCAGCTACTAAACCTAAATCTATGACAAGGAAATTCCCTTTAATTTATAAGTTGGAACTCTAGGTAAGGTGCATTAGGCAGGAATGGTTTGTGAATGTCTAGGAACTGCAACTGGTGGATTTCGTTACACAATTAAAAGTATACGTAAATCTAATAGAGCAGTCTGAATAGCTGATTGCATGATATACATAACTGAATGACCTTTATAATTTATAATACAGTCAATATCGACTTGGACCTTGCTTGGAGACTTTAAAACTAATACGACAACTACAAAAAAAAAAAATTGATGTGTTCCATTCACATGGCTTTCTCTATATCTCTGTAACAAATTATTGTTAGTAAGCTTATCTTTTATTTATTTCATGCTAATCGAGAAAAATTAGCAGAAATAGTCTTATTTCTTGCTTTATTGTAAGTAAAAGTGAAATAAGGGAGTACCATAAGTTAAAGTGAAAGCCAAAAGCTGGTTGATAGGTGACTGGTGTTCCTTTGTTTGTATGGACACGAGTTGACAAATTCCTGTATGAGAAACGTATAAGTTTTTCAAAGCTGAAACCAAAAAAAGAAATATCTCAAAAACGATCAACTCCACGAAAAAAATGTATATCACATAAATTGTGTATTTTAACGTACTCTACATTTTTTGTGTGTTAAGTTTTTGTCCATAACCTATTTAATTTAGAAACCAAGTCTTTTTGAAATTTATTCAGCTCTATAGATTACGTTCCATGCACGGGTAAGTTATCTGTTTTTATTTGAACCATTCATTTATTGTTTTGATGTCAAATTTTCCCTTTAGTTCGTCATTTTAATTACATCCCTCCTTGTTTTATGTAGTATTTACTTTGGGGTACTCAATGCATGTGTTTCTAAGATCCGTTTCCTTTTTTTTTTACTTTCTCTATACGTACTATATACATAGTGTATAAATAAAGTATTGCACTCCACCAAAAATTCGATACCGAGATTTCACCGGAAATATATGTTTTAGGGTCCCCTGTATTAAAAAAAGTATTTTCAGAAAAAGGTCCATGTGTGTGTCCGCGTGTCCGTGTATCTGTGAACACGATAACTCAGAAATGAAAAGTCGGTAAAATACCAAACATGGTATTTAAGTTTAGTATCTTCCAGGGAGGCGACACGAAGATTATGAGAAAATCCCCCCCCCCCAAACTACCTTTACATGGAACTTTTTTAGAAAAGTTTGATTTTCTAAAAAATGGCTCTAACGATTTTGATTAAAATATCATATATTAAAGATATTTACCTGACAAATAAAATTTATATTTTGAATTTTCTGGAAATGGCCTCTGAAGACTACTTTATTTTGGATGGATTTTGCATAACCACTAAACAGTTCTCAAAATCTTCGTGTCGCATCCCTGGAAGATACTAAACTTAGATACCAAGTTTGGTATTTTACCGACTTTTTATTTCTGAGTTATCGTGTTCACAGACACACGGACGCACTGACATACGGACACACACACACGGACCTTTTTCTGAAAATACTTTTTTTGAATACAGGGGACCCTAAAACATATATTTCCGGTATCGAATTTTTTGGTGGAGTGCAATACCTTCTCTATACACTATGTACATAGTAGGTATAGAGAAAATAAAAAAAAAAGGAAACGGATCTTAGAAACACATGCATTGAGTACCCCAAAGTAAATGCTACATAAAACAAGGAGGGATGTAATTAAAATGACGAACTAAAGGGAAATTTTGACATCAAAACAATCAATGAATGGTTCAAATATAAACAGATAACTTACCCGTGCATGGAACGTAATCTATAGAGCTGAATAAACTTCAAAAAGACTTGGTTTCTAAATTAAATAGGTTCTAAGCCTAATATAACAATGCAGAGAAGGAGAAAAGGAAGAGTAAGATTATTTTGACGAGAATGAGCGTTGACATTGCTGATGTCAAGTTGTCTCCGAAGAAAAGACAATGATACGATGCCCGCCTGGGTGGTGTGGTGGTAGCGTGTCTGCGTTTTTTCGGGTTTTCCCTTATCCTGAGCAGACGAATGTCGAGTAACTGTAAGCTCCATGGACCCGTAGATCATCTGAGCATCATTTCACCAATTTCATTCATCGTCCGTTATGACCAACCTAGAAAAAAAATGATCTAATATGTCTAAGATAGCATACAAGCTTGAATCCTTATTCCACGTGCTATCATAATCGCCTCTTATTAAATAAACAATACTGAAACATCATATCCCTTTAACCATTGCAGCAGCAAGTAATAGAGGTCAGCGTCTTTCTTTTATTTAACACGCAGTTCGATGCCCGACATAGAACGGTGATCACCGAAAGCTAGTTCTCAGTAACTCCGAAGACTCTTGGCTTGATTAGTTGATTGGTTGCTATACGAACCGGTTTCGTCTCCGCCCTAATTACAGGCAATGTGCCACTCTACGCTCAAAGGGATATGAGTTCATTACTGTTCGACAGCGAGTTTTAACGGGAATTATATAATTAGTTTTGGCGCAGCGACCTATTTCGCCATTTGCACAAAATACCCTAGAATGTAGTTATGAAACGCCTGCAATGAACAATAGTGTCATGTCAGTATCTGGTTTCCAGCAATACCTGGTAACCTAATAATTTTTTACGGATATGTAGGAGTATAAGTCATTATCAGCTTAAAAGGGCAGATATTTTAAAGTGGCATAAGAATTACAATGTGTAGTTTATGATTTCTACCCCAGTTTTAAGCGCTTTTTGGTCTCATAAAAACTAAAAACTTTGTAGTATTTTTACTTTCTTTAGCTCTGTATGTACAATGTACATAGTGGAAAGAGAAGGTATTGTATTCCACCCAAAATTCGATACTGAGATTCCATCGGAAGTTCATGTTTTAGGACCCCCTGAATCCAAAAATAGCACTTTCAGAAAAAGATCTATGTGTGTGTGTGTGTGTCTGTGGATAGCATAGCTCAAAAACGACAAGACGGTTAAATACCAGCTTTGGTTTTTAAGTTTGGTATCTTCCAAGGATGCGACACAAACATTTTCAATAAAATCCTCCTACCCCTAACTACCCTTTACATGGAAAAATATTCGAAAATCTTGTTTTTTTTTAAAATGACTAATGTTTTTATTAAAATGCTACCTATTAAAGCCATTTTCATCACAAATAAAATGTATATCTTGAATTTTCTGAGAATAGCCTCTGAAGACCTGTTTATTCTGGGTGAATATTGCATAGCTAGTAAACCGTAAGAGATAGACAAAAACTTACTACACAAAAATGTATATCTCGTTAAAATACACAATTTATGCCAGATACATTTTTTCCTTAGAGTTTACGTTTTCGAGATATTCCTTGTCATTAGTTTCAATTGAAAAGTATATTTATACTTTTCTCACACTGGAAGTGTGCGTTTTCCTTTTGTTCTACTCCTGGCCAAGCAAAGAAGATATTTGCAATGAAAATCGCATAACGACTACCTTTAAAACAGTTGACTATCACTTTAGCATAGTTTATTCCTTTAGTGCCCTTCTACTTATAAGGAACTAAGTAATAAGAACATTCCGCTCATTTTTATCTCGATTAGCATTGTGTAGAAAGAAGAATAATCTTTTGTAAGAAGTTTGTTTGTAGAGCAGCTAGAGAAAGTCATGTGAGTGTAAAAAAACAGGTTTTTCTTACTTACAGCGTAAAGCCATTTTAATTATTAAAGAATGATTTTTACTTTTTCCCTTTGCAGAAATCCATGTTTTGTGATGTTATTACTAAATTCATTATTAGTTTTTTTTTTCTCCTCTATAAAGGTTTTAAAAGTAGAATATCTGCCTTATACAGCAACACCAATAAGATAGTTGATATGCATACTCGCGTGCATAGAATGTGGCCCATAATGTAACGGACCTTTTTATGTTGGTACGGATAAGAGCTTGCCCGCAATCCTCTTTTGTTAGAGCATAATTTTAAACATTGGAAAGGCGGGGTTCTTTATCTCCCCCAAAATATATGCGAACTGCCGAAAGGCAACATTACAACTTAAACCCTGTATTTTCATGCTACACTAAATTTTCTGAATAAGATATGTTTATTCCATTTTGATAACGCAATACGTTTAACCTTCGTCTACAGGTCGCTGATGAAGACTCCGGCATGTTATGTTGTAGCTGTCCACTTTAAGACACAACCAAATAATTCTTCACCTCTTCCTCTAGAATTCCGAATAATGATGTAATTGGTTTATCCCTTCTTTTAACTATCCCATTTATACCCGGCATTAACCGCAATGGTCATATCGGTGCTTTTATCTGTGAAACATATTATTGCCTTTCGGTATTACCTAGAGTACATTTTTCGTTTTTATAATCCTGCCAAATGCACTACCTAAAAGTGGTTCAAATGGCCATGAGTGTTAGGTGATAGGTAATGGACTAGCCATCCATTCGAAGTCCAATGTTGCAAGTTCAAATCCCAGTGACTGTGGTAAAAGACGGGAGGAGCCCAAGTAAAATAATCGGTGTGATGCTTAGAAGCTGGTAGTTATATATGTTCTACTCTTTTATTTATTTTAAAAAAATCACTGCAATTTTAAAGCAACAATTGTATATATTTTTACAATATAAAACAGTCTTGATTACTTGTCGTTTATGGTTGAAATTAATTCTTGAGTACAACCCCATTTATATAGTTACACTTAAAACAAGCGGAACTTATAGGTACAACAAAAAGTTTAACAAAGAAAACGCTTTTACAAATATTATGTGCCGTATTCTAAACTAAAGAGGTGAATATTTGCCTTGGTTTCAAGGAAATAGATATTGAAATTAGCTTTTATATTAGTTTATAGATTAGTATAGGTATATATGGTAATGGAAGAGGAAAAAGGCATCATGTAGCAGTTACGCTATTCGGAGATTCCTATCATATTTACAACGCTGGTAGAAATATAAACCGATGTGCCGCTTTAAGGAAATTTCCAACAAGCATGTTCGGAAATTATTCTTCGCTCTTATATCACCTATAAAAGAGTTGGAAACAGCATCCGGAAAAAGGTGTATAGAAATACATTTCAATTTTGCACAGGAAATGATAGTGCGTGCTGAGCTGAAGCTGGTTTAGCGCGGATAATACTTCTCTCAAATAGCCGGGGCAAGGATTGTGTAAACACTCTTGAATCAACAGCAGATGGCGCAGTTGGAAGTAAGCCAGCAGCCTGAAATTGACCTCAGCTGTTACATGCACAATGTGCAATATCAACTTCTCTTAATTTAGATAACGTTAGTGTTTTTTGCGATTTTTATGCTTACATTCTGCCATTGCGAATCGGAACTGGTGAAAAAGGAAGGGATGAGAAGTAACTTTGTTGCAGCTTGTGCTTATAAAACTTCCAGCAGGCGCCATAGTGGTGTATGAGCAACGTTTATACTTCACACAGCAAACCTCTTTCTGAATATTGTTTGGATCTAGGTCCTGGAAGTTTTTACCCAAGTTTTCATCTTTCTTTTTCTTCTTTCTCTTTTGTTTATTTATTTCTTTCTCTTTATTTCTTTCTTCCTCCCTTTCTTTCTCTCTTTCCTTCCTTCTTTCTTTGTTTTTCTGTTTCTTCCTTCCTTCCTCCCTTTATTTCTTTTTTCTTTCTATTTTATTTCATTTTTTTCTTCCATTCTTCCACCCTTTCTTTCTTTCTTTCATTCTGTTTCTTCCTACTTTTCTTTCTTTCTTTCTTTCTTTCTTTCTTTCTTTCTTTCTTTCTTTCTTTCCTTCTTTCTTCCTTCATTTCTTCCTTTCTTCTTATCTTCATTGTTTCTTTCTGCTTTTTTATTTCTTTGTTTCTTGTTTTCTTTCATTCTTTCTTTCTTCCCTTTTTCAATTCTTCATTCCTTCTTTCTTTAAGCAAATTTGTGAACGATTCCATGCTTATATTAATGACCGGTGTAACTTGCCTAGTTAAATTACATTGAACTAATAATGAGCTGTAATAACACACTCAACCCCCACCCAAACACACACAAACTCTACCCATAGAAATTCCCATTTACGTAGGCCCGTGTTCAAAATATCTATGAATTAAATGTTTAAAATTAACAGTAACAATAGGACATTAGGCACCACGAGTCCCTGGTTTTCTGATTAAAGTTCTTAATTTTTGCCCCCTTTGGAAGGTAGGCATCATTATTGGTAATGACTATAAATTATTTATATTGGCCCTTTACGACAAATAGATTGTGAGGGAACAAAGAAAGTTTAGCACCTTTTTGACTGCGTAGCTTAAAGGAGGTGAGTTACTGCTTGCAAGGTGGGCTGAGAAGTTCTTGGCTAAGAACAGAATTTGAATGTTTTACAGTCTATTCAAATTAAATGTGTTTCATTCGCATGTTCTCTTCTAAATCTCGTAACAATGCTTTATTAAAAAGCTTATTCTTCTATCTACGTCATGCCAATTGAGATAATAATTAGCAGAAATTATCATTACTTGTTCCTTGTAAGTAGAAGGGAAATAAAGAAGTACAGTCGGCTAAAGCGATAGTAAATTCATTTAAAAGCTGGTCACCATGTGGATGTAATTCACTTAGTACACTGACTACCCGAGTGAGAGAGAGATGAGAGAGAGAGAGTGATGAGGGAGAGAGAGAGAGTGAGAGAGTGAGAGAGAGTGAGAGAGTGTGAGAGAGTGTGAGAGAGAGAGTGTGAGAGAGAGAGTGAGAGAGAGTGAGAGAGAGTGAGAGAGAGTGAGAGAGTGTGAGAGAGAGTGAGAGAGAGTGAGAGAGAGTGATGAGGGAGAGAGAGTGAGAGAGAGTGAGAGAGAGTGATGAGGGAGAGAGAGAGTGAGTGAGAGAGAGTGAGAGAGTGTGAGAGAGAGTGAGAGAGAGTGAGAGAGAGTGAGATAGTGTGAGAGAGAGTGAGAGAGAGTGAGAGATGGTGAGAGAGAGTGAGAGAGTGAGAGAGAGTGAGAGAGAGAAGAGAGAGAGAGAGAGTGATGAGGGAAATAAAGAGGTACACTCGGCTAAAGCGATAGCAAATTCATTTAAAAGCTGGTCACCATGTGGATGTAATTCACTTAGTACACTGACTACCCGAGTGAGAGAGAGATGAGAGAGAGAGTGATGAGGGAGAGAGAGAGAGTGTGAGAGAGAGTGAGAGAGTGAGAGAGAGAGTGAGAGAGTGTGAGAGAGAGTGAGAGAGAGAGTGATGAGGGAGAGAGAGAGTGAGAGAGTGAGAGAGTGAGAGAGAGTGTGAGAGAGTGTGAGAGAGTGAGAGAGAGTGAGAGAGAGTGAGAGAGTGTGAGAGAGAGTGAGAGAGAGTGAGAGAGTGTGAGAGAGAGTGAGAGAGTGAGAGAGAGAGAGAGATTTTCAAATTTAATATTGATTTTAAATTTTTATATAAAACACGCGCAAATGCACGCACCTACATAATACACTCAGGAACCTTTCTTTAATTCTTTCTTTCTTTTTTATTTTTAATATTCAAGGGTCCTAAATATGGATTTCCGAGGAAATTTCGGTAATGAGCTTTTCGGTAGATACAATACATTTTCTACCATGTGCATAGTACTTGGTAGAGAAAGCAATTAATGGCATTTTACGTAGACACTTTATAAATTATATACAACATTAACAATAGTTGATATACAAGAAAACATAAAATAGGTACGCAGACATTTTAGTCTCATTATAGATACCTAGAATATACATGTATGTTACAAATTAAGGATAAGTGAATACGATAAACATGTCAACAATAGATTGCATACCAATTTTGACAGACTGGATGCCTCCGCCCGTTATTTTATTTTGTCCGTTGTGCATTTCACTCAACCTTTCACAATTGCTTTCTCTTAGCCCTGTATAGTTTCTATCATTTTACAGTTACTATTACCAAACAGGATGCATATTTTATATAATAAAAATGTGCCGTATTTAATATTTACAGGTAACTAAACTAATTTCTTCCATCCTATAAATGACAAGATGTGTACTCATACATATTTCTTTGTTTACCGCTCTCTCTTTCTTCCTTTTTCTTTAATATTTTGAGCAATGTTTTTGCAATTCTTAATTTTCTTTAAACTGCAGGATGATCGTTGTTTTATTAATATGTTTTTTCTAATTTTTGTAATTTTCAGGTACTTCTCAGTCTGAATACATTAAAGTAGGTGTCTTAAATGACATAAACAACGCAATACTGCAACACCCCTTAATTTTCTCTGTGTTACATCTATAATTTCAAATGCCCCATTACTGAATTTCCAAGGTATTATACTTGTCCATTCCATAAATTTTGGCTCTTAACATAGAGTTGCCTAACACGATAAGTGAGGTTGGTTTATTCATAATTCTTTATCACTTACTTGGGGATCTACATTTTCTCGTTTTCTAGACGTTCCTTTCGTTCTTTGGAGCATAATTTAAGATCTTCTCATGCCTTTTAAAATATTTATGCTTCCTTTTCAGCTTCTACTGTAGTAATAAACTCAGGTAAGTTCCGGTGGGCAGCCTCTCCTGTTTTCATAATCACTGGTGGGTATTCTATAATTACTATCTGAACATACTCACAATAATGTGGCCATAAGGAATATCACTTGCATCTTCTTCTTTTTTTTTTTTTTTTTTTTTTTTTTTTTTTTATTTTTTTTTTATTTTGCACAGATCAACTAAGAATTACAAAATTCAGCAATTACATTTGTGAAGGATCTTGATGTTTGCCCAGTAAGTCCTTTGGGCGTTTTGCTGCTTTCTTTCTTTTGTCCAGAGGACTTATTTCTTTCTACGTGGTTTATTCTGGAACCTGGTTTCCCTAATCAAACCTCTCATAGACGCTTAGTTGCTTTAGAATTAGGATTAGTCACTGATGGAGCCACCAGAACCCTAGGGAGAGATGTGAGAAGTGACCCGAAGGGCAACTAGATCCGGATGACGACGGGTGAAGCGAAAATATGGAAGAAGTTCTTATCGGTTATAGTTGGAACGCTTCCGGCGCCGGATTAAGCCTTGCTCACGGCCACGAGTCTCCCAGCGAGCCCCTAGAGGGAGCCCTAAAACCGGAAGGCGGGTTCCAACAGGGTGCTTCCGACGGCACTGCCCGGATAACCTTTCACAATACGCAATTCCCCATTTAGCCGCAACACCAAAAGCTTAAAACTTGAAAAAGATGATTAGGAAATGACTGAACAGGAAAAGGTGGACCATAATCTATCTGCCTAAACGAAGAAACCCTCGAAGGGTCAGCCAGCCACGATGATTGAACTCGCGATCTCCCGAAAGAGGGCCGGAGATGAAACTGGCTGAGTCATCCCTCTTGGTCTCAGTAGCTTTAGATGAATATTGTTTCAGGAAATTAGAGGTGAGGCACCTTGATCAAAATACTTCCGAGATTGTAGGCTAGACTAGTTGCCTCTTCGTGCCACAGAAACCAATCTTCAAGACAGTGGTTCTTCCGTATTTCTAGAAATGATACCATCTATGTATCTTCATTCACTTCGAGGGCTGTTGACCAGTTACTCCATTGATCCCGAGTACTGAAGTACTCGTATCCTCATTGAGGATGCCAGCGAGGCTCTTACTCGTAACTTTGAGATGTGGAACCCTTACTCTCTCATAACCCGCTCACTGACATCCAGAATTATAGAAGTTTATTCTCTCTTCGCAAAGGTTTGCTGCGAATTTCATTCATTAAAATACTGAGGATCTGCCAAAATGGCTTCAATCTTGCTCGCTTTGACATGCAAACTTCCAATGTTTTTCACACAATTTCCTCGGCTTCAACAATTTTGTGAACATGTCAATCATCACAAAAATATGTCCCATTTCTTCCCTATATGTGGGCATCGGACCGTCTGAATATATGCTCAACAGAGCAGCTGTCAAACTCCTGCTATTGCTTGTGGCTCAAATTTCTCATTTAGCGAATTAGCCTTTTGGCATTTGCACCGCAAGCAATTTACATAATCGCCGTCCCTTATACCTGGAATTTTTATGAAGATAAAAAAAAAAATCTGATGTGTTACACTCATATGACTTTCTCTAGTTCTTCTACAAAGTTCTTACATAAGATTATTCTTCTTTCTGCACCTTGCTAACCGAGATAATCATAGCAGAATGTTCTTACTACTCAGTTCCTTACAAGTAGAAAGAAAATAAGGGAATATACTAGGCCAAACCGATAGTAGTCAAATGTTTTAAAAGCTGTGGTTATTCGATTGTCATTGCAAAACGCTTCTTTGCTTGGCCAGGAGTAGAACAAAAGAAAAACGGACACTTCCTGTCAGAGAAAAGTAAGTACTCCCAACTGAAACCTATAAGAAGGAATATCTTGGAAACGGTTACCTCCACAACAAAAATGTAAAGGACATAAATTGTTTTGATCAGATCAAATTTTCTGTGTAGCAAGTGTTTGTCTATCTCTTACCGTTTAGCAGTTAAGCAAAATTTAGCAGAATTCATCCAGAATAAAGAGCTCTTCAGAGGCAATTCCCAGAAAATTCAAGACATACATTTTATTTGGTATGTAAATATCTTTAATATGCTGGATTTTAATCAAAATCGTTAGAGGCATTTTTTAGAAAATCAAAATTTAGAAAAAATTTTCCATGTAAAGGGTAGTTGGAGGTGGGAGGATTTTCTTGAAAATCTTCGTTTCGCATCCTTGGAAGATACCAAACCTAAATACTAAGTTTAGTATTTAACGGTATTTTCGTTTTTGAGCTATGCTGTCTACAGCCACCCCAAATGAAAGACACACACACACATATACACACGGACGTTTTTCCGAAAATGCTTTTTTTGGATTCAGGGGGTTCTAAAACATGTATTTCCGGTGAAATCTCGGTATGGAATTTTTGGGTGGAATACAATACTTCCTCTATACGCTATGTACATAATACGTATAGAGAAAGTAAAAATGGAATCTATGAGTATAAAAATAAACTAAAAGTATTAGAAATGGAACCAATGTTTTCAATTGTTCTTAAAAGTTTGAATTTATGCTCAAGTATCTTTGTTTATTTAGGGCGCTTATTCTGGTGCCCCGTGCATTCTTTCTTCTTCAGATTATACCTTCACGTGCCTCTCTTTTTAGCTATCAGGTACTTGTTTGTGCTGCGATAGAGCTTGAGGACAATTACCTATTTTTGAGTGTCAGTATGAAACCTGGTGAATTCTTATCTGGACCCAGTCGTGAAAGTATGTCACTAACCATCCCCAACACAAAGTTGAAGAGAAAACGGACGAGAATGACGCCAAGTTCACAAAATGGCATAGCCGATACATACATTGAGATCCAACGTATGTTTATTTCAAAATAAGCAAAGTATTAAAAATATGGCAAAAATTAAAAACCTCTAATTTTATAAAGTCACGCTACCTTTGTGTTAATTTATGACAGTCAGGTTGGTTTCTATCTTTAATATTATTGAATATGTTAGTACGAGAGGACCAGATATTTGAAATAATTTTATTAATATTGCATTTGATTAATTTTAGTATATTGACAGAAGAAAGGGTAATAGATTTAGAATCTATAAAACCACATTATAGTAATATAGAAATTACTTGTGATCAAAAGAAGTTAGTTAAGAATAACACTAATATATCATATTAAAATTATGAATAAATTAATACCAGGTTGATTTTTGCTTCAGAAGTCATTATTTTTTTAAGTTTAATATTTTTAGTGAATATTGATCTTTTTTGTTGAAGAGGTTTAAGTTATAATTTTGGTTAAGATTATTTATTGCTCCAAGGTCATCGGAATAACATGAAATTTTAAAGCTTGTCAGCGTGCACATTATTTAATACAATTATTTGATTATGGACGTAATGCAGGGTTTTAGTGTAAGGTTTAAATATATATTAATATCGGAAAATGCCTTCAAGCCATAAAAATTTAAACGTTTGGAACAGGCAGGTTTGCCTAACCCCTGAAGTGAAGAAGAATAAGAAGAATTTAAACCTACAACAATGAATATTCCTATGAAGTTGGGCATATTTAAATGTAATCAGTTTGTTTCTCTAACAAGAATGACCACAGCCTCAAAGATTATTCGAAGAAAATTCAACAAACACTGCTTATATGCTTTTAAATCCGTTTTTAAACCTACGCTATTTCACACTGCCTTTGCCTTATTTGGATATTGGTTTGAAACTATCACATTTTGCTGTGTTTTCGTGGACTTTGAATGCTTAATGCGATACCGCTTCTGTTATATTATGTTTTGATTTTTCAAGATGAGCAGAAGAATTGGTATTAGGAAAAAAAAAAAAAAAAGAACAGGTTAGACGTAGGTCACTTTCTATTTTGTTATTACAATGTACATACACTTTAGTTTAAAAGCTAAATTTAAATCTTTCTTATGTTGCTATTAATTAGATTTTTCTTTATTCTGAACTGGCTTGATTGATGAGGGGTGAATTAAGTAAAATTAAACAAAGGCCCTTCCTCTCCCCCAAAAGAATTTTCGCCCAAAATTCAACTTTTAAGAACAAAAAATACCTTTAGTATATTTTTACACTCACAGATTCCATTTTTTTTTTGTTTTTCCACAAAAAGTGACATCCACAGGTCCATTTACGGTGAAATTTTGAGTGCAATATTCTCCTCTAATAGTGTGTATAATGTAGGCGATAAAATGCTAAAAGTGAATAAACAGATATCCATAGTGGTTTAACATACCCACAATGGTGCTTTTCATAATGATGATAACAGTTATGCAAATATCAGGCGTTACTTTATTTATTTCTGTTCAACGCAATTTTATGCATGCATTTATGTAAACTGAAATACCAGCCGAAAATATAGCACTGGAAGAAAGATTTGGCAGATAGGTGAAAACGAATCACGTCATTGGGTCTGTAAGCGGCTTTCAAGAATGTTGCTGACATTAAGTTTCACACGGACATAAATGACTTACTCCAGGTAGAGTTGAAGTTACCAGAGTAGAAAAACTAGTAATCCTAAAAGAAAAAGAAAGGTAAGAAGCACCGAATTAAGCTGGAACATCTTTAGAACCACTCCAAGGTTACTTCCTGTCGTCTGTCTAAAGAAGCAGGCATTTCAAAAGTACCAATTCACTGGACAATTAAATGTTAAAATGGCAGCGATTTTTTTACGAAATTAAACTACCACGACTCAGCAGAACCAGTTTTCAGGTGCACACCGTTCATATGTTTTTCTTAAGAAAGCATAATGTAATGTAAGTCCTGAATGGTTTCGACTTTTTCCTGGGTGATGAATGTACTGACCACATAAGAATGACAAGAAAGACAATAATACGAGGGCTGATCAACAAAGACTGAGACTGATTTTTTCCTGTAGCTTCCGTGATAGTTTCATATCTGTAACATAAATGTTTGAAAAGAGCGGGGTTTTATGTATAATATCGGTAGGCGGCAGCACTCTCGTATCGGTAGGTTGGCACTAATGCTCTATTTTGTAGACCCTACGTGCATTTCGCATACCAGACAATGGAGGTGACGCGAGAGGAGCAGTACAGCACAATCAAATTCTGTTTTCGCTTAAATCATACAGTCACCGAAACTTATAAAAAGCTGAAGCAAGCGTACAGTGCAGATGCACTACCTCGTGCAACAGTGTTTAGGTGGTTCAAGGACTTCAAAGAAGGCCGACTTGTCAGTGTTAAGCAAGGCGGGCCTAGTGTTTCGGCTTCTGCTGTGGCTGAAGTCAACATTAACGCATCTACTGTGATTGTCCGAGAGGATCGACGTATAACATTATGTAACCTCAGTGAAGTGTTGAGAATTTCATATGGCAGTGTGTTTACAATTATGCACGACCATCTGCATATGACCCGAGTTTGTGCTCGTTGGGTGCCACGTCTGTTGACTCCCGAACAAAAGGCTGTGCGAATGGAGACAAGCCGTGAGGTGCTGCGTCTCTTTGCTGATGGAGGGGACACATTTTTTAACACCGGTCATGAGTCATAGCTGCATCATTATGATCCTGAAGGAAAACAAGCCAGCACAGTGTAGACATCGCCAGGTTCTCCGACACTGAAAAAAGGCAAAAGTTGTTCCATCTGCAGGGAAAGTGATGGTGATCACATTTTTTGACTGTAATGGAATGATTTACCAGCATGCAGTTCCCCCTCACACTACTGTTACAGCAGCATATTACACGTCAGTATTGGCTACACTGAGGAAGCACATTGCAAAGAAACGGCCAGAGTTTTCTCGGACTGGGTGGCGACTTCATTATGACAATACACGGCCTCACGTCGCAAATCAAGTCATGCAGTTTCTAGCTCGATTCAACATTACCTGTGTACCACATCCACCTTATAGCCCCGATCTTGAACCATGTGACATTTTTTTATTCCCATCACTAAAGGCAAAGCTTAGGATTTTTCGATTTGAGAACTCTGAAGCAGTGCTCAAGAAAAATGAGGCGATTCTCAAGGACCTGACAAAGAATGGTCTGCAGCTCGTGTTCAAGGACTGGCAGAATGGCATTGAAGTAGGAGGAAAAAGAAAAAAAGAAAAAAAAGATCATGTAAACATTGAATTGGAGTAATAAAACTTGTGAAAAAAAAGAATCAGTCTCAGTCTTTGTTGATCAGCCCTCGCAGAATAACTGGTGAGGAGAGGTCTGATCATTAAGGAAATGCAGGCCAAAGACTTTCCTCCTGAACCGGTCAAGATCTCACTCAAGACGGGCGATCTAGCAATATGTGATCCTGAGGTCGTTAAGCATACTTAACTATTAAGGTAAGGCTCATCATAGAGTGTTAGAGAGCGGTGCATAGATAGACAATCCCTCGGATAACGATTTCTTGTGCTAATTGACAGCTGAACTATCTAAAGGTAGATATATAAGAGACTATTTATTAAGATGTCTGTCTGATCTTAGTAAGAAGGAAAATATAATCAGGGGGAAGAACAATTCCAGAGGCGTAAGAGAGTTTAGAGCCCAAGAGTGTCGTAGATCCGTGGAGTCAACAAAGATTCTTAGAATTTTTGTTTTTAATTTTATTTATGGGCGCTCTTTAAGTACTATATTTCTTTAGCATCGTATTCTACATTTATGCGCGTGAATGTCCGAAAGTTAGCTCAGATACATTCATCAGGCTTAAGGTTCTCTCACGTGCCATAACTCTAGGTCGCAGGACCACCGCCTTATTTCCCTTCCGAGGAAATCCATCCTAAGTATTTTACGCCCCAAAAAGATCTATCGCCCTTCGCTGGCGACCTCAGAAGCTATAGTTAGGTACTGCTACACCCGGAAAGCGACATGCTGCCTTTTAGGTATTTATTCCAGTCTCATTACTGTTAATCCAAGAACCTTCGATTATGGTAGAAGCAGCTGAAATACCTTACATAAAGCTCTATCTGGGGATGTGGCAACTGTTGAAGGAATAACAGCAGAAAACAGAAAGAGCACTATAATTATCTGTCTTATGATGAATACCACTTATCATCAAACACAGAGCATTTGTGACTGATGTAAGAACATGGGTAGTATCCTGGGGACTGATGTCAATGACCACCATAAATGCTGAACCGAGCTTCATCACTTCTCGAAGATAGCAATTTATAAAAAATATGAGCTTAAAGCCTAAAATTTTAATTTAACTTGGAATGCATCTTCATTTTTGTATCTGAAAATAAGAATACTTGCCTCAAAAGGAAGTTACGTCTATAAATACAGTAAGTGTAGGAACTCGAGGATAAGGTTTTCTTATGATGGTTGTGTTGGTCATTTAACGAACGTTTATTCAGTGGATTTGAAGTTCGCTACTGTATCAGCAGTATATTCCTTATTCTTTTTACTATGGCCAAACCAAGTTTTTACACGCCAAAACAACTTCCTTGGTCGTCAAAAGAGCTAAAGGAATTTCGACAAGGAAAGTTTTTAAACTTGGAAGAAAACACGGATATTCCGTCCCTTGTCGAGAGGCATTTTTCAGTTATAAAAGACTTATTTTAGGCCCTAAAGCAATTGCTGATGTTTATTTTCAAGTGACAGAAAGTATACAAGCCCAAATACTGGATTAGTTAGCACGATTAAACTTGGCAATAGCAATTACGTCCTGCCAAATGAGAAAATTGTTGCACTTTGTCTTGTCCTGAGTTTCCTGGTTCAAGCCGTCAAGACCAACTTGCTGCAAAAAGGTAAGCTGTAGCATCAGTTTTTGGACAAATTGAACTGAGACATCATCAGGAATGATTAGTTTGACAAAATAATATGAGCTGCCGCCAACTGTTTTGTAAAATATTAAGCGGAGTTTAGTTTTTTTCCAGCATTGTTGAAATAATGGTGCATTCTCTGCT
Organism: Hymenopus coronatus; assembly: GCA_030762935.1. Classification (NCBI taxonomy): domain Eukaryota; kingdom Metazoa; phylum Arthropoda; class Insecta; order Mantodea; family Hymenopodidae; genus Hymenopus; species Hymenopus coronatus. The sequence goes on along the minus strand of CM060887.1, from coordinate 74,241,281 downwards.
TTTCATCAGTTACAGAAAGTTTATACTTCTTGTTTCTGTAAACTCTTGTGACAGTTATATGTAAGCCTAGGTAGGGATAGGGCAACATTTCTGTGAAAGGACGCAATGCATAGCGGTAAGATATCCCATTGTTAAACTCAAACTTAACTCAAACTCAAACTTAACTGTAGCCGGTGTCAGAGCAACCGGCTAGAGATCGGGAGATCTTTGGTTCAAATCCCGGATATGTCATTGAATTTTTCAGTCTGGCTCTACCTATCCAACTAGAACACCAATTATTGAAAGTAGGAAACATAAAGAAACCATATAATTTCATTAGTAAGACAGGTTTGAATCTTGTTCTCGTACCTGGCTGATATCACGATCGTTTCATTTGTTCCATGATCCTAAAAAAAGAAACACATATAGCAGAAGACAATACTGCACACCCAACCGTCATTCTCTCACTGTACAATAGTTTTTCGTGTAATCGAATGGGATAGCTTCGAGACTAATATCTGAAACTCTGTTTATTTAAAATGCCAGACACTTGAACTGATTTTGCAGACATCAGTAATTTGTCAATAAGGTCATCTTGATTCATATAATTTAATACCTCCTCACAAACTATTATTCGTGAGAGAAGAACGTAAAGTTTTAGTTAGTACACTGCCTAAAGCTTTTAGAAATTAAAAGGAAGATCTATGTGTAATGCTCTTCTTGCAGACCTCTCCGATAAATTCACTGCAGCAGATTACTTCACTGCCGAAAGTATTGGTCTTTTGCTCACAGCACCTCTTAGCGGAGTAACGTTCTCTGGCTACCTGGAGGCCGAACCAGTTTCCTCAAAGTTATTAAACCACGTGTTTATGGAATGAGCATATTAGATGGGATCATAACGTTTAAATTAAAATTAGAAATAAATTGACACCTAGCGACCTCAGGGCTAACATAATTTTTATAAAAACATTTCATGCTGAAGCACGTTGTGCATCTGTCCACTGATACATCTTTATTCAATGGCATTGTCATAATAACAGAATACAAATGTAGTTTTCGCGTTATTCATTGAGATATAAGAGGAAACAGCAATGAAAAAGCACCAGTTACTCTGCCGGTCTCTATACCATATACTTCAAAGAGTTCAAAATACATTTATCTAGGAAAGTATGCTTTAGATTGCTATTTAAAATGATTCCATTTCTAGGGCAACCTTTCGGCTGTTCTATTATGATATCTCTCAATTAAAGACCAAATTTCTTATCTGATTCTATTCACCACAACACTCTTATGCTACAACAAGACTAAAGGGACCTCTTAAATTATCCTTTAACTGTGGCGTGACTATATTTATCTAAAGTTGCTTTTCATAAAGTAGAATGAAAATTAAAATCATTGGTTATCTATCTTCCCATTGTTTTCGAAAAATTCAACTTATTTTATGACTAGATATATAAATTACAAAAGATTTTATTAAGGTTTCTCTTCAAAATTACAATTTTATAAACACGTATCACAGAATGAGACGAAATAATGCTTGGCAGTGGTGGGTGGTAAAGGAAAAACGTAGTTTAGCTGCCTTACCTTTCACCCTACTTCATTAATAACTGAAAAAATCTTATGTGTACCATTCACATGGCTTTCTCTACATCTCTGCAACAAATTATTTTTTAAAAGCTTATACTTCTATTTACTTCATGCTAATCAGAAAAAAAGTTAGCAGAAATAGTCTTATTACTTGCCTCCTTGCAAGTAGAAGCGAAATAAGGGGGTACCATAGGTCCTTTGTATGGACAGAAGTTGACAAATTCCTATATGAGAAAAGTATAAGTTTTTCAAAGCAGAAACTAAAAACAAGGAATGTCTCGAAAACGATGAAGTCCACGAAAAAAAATGTATATAACATAAATTGTGTGTTTTAACGTGCTCTACATTTCTTTTGTAGTAAGTTTTTGTCCATCTCTTACGGTTTAGCAGTTATTCAAAGTTCCATAAAATTCATCCAGAATAAAGTACTCTTTAGAGGCTATTCCCAGAAAATTCAAGATATACATTTTATTTGTGAGGTAAATTGCTTTAATATACGATATTTTAATCAAAATCGTTAGAGCCATTTTTGAGAAAACCAAAAATTTCGAAAAAAGTTCCATGGAAAGGGTAGTTTGAGGTGGGGGGATTTTTCTCAAAATCTTCGTTTCGCATCCCTAGAAGATACTAAACTTAAATACTATGTTTGTTATTTTACCGACTTTTCGTTTTTGAGTTATCGTGTTCACAGACACACGGACCTTTTTCTGAAAATATTTTTTTGGGATACAGGGGACCCTAAAACATATATTTCCGGTGAAATCTCGGTATCGAATTTTTGGGTGGAGTGCAATACCTTCTTTATACACTATGTACATAGTGCGTATAGAGAAAGTAAAAATGGACTCATTCAAATAATACAAAATTGAGTAGGTATAAATGTTATAATATACTTCTTGGTGTGCTTTGACGATGAAGTGATATAGTAGCAACCAGATTTGTTTTTGCTCGGGCTCACAGAGGACTTATAGCCCAGAGTTCAAAGTTACTCGCTAAAGACGCTAGCTTCAGTTATCCATTGACCATTGTCCCTAAGAACGTAGTCTAGGCACTTCAGCAGATGCATGTCCTGTGAGAGCTTGATGTTCACAAAATAAATATTGTACGGTACATGCGCCGAAGTTACTGACAGAAAGAGGAACAACCGAGAGTATGTAATCTTATCTCAATACTTTGACATATTGACCAATTCAAAAGCTTGGCAAGTTTAGCACTATCCGACTGAACCAGAGAGCAGCGAAGTCAAGTTCAGTTGTTGCTTGAGAACACATCCCATGTCGCCAGCACCACAATATAGTAACATGTTCTCCACTAATTTAAATTGCACAAATACACACGAGGTAAATAATTTACTAGTAATAATGAGATTCCACTTTCTCTGTTCAAGAAATGGTGACTCATTCCTGACCGCGTTAACCATAGCTTGAAAAAAAAAATTCTGATCTGTTCCATTCACATGACTTTCTCTACATCTCTGCAACAAATTACTGTTAAAAAGCTTATGCTTATATTTACTTCATACTAATTGAGAAACATTATTAGAAATATTCTTATTACTTGTTTCCTTGTAAGTAGAAGCGAAATAAGGGAGCACCATAGATTACAGTGATACTCAAAAGCTGGTTGCTATGTGACTGAAGTTCCTTTATTTGTATGGATACGAGCTGACAAATTCCTATATGAGAAAAGAACAAGTTTTTCAAAGATGAAACGAATAAAGGAATATCTCAGAAACGATCAACTCCACGAAAAAAAAATATATATATAACAAATTGTGTGTTTTAATGTGCTCTACATTTTTTGTATGTTAGGTTTTCGTCCATCTCTTATGGTTTAGCAGTTATGTAAAATTTCGTAAAATTCATCCAGATAAAAGTAGTCTTCAGAGGCTATTCCCAGAAAATTCAAGATATACATATTATTTGTCAGGTAAATATCATTAGTATACAATATTTTAATCAAAATCGTTAGAGCCATTTTTAAGATAATCAAAATTTTCGAAAAAAGTTCCGTGTAAGGGATAGTTGGGGGTGGGGTGATTTTCTTGAAAATCTTCCTGTCGCATCCTTGGAAGAAACCAAACTTAAATACCAAGTTTGGTATTCAACGGTCTTTTCGTTTTTGAGCTGTGCTGTCCACCGACACACACACACACACACTCACACACACACACACACAGGGACCTTTTTGTAAAAATGATTTCTTTTTTTGGATTCAGGAGGTTACAAAACATAAATTTCCGGTGAAATTTGGTATCGAATTTTTGGGTGGAATGCAATACCTTCTCTATACACTATGTACATAGTACGTGTAGAGAAAGTAATAAATAAATAGTTTAATAATAAAAAGTATAGGTATCTTTACACGTTCCCCAACAAACATTAAGAAAGTTTCATGTTAGGTTGCTGTCATGGTTATCATTTTAGACGCTCTCTCAGTACAGAGAAATTCTTTGGTGACTCAGGAGCAAACATTCATCTTGAATCAGACAAAAAAACAAACGAAAGAAGTCATCAGACTGCAGTCTATTAAGGTGAAGACAGTTGACGTGCGGCGGAACAGGAAGTGTTATGAGGTCAGGAAGAGCTCTGCCCTCTTCCTACTTCATGTTTCATCTTCACGTCAAACAGTTGCTTTCCGGAATCTTGGCACTTATCGACTTTAAGTGGAAGGAGAGCGACAGAACATTCCGAAGTCTAGGGAGACATTAAGATTCCTTCCACACTTTTTCACCAACCGGATATTACGTCATAAGAAATCTTTCAGAAACATCTAGACATATCTCTCTATATAAATGTCGGAAAATGACATTTCGCCGTATAAAAACTGTATAAAAACTGCAATATCTAGCTAGCATGTTCCAACATAAAAAAAGATTTTTAAATATTAATTAAATTCGATATTTAACTCTGTCTCAGGTTCTTATTAGCTATTTCCGTTAAAAACAATCACATACCTTCAGACCATTGATTCTATTCATTATAAAACTTCTTCTGGAAATTGTGAGCATAATACAGCAGAGAAAAGTTTAGATATACATACATACTACCTACCTAACTACCTACCTGCCTGCCTGGCTACCTGCATGTATCAGAATACCTGCTATACAAAATACATTTTTGAAGTAACTTTTACCTTGAACATTAGATTCGGTTGAAACAGTTCCCATGTACATTCATCCGATGTTACATTTCAATATAAAAGCACGAAAGACAACATACTTGGGAATTTGAGCAAAATTGTAAAGAAAGAAAAAGAAATAACAAAAGCATTTTCTTCATCATAAAAGAATATGAATTCCTAACTTTAAGAATATACATTATCTTCTTCACTTACTACATTTACACAACCAATTAATTGAACCTATAAATGAACAAACACTTACAGTATTAATGGACACGCTCAAGTTTAAAAATTCTTTCTGCGTCCTTCTTTTCAGCATGTGTTTGTTTAATAACAACTTCCTATCATTAAACATTTATGAGTTGAGGATATTGTCATAATACCAGCAACAGAAACACAAACAACTTTGATCATAACTGATTATATACTTTAGTGTCTTGAAACCACGTCATAGCAATTGAGAAAATAATAGGTCGTTCCATATTTTTATTTCTCATTGGAAATGAACCAAACTTTAGAGCACGTATTTCAAATAATTCATTTACAAAGTCAAGGAGCTTCATTGTTTTGCGACAGATGATTGTGATGTAGATTTGTTTTAAAGTGTTGGGTGAATATACAAAGCAGAAGGCTTTGCGGTTGAATTTGTTTCTGAGGACGAGGAGACGATTTCAAACATTCACAGACCTTACAAAATGTTTAATGCAGTGGATAGAAGTATTAGCAGAGTGTGAGAGGCAGAACGAGGTAAAGCAAGTCTTCATCCCCAAGCACGGGAGAGTAAGACCAGCTGAATGGTACCAAACTGGCATACACAACCTGAAATATAGATGACGTAGGATCTTAGATTTGAATGGGGACTGTGTGAAATAGAATGTATAGCCAAGAATTGTAGTATAGTATAGTGCAGTTGGACTTGCAATAAATAAAACAAATCTTGAGTAAGAAAAATCATACACATTACTTAATGAAGGTTCCTCGTATATTGACATATCGCTGTCAACGATCTGTATGGATATCCACTAGTAGCAGAGGAACTAAACTTGCATTTTTCACGAAAGTTCCCTTGAATGTTCTACAGTTTTGATGCTTCCTAAATCCAAAACAGTATGTTTAGAACAATATAGATAAAGAAAAAAGAACTGGGTGTGAAAGAACGCTTAATTTTGCTCAGAGGCCTCTCTATCAGGCTTGAGGTTCTTTTACGTGCCGTAAATCTACGATACGGGACCTACGGCTTTACTTCCCTTCCGAAGGAAGCCACGCTAAGGATTTTTAAGCCCGAAAAAATCCATTGAACCCGTGACCCGTGACCTCGGGTATATGAAGTTAGCATGGTAACCATTACACCACGGAGGGCGACAAAAAAAAATGTAGCTGGTGTGAATGTGTGCGTGGTTTGTCTGTGTGTGTATGTGTGTGTGTGTGTGTGTGTGTGTTTGTCTGTCTACCAGTGAACAATATAACTTAAAACGGAAAGTTAGCTACAAAGCTCAGAATTGAAGTTTATCGTCTTCCTAATTTGGAAACCATGACTTAGGTGTGTGAATGTGAGCCTGGTTTGTCTGTATGTGTGTTTGTCTGTCTACCAGTGAACAACATAACTCAAAACGGAAAGTTAGATACAAAGCTCAGAATTGAAGTTTATCGTCTTCCATATTTAGAAACCACGACTTTCAAGATAATCCTTCAATTCCAAACTAAGCTTTATATGGTAAATGTTTCACAGGTTTTCTGATAAGCGGCTCTAACGATTTAGATTAAAATCCTATATGTTTAAGATATTTCATTAAAAGACAAATACAATAATTAGCTTGAATTTTCTGAGAATAGAGTGTGATGTTCTCTTCAATCTGACAGACTTTTGAAAAATTTAATGCCATGTCGGCGTGTTTCCATGATAGCTCAGTGATGGAGCAACCGGCTAGAGTCTGGGAGATCCGTGGTTCAAATCCCCGCTTGGATTTTTCTGTCTGACTCTACCTCACAAACTAATTATTGTTAATTGGTTATAACGTATAATTAATTTTTTAAAGTTAAAAAAGAACTTATTATAATTAATAAGGATAGAAAGTTTATTCTTCTTCTTGTTATTATAATTATTATTTTTACTATTATTATTGTTGTTATTCTTTTTCTTGTTCCAATATCTTCTAATAATATTTTAAGAGCTGTCCAACTGCAAGTAGAATTTAAAAATTATTAATATTTTAATGATTTTAATAAACAAATTATTTCTAATCTTTACCGGAAAACATGTGCGTCAGTTGTAAAATTCAATGCCATGCCGGCATATTGACATGGTAGCTCAGTAATAGAGTAACCGACTAGAGTCTGGGAGATCCGTGGTTCAAATCCCCGCTATAGCATTGGATTTTTCTGTCTGATTCTACCTAGCAAACTAATTATTGGTTAGAACGTATAATTAATTTTAATGTTAAAATAGAATTTGTTATAATTAATAAAGATAGAAGGGCTATTATTGTTATTATTATTGTTGTTGTTTTTCTTCTTGCTCCAATAACTTCTAATAATGATTTAAGAGCTGACCAACTGGAAGTAGAACTTAAAAAAACATTCTAGTTCAAGCTATTGTATCTTCTACTCTTCTTTTTAAATTGTTCTGAAAATTATTGTAATAACTAAACCACTCTTTTTCAGGGAGTATATATTTGGAGCGCCCATTCCGGAGTAATTAATTAATGCCGTTGTATTTGTGGGCGGTGCCCAACAAGGCTTCCAGAAAGTAAGATGTAGTGATATAAACCCGTAAGTGCCAGTATATTTGCTTAAGACTACCATCTAAGGACTAAGGTCTTGTCCTTAACCCCGAATCTTCGATAGTGCACGTATTGGAAAGTTCTTATCTAAATGATATTCTACCTCTGTTCTTTAACTCTGGTAAATTCCAAATTCCCATCGGAGCGATTCGTGGAACACTTTCTCTTGGGTAGTAAAATACTGCGGTCGTTTAATTGAATCTCTCTAAAGCAAGGATGTTTTTATATTCGCTTCTTCCGGCCACGCTTTTTATTCGCATTTATAATCGATACCCTTCCAATAAGAGATACCTAAGCGGGGCGAAATTTAATGATGCTGCGAGACGCTGCAGAGTAGATAGACATCTACTAACGAGATTGAAATGTCGAGTGCATGGACAGTGAAGACTCAAATATAACTTGTTATTATTTTCCACTTTTTAAACATATGAAATTCAACCTTCGAGATGGTGTTAAAGAGATACCACGGAATGTAATATAGTGCTTTGAAGAGTAAAGTTGTATCACAAGTTATGAAAAACACAAATAAGGATAGGTATTTGTCTTTGAATGTATTTGACTAACTGAGTCTATCTTATCCAATATGAGTAAGTCACTTCACTGCTGTTTGCAGCCGGACTCCTACCGAACCAGTTACAGCAGCGCCACAGTGGTATTGTGTTCTCAAATGCAACTAAAATTACCTTGAGAACATACATTTTCATAATTCATTTCCACATATTTCCTCAAGACATTTACATTCATCGCGATATTTTCCGAAATAACTGCATTTCTCTCTTGATACATTTTAATTGTTACAACGTACTATGGGGATTTATGCACCCATCTTATTTTTCGTGTGATTACAGAGTCGAGTGCATTTATTTAAGTGGGTTTTGAAAATGATAAATTAATTATCCATTGCATAATATTTTTGTGCGAGAAAGCATGTTTCATTTCATGTGGCTATGTTTCCTCACAAAATAATATATATTGGAACACAGAGAAACCCGGTTTTACACACGAAATTCTTTTGCATGATGGGGAAATTGGTGTGTGGTAAATACATACAGAATAATAGTACCTATACTTTTGAACATACAATAGGTGCAGAAATGACTTGCCCCGTTTTGAAGAGACAAGCGACTTAAATGCCATAGTGGAGTTTTGTTAACTAACATTTGCCATTGTGCATACAAGTGGTGTATTGTCAAATATAATTAAGGAACATTTGAAGAAAGGGTATTTAGTAATGAGTTATAGCCCGTGATTTAACTGCACGTGGTTTTTAACGAGGAACTTTAAACATTAGGTGTATGAAAAAAAAAACTCTTCATAGATTGTAAGAACTAAAGTAATACATCGTTCCAGAAATTCACTCGACTGTGAATCAAGTTTCCTTAGAAGATGCCAGAAATTTTGAGCAGAGAAGGTCAACATTTGCAGCATTTCTTATGATAAGGTATGCTATTATTATTATTTATTAATTATTTATTAATTTATTATTATTTATTTATTTATTATTATTTATTATTATATCTTATTATTATTATTATTATTATTTATTATTGCTGTAATTTTAACTGTATATTATGATAGGGTATGCTATTATTATTATTATTATTATTATTATTATTATTACTATTATTATTATTATTATTATTGCTGTAATTTTAACTGTAGATTAGAGCAGATAAAGTTGTTATTTAGTTGCGACAATCTCTCGCACCTAGCTTGAAAGGGTTGATGTGTTACTCATTAGAAAGAATGCTTTTATTGTTTACCGAAAGCGTTGCTGAACAATTTCAGTTCCAACGTCAGCATCCTTTCCCAGATCTTTTCTGGTTGTAGAAAGTGTAATGAAAGTAATGGAAAGACAAAGAGGATATATAGTGAGACACAGTCATTATCTCTTTGTACATTTTACAAATGTGTTTATCCTTATAGAGGATAAAGATATTTCCCAAAGCGACCATGTTCGAATTTAATGGACATTAATGAAACTGTTTTCCTTATTGCTGTTCTATCCAATCTCAGGAGTAATGGCCATTTTCTGGGCTTGTGTTTGTCCAGGATAGGTTTACCATCCGAGTTATTTTTCCCCAATCAAGGTCACCCCCCGTAACCCAAAGTTTTGACAGAACGGAAATCCAACTGCAGATTTTGAGTACCACCCTTTTCATTTCCACGTAATGCTCTGGCAGACACTGCGTTTCGTGCCGGTTGCGTGATGACAAGGACATCGGGACATCACCATAAACAGTTTATATTTTCCTAGTCTGAGGGAAATGTTTTAAAGCAGTTAAACTGTCTGTGAGAATGAGAGTTCGTTAATCATGATGACCTTTTCAACCTCTTAGAACGCAGCTCAGGATAGCAAGTGGTTCTGCCCAAAACTATGTAAGGCTTGTATTTATCGTTGAACATAGCTCATAGACGTTTGCGCCCAACTGTTTCGCTTTGATGTACGCAATTTGGTTACTTTCTTTATCAGCAAAATTCCTTCCATCCAGGCTTCTGGAGAGTGATTTTAAATGGAGGGAAAGAACAATACACATATTTAATACTGGAATATTCAGGAAATTTACGATACCTGTGTAGCTCTCTCCATGTCCTTGGCAGTATCATAAATGGTCTCACTTGTAAATAAATGCCCTTGGGGACTGTCTACGTGGTTGAGTGGTCAGCGAACTCACCTCTCACCTGGAAGTCCCACGTTCGATTCCCGACTGGGGAGGGGAATTTTACTTTAACCAGAATTATTCCCTATTCACCACAGGGTCTGAAAGTATAGATGTGAAAATGAATATGCATGCGCAAATTATATACTGTTATTAAATGTAATGTCATCTAGAACGATTAACTTAGAGTTAATATACACGGTGGTTCCCCTGTTCCTTATTATTACTGCGAAATTACTGTGCTTGTGGCCATTTGGTAACCATGCCAATCTAACCTGTTCTTCATCGGAAAGTAGACCTTAGCAGCAATAGTTACTTCCATTTCAAAAACATGCGTTTAATAACTCCTGTTACAGTTCATGTTATATCAATTGGATCGCTGTCATATGTTCTACAACGTAAATTTTAATGAATGAAGGTTAAATGAACGGCTTAAGCTACAAAAAGGAGTCACACAACAGTTATACAGAGATCAGAAGCGGAGAGGGAAACATGTGTGACACAACACCTACAAGATTTAACGCAGCAAGTGGGCACAGTATTTGTAGCTCAACTGGTTAATTTTTACTTTCTCTATACTCACTATGTACATAGTGTATAGAGAATATATTGCACTCCACCAAAAAATTCGATACCGAGACTTCACCGGAAATATGTATCCAAAAAAAGTATTTTCAGAAAAAGGTCCGTGTGTTAGTGTCCGTGTGTCCGTGTGTCCGTGTGACTGTGAACACGATAATTCAAAAACGAAAAGTCGGTAAAATACCAAACTTGGTACCTAAGTTTAGTATCTTCCAGGGATGCTACACGAAGATTTTGAGAAAAATCCCCCCACCCCAAACTACCCCTTACGTGGAATTTTTTTCGAAAATTTTGATTTTCTAAAAAATGGCTCTAACGATTTTGATTAAAATATCGTATATTAAGTTATTTACCTGACAAATAAAATGTATATTCTGAATTTTCTGGGAATAGCCTCTGAAGACTACTTTATTCTGGATGAATTTTTCATAACTACTAAACCGTAAGAGATGGACAAAAACTTAACCCATAAAAAATGTAGAGCACGTTAAAACACACAATTTATATTATATACATTTTTTTTCGTGTAGTTGATCGTTTTTGAGATATTCCTTTTTATTGGTTTCAGCTTTGAAAAACTTATACTTTTCTCATACAGGAATTTGTCAACTCCTGTCAATACAAACAAAGGAACATCAGTCACATAGCAACCAGCTTTTGGCTTTCACTTTAACCTATGGTACTCCCTTATTTCGCTTCTACTTACAATAAAGCAAGAAATAAGATTATTTCTGCTAATTTTTCTCGATTAGCATGAAATAAATAAAAGATAAGCTTATTAATAATAATAATTTACAGAGATATAGAGAAAGTCATGTGAATGGAATACATCAGATTTTTTGTTCTCTGCTCACCTCCAGCGTGTCAGCGGTCGAGTCCCACAGTCTGCGTGCACTTCTTTTTCTTCTTTATGTATTATCCATCGGGCTGCAACGTTAGCTCAGTGTTTGTCACTCTAATAATCTTAGGTGTAAAACAAAAAAGTATACGAAAGAAGAACAAACGAAAGCTCATTTTACGTCTTCATTAATTTTCTTTCTAGGTAATTCTTTTGAAAAAGAAACTTCATTAGGCCTTTATACAGTAAAGGACATTTTCCAAATGTATAAAATTAATAAAAACAATTTCAAAATATTAGAACTCCTAACACTGTTCATCGAAGTTAATGAAAGTTTGATCACTATGTTTCATGTCGTAAAGCTTTATCTAGTGGATATTGAGAAGTTTGTTAAGTTATGGGGGTTAAACCTAATTTTCTTTTCAATTGAAAGTATTGGTGAATACCTATGTATTTGGCACAGTTTGTGATTGTCAGTCTAGGTATTTTGTGTATTTTTAGTTTTAGAGATACCCTGAAAATGGGTCTGCTTCTGTAGTATTATCTAAAATACCAATGCTAGTTTTAAAACATTGTAATAATCATTGCATATTTAGATGAAACTGGACGAATATGTCCCAGAATGTTCATTTTCATTTGTGTTTCTTGTGAACGGACTAATTAAGTTGGAATAAACATAAATAAAGAAGAACAACAATAAAAGAAACATATAAGCAAGTTAAAATGTTCCGATATCCCATCTAGCTTTGTGCCAAATTAGGAAGAAAGAAAGCGGGGAGAAAAAATTCAACATTTTGTTAAGAATCGAACCTGAATTGAGCCTCTTGGATTCAAACGAACACCGCGTGTTAATCATTTACGCTCCTATTCAACTTAACCTTTAGCGCCGCCAAAGTCTATTGTTTTGCAGAAGATGGGTCTCGGGAGCGACGTTTGCAGGTTGCATAAAACCAGAGAATACGGGATAGGTGAACCATCTTGTAGAGTTGTTTCACAATTAAAAGTTCCCGATATGACCATATCAGTTAAAGGGGCCTATACAGATTAAACAATAAAAATCTGATGTGTACCATTCACATGACTTTCTCTACATCATTGTAGTTAAAAAGCTTATACTTCTATTTACTTCATGCTAATCGAGAAGCATTGGCAGAAATAGTCTTATTATTTGCTTCCTTGTAAGTAGAAGCGAAATGAGAGAGTACCATACCTAAAATGATAGCCAAGAGCTGGTTGCTATGTAACTGAAGTTCCTTTGTTTGTTTGGGCAGGAGTTAACAAATTCCTGTATGAGAAAAGTATGTTTTTCAAAGCAGAAACGAATAACCAAGAATATCTTAAAAATGATCAACTACACGACAAAATGTGTATGACATAAATTGTGTGTTTTAATATGCTCTACATTTTTCATGCAGTAACTTTTTGTCCATCTCTTACGGTTTAACAGTTATGCACAATTCCATAAAATTCATCCAGAATAAAGTAGTCTTTAGAGGCCATTCTCAGAAAATTCATTTAATCAAAATCGTTAGAGCCATTTTTAAGAAAATCAAAATTTTCGAAATTTTTTCCATGTAAAGGGTAGTTTGGGGTGGGGGTATTTTTCTCAAAATCTTCGTGCCGCATCCCTGGAAGATACTAAACTTAAATACCAAGTTTGGTGTTTTACCGACTTTTCGTTTTTGAGTTATCGTGTTTTCAGACACGCGGGGACACTGACACACGGACCTGTTTCTAAAAATGTCTTTTTTGTATACACGGGACCCTAAAACATGTATTTCCGGTGAAATATCTGTATTGAATTTTTGGGTGGAGTGCAATATCTTCTCTATCCCTATGTACATTGTACATGCGGGGCTAGAGGAAGTAAAAAGGGTTCTTAGGAGGTCCTCCTAGTAGTCTCCAATGGGTACTGAAGGTCCCTGTAAAACAATGACACCTAATCTCTGTAGTTTGTAAATGTACGTGCTACAGTGGTTTTTAATGCTTTTCATCATGAAATAATAGCACCACAAGATACCTGTATAGACTCTAACTGTTGCAACATACAGTTAATGACTTTTTAACTCAGATTATTCTAATGGACTTTTGATGGTTATAAAGGTCTATATAGCTTAACAAAGAGCAATATTAATCTGATCCTTACAAAAAAATCTTTATTTCGATAAAAGATCTCGATATTTAATTGAGTGATTGAACAGACTAGTTTAATATTCTGTAGGTCTCTTATGTTCCTCCTGTTAGTTAAACGAACAACAATGTGTTTGGTGGGATTGCTGGATAACTATCCATTAGTTGTTAAGTTTTACTTTCTCTATACGTACTATGCACATAGAGTATAGAGAAGGTATTGTAATGCACCCAAAAGTTCGATACCGAGATTTCAGAAGAAATACAGGTTTTAGGTCCCCCTGAATAAAAAAAAAAAGCATTTCTGGAAAAAGTCCGTGTGTGTGCGTGTGTGTGTCTGTGGACAGCATAGCTCAAAAACAATAAGACCGTTAAATACCAAACTTGGTATTTAAATTTGGTATCTTAAAAGGATGCGACACAAAGCTTTTCATGAAAATCCCCCACCCCCAACTACCCTTTATATGGAACTTTTTCGAAAATTTTTATTTTTTCAAAAATGGCTCTAACGATTTTGATTTAAATATCGTATACTAAAGATATTTACCTGACAAATAATATTATATCTTGGATTTTCTGGGAATAGCTTCTGAAGACTACTTTATTTTGGGCGAATTTTACGGAATTTTGCATAACTGCGAAACCGCAAGAGATTGACGAAAACTTACCACAAAAATGTAGAGCACATTAAAGTACACAATTTATGTTAAATACATTTTTTTCGTGGAGTTGATCGTTTTTGAGATATTCTTTATTTTTTTGTTTGAGATTTGAAAAACTTGTACTTTTCTCATACAGGAATTGGTCAACCCGTGTCCATACAAACAAAGGGACTTCAGTCACCTAGTAACCAGCTTTTGACTATCACTTTAGCCTATGGTACTCCCTTATTTTGCTTTTACTTACAAGGAAGCAAGTAATAAGACTATTTCTGCAATTGTTTCTCGATTAACATGAAGTAAATAGAAGCATTAGCTTTTTAACAATAATGTGTTGCAGAAATGTAGAGAAAGTCGTGTGAGTGGTACACATACGATTTTTCTTATTCTTTCTTTCATTATTTCTGAAGCTGTATTTAGAAATTACCCAATAATATACTATGTAATCTGAATATTCTCGTATACAGTGTTCCTTTTGTAGTTCTGCATATCTTTGAGTTTAGAGTCTATCAGGAGACTCCAAATCAGCGAAGAGAGAACTCCACCCTCTCGTCGAGATGAAGCCCTTGTTTTCCCAAGAAGGGCTCTGTAATGTTTCTGCTCTGAACATTGAGTTATTCAAGTACGAATAGTGCCATTGACTTTGTTTTTATGCAGCCGAAACAATAGATTCGTAGGAAGCATTATCAAAAAAAAAAACCCATCTGGGAAAGCTATTTATTTACAAGCCGTTGCGTCCTCCAATGAATCTGCAGCTCTATTACAAAGGACTTTGATGGATAATAATATCTATAAGAGAATTAGTGTTTTACTTTGAATTTACCATTCGATAAGTCTTTCCAAAGCCTTTAAAGGGAACGATGAAATGCTTATCGATCAGCGAACCTTAGCTTCCGTCTAATTATTATTATTATTATTATTATTATTATTATTATTATTATTATTATGCCCGCACTTAGAAATAAACGGTAGTATCGTAAATCTCCAGGGCATAGGATTAAATACAACAAATCTGATATGTTCTATTCACATGACTTTCTCTAAATCATTGTTCATAAGCTTATTCTTCTATCTACTTCACAATAATGGAGATACACATTAGTAGAAAAGGCCTTATTACTAAGTTGCTTATAAGGGAAATAACGGAGTACACCAGGCGAAACCGACAGGCGAATGTTTTAAAATGTGGTTGCAATGGGATTGAAATTCGTTTCTTTGCGTGGCCAGGAGGAGTTGACAACTTCCGGTATGAGAAAAGTTTTAAGTATTTTAAAACTGAATGCAATAACAAGGAATATCTCAGAAATGACCTACTCCACGAAAAAAGTGTATATGAAATAAATTGTGTGCTTTAAGGAGATATACATTTTTTGTGCAGTGAGGTTTACAGTTTGTCAGTAGTGCAAAATCCAGAAAAATTCATCCAAAATAAAGAAGTCTTCAGAGGTATTCCCGGAATATTCAAAATATACATTTTATTTGTCATGTAAACATCACACATATAAGGGATATTAATCAAAATCGTTAGAGCCATTTTTTCAAGGAATTTTCTTGAAAAACCTTCCTGCCACATCCTTGGAAGATACTGATCTTAAATATAAAGTTTAGCAATTAACGGAATTTTGGTTTTTGCTCACAGCCACATACACGAACATTTTTATAGCAACGCTTTTTTACTTTCTCTACACGTGCTATGTACTTAGTTTATAGAGAAGGTATTGTATTCCAGTCAAGATTTCGGTGCCGAGATTTCACCGGAAATACAAGTTTTGTGTGCCTCTGAACCAAAAAAAAAAGCATTTTTGGAAAAAGATCCGTGTGTGTGTGTCTCTTTGGACAGCATAGCTCAAAAACGAAAAGACCGTTAAATATCAAATTTGGTATTTAAGTTTGGTATATTCCAAGAATGCGATACGAAGATTTTCTAGAAAATCCCTCCACCCCAAACTACCCTTTACATTGACAAAATTTCGAAAATGTTAATTTTTTCAAAAAGGCTCTAAAGATTTTGATTAAAATCTCTTATAATTAAGATATTTACATGCCAAATAAAATGTATATCTTGAATTTTCTGGGAATAGCCTTTAAAGATCTCTTGCTTCTGGATGATTTGTATTGAATTTGCATAACTGGTAAACCGTAAGAGATAGACAAAAACTTACTACACAAAGATGTACATTACGATAAAAAACAGACAATTTATGTCATATACCTTTTTTTTTGTGGAGTTTATCGTTTTTGAGATATTCTTTGTTATTGGTTTCAGCTTTAAAAAAATTTTTACCTTTCTCATACTGGAATTTGTGAACTGCTGTCCACACAAAATAAAGGAATTTCAGTTACATAGCAACCAGCTTTTGACTATTACTTTAACCTATGGTACTCCCTTATTTCGCTTCTACTTACAAGGAAGCAAGTAATAAGACTATTTCTGCTAATTTTTCTCAATTAGCATGTAGTAGAAAGAAGCATAAGCTTTTTAACAATTATTTGTTGCAGAGATGTAGAGAAAGTCATGTGAAAGTTTTGGATTTAGGGGCTCCAAAACATACATTTCCGGTAAAATTCATTGTTGATATTTTGGGTGCATTGCAACACCTTCTCTATACACTATGTACATAGCATGTATAGAGAAAGTAATATACTGGCCCGGAAGAGGTTACACAGTATTGATTGATCAATTGATCAAGGCGATTTAAATGGGTTAAATCAAACATGAATTGTGAGCAAGTTCCTAGTTCTTCTGTTCTTGTTCTAGAGTTTTCCAATGACCTTTATTTTTTTACTTTCTCCACAGGTATTATGCACATAGTGTATAGAGAAGGTATTGCATCCCACCCAAAAATTCGATACCGAGATTTTACCGGAAATATATGCTTTGAGTCCCGTTAAATACAAAAAAAGCATTTTAGGAAAAATTTTTTTTTTTGGTAGTGTTTAACGCCCGCTTTAACTACTAATGGCACCGCAGGCTTTTAGGAAAAAGGTCTGTGTGTTTGCGCGTGTGTGTGTGTCTCTGTGTATGTCTGTGGACAGCATAGCTCAAAAACAAAAATACCGTTAAATACGAAACTTAATATTTAAGTTTGGTATCCTCCAAGGATGCGATAGGAAGATTTTCAAGAAAATCCCTCCACCACCAGTTACCCTTTACATGGAACCTTTTTAGACCATTTTTATTTTCTTTAAAATGGCTCTAACGATTTTGATTAAAAATCTCCTATATTTAAGATATTTACTTGCCAAATAAAATGTATATCTTGAATTTTCTGGAATAGTCTCTGAAGACTACTTTATTCTGAATGAATTTTACAGAATTTTGCATAACTGCTAAACCGTAAAGGATGGATAAAAGTTATAAAAAATGTGCAGCACGTTAAAAGACACAATTTATGTTATATACTTTTTTTCGTGTAGTTGATCGTTTTTGAGATATTACTTATTTTTTGGTTTCAGCTTTGAAACATGTATACTTTTCTTATACAGGAATTTGTCAACTCCTGTCCATACATCTAAAGGAACTTCAGACACATAGCAACCAGCTTTTGTCTATAACTTTAACCTATGGTACTTCCTTATTTCACTTCTACTTACAAGGAACCAAGTAATAAGACTATTTCTGCTAATTATCTCTCGATTAGAATGAAGTAAATAGGAGCTTATGCTTTTTAACAACAATTTTTTGCAAAGATGTAGAAAAAGTAATGTGAATGAAACACATCAGATTTTTTTGTTTCATTTTTATAGCCACCTTTACTTCAACGGTCATATCGGGGGCTTTGACTTGTGAAAGAACTCGTATTACTGTAGGTTTAGAACGTTAGGTTAATCAGTTCTATACGAGCTACGTCCAGAAAGTAAGTTCCGTTTGGTAATAAAATTAAATTGTGTACAGATACAGAAGAATTATTAATTATTTATTGCACAAAATTCTACAACTCTTTTACTACTTTTCCACATAACTGCCGAAATTTTGCAGGCATTTGTCATAGCGTGGCACAAGTTTTTGTATACCTTCTTCATAGAAGTTTGCCGCCTGTGTCTTCAAAAAGTTGGAAACATTTTCTTTCAGCTCTTCGTCATTGTTGAAGTGTTGACCGCCAAGGTAAGACTTGAGATGTAAGAACAGATGAAAATCGCTAGGAGCGAGGTCAGGGCTGTACGGAGGATGGTCAAACACGTCCCAGCCAAATACCTGTAGGAGGTTTTTCGTCACATTTGCAGTGTGTGGTCGTGCGTTGTCGTGAAGAAAAACATCTTTTGACAGCAATCCTCGGCGCTTATTCTGTATTGCGCGGCGCAATTTCCTAAGTGTCTCGCAATAAACATCTGCTTTGATTGTTTGACCACGCGGTAAGAAATCAATGAGTAAGATGCCTTTCCAGTTCCAGAACGCTGTGCACATCATTTTTCGAGGTGTCAAGATTTGTTTCGGCTTAACCTTTGCTGGGGATGAAGTGTGCCTCCATTCCATTGATTGCCGCTTAATTTCAGGGGTGTCGTAAGAAACCCAAGTCTCATCTCCTGTGACTATCTGTGTCAGAAATTTTTCGCCGTCTTCATCATAACAGGTTAAAAACTGAAGTGCACTACCCATCCGTTTTGATTTGCGTTGCTCAGTAAGAATCTTTGGTACCCAACGTGAGCAAAGTTTACGAAATTTCAGTTTTTCGGTAACAATTTCATTGATTAGTGATCGTGAGCTTTGGGGAAATTCCATAGCGAGAGCACTAATTGTAAACTTGCGGTTTTCCTGGGTCTTGTCATCAATCGCGTGAACCAGTTCTTCTGTAACCAAAGATGGACGCCACTTCGTTCTTCATCGTGCACTTCACTACGTCCTTCATTGAACTGTCGGACCCATCTTCTCACCATTGAATCACTCATCGCATTTTGTCCGTAAACTTCGCAAATTTGCTGATAAATTTCAATTGGTTTCATTTTCCTAGCATTCAGAAAACGAATCACAGATCTGATTTCACAAGCGGCGGGATTTTCAATCAACACCGACATTGTAAACAAGCACAACAAAGCGTATGTGGCTGACAGCGATCTCAAAATGGCGCACGTTTCTTCTCCTTGATACAGAGCGTCTACCGCGCATGTGCGGAACTGCGATCGCAGCGCTGCAGCGGAGATAAATTGAAACGGAACTTCCTTTCTGGGTGTACCTCGTATAACTGTTTCGGCAGATATCCGAGCTGTAATGTCTGGCACGTGAGCCGTCGTGCGGTGGCCGCAGTGTGAAGGAAAAGGCAACATTTAGTACCACAAAGTGTTTTAGAAGGCAACATATTTTGCAACATACTTTATTGATGCTGCTTGTGAAAATAAAATAACATAATTCTCTCTTTATATTCTCCTTACATTTCTTTTAAAACTCTTTTGTACTTTCACACAGCTCATATTTAGAAGTATTGTTACTAATTGACCAAACTTGCATCCAAGTGGAAAATAATGTGCATAGCGGTGGATCTTCTGTGTGTGTGTGTGTGTTTGTGTGTGTGTGTAGGTAGGTAGGTAGGTAGGTAGGTAGGTGGGTGGGTGGGTGGGTGGGTAGGTATAGAAGCTGTCTGCTTCTATGTTATAGCTATTTTATAAATAGTACTGAGGAGGACACGAAAAAAAGTGAAACGCCCAAATATTCCTAACTGTAAATGACAGTAAAAGCGAAACAAAAACTCAACCAGCAACTGAAATACGCAGATGTTACAGAAGACAATCCAAGACCACAAAAAAGAGAAGCATTGATGTAAACCACAAAACCTTCATTTGAAAACCACAAACGTCCATCACTTTTGAAGTACATAAGATAGGAATAAATTGTGGTTTGAGAGAGCTCTCCTTTATACTCTTAAGTTATAACACTGCTTTTTTGTGTAATTTAAATTGAGATTTTTATTTTTACATTTACCATTAGGAAAGTCCTTAACTGCAAGAGTTACAGTATATTTTGTTACCATAAAGGTATTAGTTATGCCCACGCTAAGGCATTTCCAAGTTGTAAGTTAGAACGAAAGGAAATTTTAGTTGAAATCTTCATAGACAACCCTCCCTCATCCCTATTCAGGGTTTGGCGTGTGCAGACCAAGCCTAGAGCGCCTTTTACCTGCGTTCAGTGAACCATTGTCGCTGTGGACAATGAAGCCTTAGAACTCCTTAGTCTGGTTATGACAGATACTTTTGTTGCTGTTGAGCATCACAGAGTTAGCCAAAGTTCTTCTCGGTAGAGATTGCAAAGAGAGGAACATATTTTAAAATACTTTTGAAGAAATTAGCCTATTAGTTTTTTCACGTCTTGATGTTTCGGGGTTACTATAACTAAGTTAATATTTTCTACGGGATCATAAACTGTAACTGTCACTTATATTTTCCTGAATAGCCAGCTTAATGTCTACAATGCAGGTTGGTACTATAACCAATCTTTACAAGTATAAACGTATACCTTAATGTCTACAATGCAAGGTGGTACTATAACCAATCTTTACAAGAAAAGTATAAACGTATATCTTAATGTCTACAATGCAGAGTGGAACTATAACCAATCTTTACAAGAAAAGTATAAACGTATATCTTAATGTCTACAATGCAGGGTGGTACTATAACCAATCTTTACAAGAAAAGTATAAACGTATATCTTAATGTCTACTACAATGCAGAGTGGTACTATAACCAATCTTTACAAGTATAAACGTATACCTTAATGTCTACAATGCAAGGTGGTACTATAACCAATCTTTACAAGAAAAGTATAAACGTATATCTTAATGTCTACAATGCAGAGTGGAACTATAACCAATCTTTACAAGAAAAGTATAAACGTATATCTTAATGTCTACAATGCAGAGTGGAACTATAACCAATCTTTACAAGAAAAGTATAAACGTATATCTTAATGTCTACAATGCAGAGTGGAACTATAACCAATCTTTACAAGAAAAGTATAAACTTATATCTTAATGTCTACAATGCAGGGTGGTACTATAACCAATCTTTACAAGAAAAGTATAAACGTATATCTTAATGTCTACAATGCAGAGTGGAACTATAACCAATCTTTACAAGAAAAGTATAAACGTATATCTTAATGTCTACAATGCAGGGTGGTACTATAACCAATCTTTACAAGAAAAATATAAACGTATATCTTAATTATACAATGCAGGGTGGTACTATAACCAATCTTTACAAGAAAAGTATAAACGTATATCTTAATTATACAATGCAGGGTGGTACTATAACCAATCTTTACAAGAAAAGTATAAACGTATATCTTAATTATACAATGCAGGGTGGTACTATAACCAATCTTTACAAGAAAAGTATAAACGTATATCTTAATGTCTACAATGCAGGGTGGTACTATAACCAATCTTTACAAGAAAAGTATAAACGTATATCTTAATGTCTACAAGGCAGGGTGGTATTATAACCAATCTTTACAAGAAAAGTATAAACGTATATCTTAATTATACAATGCAGGGTGGTACTATAACCAATCTTTACAAGAAAAGTATAAACGTATATCTTAATGTCTACAAGGCAGGGTGGTACTATAACCAATCTTTACAAGAAAAGTATAATCGTATACATATACTTATATTTAAAATTGTATCTTTCAGGCTATTGTGCCGTGATCATAGATTAAAATGTGAACCATACGTTTCGCCAACTTCTACGGTCAGCATCTTCAATGGTAGTCAAGAGGATAATTTAATCTTCTGAGGAGAGAAGCTATTGAAATTGCACAACATCCAAATAACATAAACAAAGATACCGGATAAGGAAGATCTGGAAACCGGTGTTAGTAAACAAACAGCTGGCTGACCTTCACTCGCCGGCTGGACACACGTGTACCTTACCTATCACCCCTCTCCCCCCTGATCCAAAATGATGAGAATAAATAGCCTGCATTCCTCTCCAGTAACACCGGGCCTGGCCCCTCTCTGAGTGGGTGACCACTCCAGTAGGTAAGCAGGCCCGCTCCGGCTGCATTAAGGGAGACACCCCCCACATTACTTTGACACGACAAAAACGCTTGCACAAGACATCTTTTATAGCACACGGGTAAATCCGCGAGAAAAGCGGATAGGTACCGTGGTGATTTGCCCCCGCCCGAGTACACTCGGGTGACTAGTTCCTGCTCCTGGCTCCAGCATCGCATTTACCTCCTACAGAGACTGCCACAGAAGATGCTGACAGTAGAAGTCGGCAAAAGGTATGGTTCGCATTTTAATCTACAACCACGGCACAACAGTCCGGAAGAATCAGTTTTTAAATATAACGACCCCGGCCTTAAAAATAGCCTAAGATATTCTATATATATATATATATATATATATATATATATATATATATATATATATATATATATATATGTATATACGTCTTTTTATAAATTCAGACAGGTACAAATTTGGTATTCTGCGTTTTCGAATCGCCGTTCAGTTCATGAAGGTATATCTGGTAGTGTTACAGAGCTCCGGTAATGTTGGATGGAGTTGCAGTTGTTTCAGGATAGTGCAGCATTTAACCAGCCAGAAGTTGTGGCCTCACAGATAAATTGCATGCGAATTATAATATAAAACTATGCGAACGGTAGCGACATTTGAATTCGGAATCTTTTGGTTTGAAACTTGCCGTCATAAGCGCATAAACACATGCGCAACACTAATTAATATGAATATGAAAGTAACTGCTAAATAGGTACATTCAAATGTCTGAGGGACGGGACTAATAATAATAATAATTAATATTATTATACGTAGTTTTCAATTAATAATGCACAAACCATATGTCGGTTGTAATGATAAAAGATAAACGTTAGTTCATAAAATATACTTGCCTCGTACGTGGTGACAATATGAGCAATACCAGAAAGCTTTCAACTAAAATAATAGAGACATAATCAAATAGTTTTATCTAAACTAATCAAAGAAGAAAAAAAAAAAAAAAAAACGGAGATTTTTTACCTCCTGAGGCTGTAATTTGAATTATCTATTCGAACAAAGCGGAAGGCAATTTGGGAACATTGCATACATTCATTCACATCTTGAACTTTTATATCTTAGTTTTGCACGGTAATGTTGGTTGTCTATATATAGGGGTTTCAGAAGTGCTCGCAACAGATGATTGCAAAATAATGAACTCTGAAAGTTCATTTACTCAAAATTCCCTTACAAGGAGACTATCCATTTAGAGTTTAACCAATATATTGTCACATCCAACTGGTTCAATCAACTAACTAGCTTGGTTGCGAGAGGTTAAACTAAGCCAAATGTACTTTCTGCTACAGTTAGGTGTACATATAGGGACACTACTAGTCTAGCTTACAACAGGGAAACTAAGGTACATAGTTCAATAAAAAGTAGCGTGGATGGGTTAACTAATTCTACTAATTTAAAGATAACATGTCCGAATCAAAATTATATTTTACCTTTCTTTCATGGTCCCTACTGGTGTCCTAGTTGCACATTCGCTCCACACTATAGTTAGAATTCAAAGCGACTAATGCCACACTTACCGTGGTTTTTATGAACGCTAAAGTTGACAATGAGGCCAGCATATCAGAACTATATATTTCCAATGTTACCATATTCTGTGCACACTGCAAGGATGTGACAATGTTGAACACGCTATCGTTTTCAAAGGAAGTAAATAGGGTATTTCTGGGCGTAAAAATGAATCAAGACTGATTGGTTGATGTCTGACACAGCATCAGCCAACTGGATACTTCGTGATGTCAGGAAGTATGGTTCAACTTGCTCCCGCTCAGCGCGAAGTTTAAAACGCCGGGTAGAATACTGATACGAGAAGACTACTTACTCCATGTTGTACCCATGTGGCTGTAAGGCACAAAGCGTGCCCTTTTCACGTTCCTACGCATTTTTGGCCCCGAATTCCCGATTCACTGTTACATTACAATTAATTGAGTTCTGACTGGTGTGAGAGATTCTTAGGTTTATTAGTGGGACAATCCGTACAAGTAATTGAGAATGGCTAAATTAAACTAGATATTCTATACGCTATATTCACATAACTTTCTCTACCTAGAAAAAAAACGATGACTTCTCATTTCAGAAAAGTGTAAGTAATGGTAAATTTAAATAAAAACAAAGACTGCCTCGGAACTGTTATGCTCCACAAACACATACACACATACATTATAGTTGACATAAGCTGTGTATTTTAGCGAAATCTGCATTTTTGTGTCAAACTTTTAGTGAATTTAAGTTTTGCAGAAGTCATCTAAAATGAACAGGGCTTCTGAGATTATTCACATAAAATTAAAATACACATTTTATTTGGTCCTATAATAACATTAATACATGAAATTTTAATCAAAATCGTTAGAAATATTTTTTAGAAAATAAAAAATGTGAATAAATCTTCCATTAAAAGGGCAGTTTGGGGTAGGGGATAGTCATCAAATGCTTGGAAGATACTGAACTTAAATACCAAGGTTGGTACTTAACGTACTTTTTATACAGATTCTCACACACATATACACACGCAGACACAGATCTTTTCCTGAAAATGTTTTTATTCACGGGTATTCATAACGTGCATTCCGGTGAAATGAATACCTTTTCTACCTTGAGGCGTAGGATCGGGGACGTATCTTTAGTGTTGGGCTGCGCAGTGACGACTGGTCCTCTCTCCGCCTTCCTCTCTCCGGCGTCGCAGCTGGTGAAGACGATTCTTGACGCTCCTCGGCTATTTACGTACTCAGCGGCGAGCAATGGAGACCTATTTGTTCAGCTCAAGGTATTGAGCGATGGTGATCTCGGGTCGGGGAACAGGAATTTGGCTCAAAATAAACGTCGGCACTTTCATTTAATCAAAGGTTTATTTCCCTTCACAAGTGTTCTCGAGATAGTTTCTGGCGCAATTTTATCTCCGTAATTTCTCTCGCAATGGAGCGTAATGCGCACAAAGGAAACTTGAACTTACGCGGCGATAAGTGCAATTTTTACGTGCAGAATTATTATAGACACTTTACGCAAGTTCCACGCGGTATTAGCTCACGACAGCGGTTGAATCACTATTTTAACATTTAGACTTGGTAGACACTATCACAAGCGTCACAGATTTCAACTGCCTTTTGAATCACAATAATAAACTTTACGGACACTACTATTTTGCGCGGATTTCTTGTTCTGGGCGTCGCAGGTTCCACGTGAAGCTACAATTCGTAGTGCCTGAAAATGAGGGAGAATACTCTACATTTATAGCAAATTTTACCCACATGCAAATCTCTCAAATTGACATTCCATTGGCCCATTTTGGCGCCAAAAATTGCTTGGGATGTGCTTCTAACGTGACGTAATTATTTCCAATTGGTCAATACGTCTTTCACGTGATTCTTGACCTCAATTTCTCGTGGTTCCCCTCTTTATATGTCACATCCACTTTCTCTTTCGAAACGTGACTACACAAAAGCATCTTTACCCTCTTGCTATTCACAAAAGTAACTGTCGTATTCAACTGAAATCGACGCTTGAAAATCTGGTGTTAAAGTTAAAAATGGTTTCCAGGAACAGTCTCTCTGAACTTTCAATATACATTATGACGATAAATACATGATATTATACTCAGCAATTAAGTTAAACAATCTAATTAATTAAAATATGGCTAATGCGCTCATTCAGCTGGGCGACAATCCGTCTCAACTTGCTGCATGCGAAATAAAGAAAGTAAAAATTAGTTTGTATCATTTTTGTCTTATACTAATACTTATTTCACATGTGGGCTCGATTCCTGGTACCAGCATGGGGAATTTGCCCCCTCTGAGAGACACGTTAAGAATTATATTTCTATTATTTAATCATCCTTTATTCATGGGACTATTTTTATTTTTAAAAGTAATTTGCATATTTTAAAAAGAGCATATATATCTTTAAGATTTTGATTTTCTTGTGCATTACTATTAATTTATCTAGGGTACTGGGTGCATTCAGCCTCGTGAGAGGCTACTTAAATTCCCTTAATAACTGACGTAATTACTTAACTAAACCTTAAAATAAGATTTTTAAACCCAGATATTAATGATAATTTTTTTTCCTTTGAAGTTTTAAAAGTAAGACTTAATTTGGTTGGATTTGTAGGGTTTTACAACCTTGATTGAGAAGTAGCGGCTCCGGAACGACCGCATTATCCGGCCGGGAGGAACTCTCACCCACTAGTACTGCACCCCAATAATGCCGCCTTCGGGCCTAGATGGGGGATGCAGCGGCCGGGCGGTAGGCCAAGGTCCCTTATGGAATGTTGTGCAATGGAATTACGTTAACCCCAGGAAGAAGGAATAAAATGTATGAACCACAGGAGGCTATAGACCGCAGGAAGACTGGTTACTGTGCAAATGAGGTATTTCAAATTTGAATCACCCCTGTGAGTGAATAAGTTTGGCAAGTGTGTAGCTCTCTCTCTCTCTCTCTCTCTCTCTCTCACTGTTTCTGTTTGTTGCATTCTCTGCTTTAGTCCTCGTCTGTGTAAGCAACCTCTTAACTTTAAGATAAGAGGTTAACTCAAGTTTTGAGTACATCACAAGCGTGCCGCATATGTAAACACTACAGTGAACTTGGGGAAGGGAACAAAAGATTTAGAGAGCGCTAAACATCCGTCCCCTCCTCAGAATCGATTGTACTCAAGCCCGACATGTTCCTCTCATTTGGGATGCTGTGCTACACATCCGCTTGAGAATATTTCACTACACTTCGACTCAAACCATTTCTCATCTTGTACTTGACTTTCGGAATATATTAAACTATCGTATAAGTTATTTCTCATGCCAGAACAGTTATTAGTTGTATCTTATAGTAGAAACTTAAAACGGTGGGTGTCAGTCGGCTGAATACACCTTTTTACTTTCTCCTCACGTACTATGTACATAGTGTACAGAGAAGGTATTGTTTTCCACTCAAAAATTCGATACCGAGATTTTACCGAACATATATGTTTTGAGACTCCCTGATGCCAATAAAAGCATTTTAAAAACGTTTTTTGTTTGTCTGTGGCCAGAATAGCTCAAAATGAAAAGTCAGTTAAATACCCAACTTGTTGAATATCTTCCAAGAATGCGACCCGAAGATTTTCAAGAAAATCAACCACCCCTAACTACCTTTTCGAAAATTTTGATTTTCTCAAAAATGGCTCTAACGATTTTGAATAAAATACCTTATTTTTAAGATATTTTTATGACAACCGAAATGCATGTCTTGAACTTTTTGGGAATAGCCTCTGAAGAGCTCATCATTCTGGATGGCTTTTTTTTTGGTACTTTAACGTTCCTTTAACCTGGTTGGTCATATCGGACGATGAATGACATTGGTGAAATGATGCTTAAATGTTCTCGGGGTCCATGAACCTTAAAGTTACTCGAATTCGTCTTCTCAGGATAAGGGAAAACCCCGAAAAAACCTTATCCGGGTAACTCCCCTAAGCGAGATTCGTACTCATGACTTCTGAATGTGAGGCAGACACGCTATCACCACACAACCCAGGTGGGCTGCGTAACTTTTGTATAGTTGGTAAACCATAAGAGAAAGACAAATACTTACTTTACAAAAATGCAGATATCATTCAAACATACGATTCATGTTATATTTATTTTTATAGAGTTAACCGTTATTGGTTTGAGTTTTAAACCAATTAAATTTTTCTCAGACGGTAAGACATCTTTCTTCTTGTTTTCTCGTTTGTTTACTCCTGCCAAGCAAAGAGAATAGAATTTTAATTGTTTCACTTTAGCCTGTACATTCATTTATTTCCTCTCTACTTACGAGGAAGTAAGTAATAAGACCAATTCTGCTTATATTTATCTTGATTATTATGGTGCAGATAAAAGATTTAATCTTTGGATAAAATGTTTGTTTGCTAGAGAAAATCATGTGAATGGAATAAGCCAGACCTTGTACTTTCTCTACATGTACCATGCACATAGTGTATAGAGGAAGTATTGTATTATACCAGATTCTGAGATTTCACCAGAAATAAAAGTTAGTATTTAAGTTTATTATCTTTCAAGGATGCAAGACGAAGCTTTTCAAGAAAACTCCTGCACCCCAAATTAGCATTTACTAAAAAATTGTTTACCTTTTTTTATAAAAAAAATGACTAACGATTTTGATTAAAATACAGTATATTGCCATTTAATCACAAATAAAATATATATCTTGAATTTTATGGGAACAGATTCTGAAAACCTTTTGCTGAACTTTGCATCACAAATAAACCATAAGAAATAGACAAAAATTTACTGCACACCAAATGTAGATGTTGTTCAAACATACAAGAATTGTAGAGATGCTATTGGTTTCAATTTTAAACTAAGTAACTTTTGTCAAACGTTTTACCTTTCCTGTCATCTCTCCTTTGTTTACGGCTGGTCTTGCAAAGCGAACCGAGCTTCAACTGTTAACATAGCGAGCAGCTTTTGAAAGACTTATCTATCGATTTAGCCTAGTGTATTCCCATATTTTCAAAACAACGTCAAAGCTCATTTGAAACCATTGGCGGGCAACATTTTTTGAAGCTGGTATTGTCAGGCTTGTGCTCAGATACGATAAATGTCTCAATCTTTTCGGTGATTATGTTTAAAAGTAGCCACAAGTGTAAAACATTTTTAGTAATAAAATAATTCTTTTCTATGAACTTGTGTTTTATTTATAGCCTATCGGAGATCGAAAAAAAAGACATGTGATATGCGACATCTAAGTTTCATTTGTAAGTGAACGCGTATAATACAGCTTACCTAGGATCTCAGAGAATCATAAAGTGTATTTAGGATGTAAACATTATTGGCAACACTTTAAATAAAATCCTAAAACTAAAAGTTACAAATGTGTTACATCTGAAATGTTCCTTTTACCGTTCATGCTACTCGACCAAAGGACCTAACTAGACGGAGCAAAAGCATGAATGATAATATAACAAACATAAACGATAAAAAATAATCAGTGATAACGAGGCGTAGGAATGTCCGTAACAAAGCGTGGATTTTGGGCTCTGGTGTGGATATTCTTACCACTTAAGTTTCCTTTACTCGCATTAAATCTTCAACCAGCGAAAGATCCACGGATCGAGGCCCAGCCGTGACATTGCATTTTCCAACTTGGTGCTTACACAAGGTTTGTGGAGAAGAACGATTAACAAAAGACACACGAAGCTTAATAACTAGTTGTAGCATTGCAAGTTACATTTGAAGTGCTGTTTCTCGTCTGAAGTTTTATGGAAATGCTTAAATCAAATGGAAGGATTTAATTTGTTACGAGTATTTACCAGTGATAAGAGCATCGGCACAGCGAACAGTAAATCCGTGGTTCGAGTCTCCGGTTGCTTAACTGCACTCTTTATGTCTGCTTAAATATCCCATCTTAATGTCTGGACTGCCTAGCTGAGGGGAAAAAAAAAAAATAAGAAAAGCAATACTTATGGCGGGATTTAAATATATCTTAAAGCTTGTACATTGTACAGAGAAAGCGAGAGGAAGAGAGGTTTAGACTGGGGAGAGGAACTGAGAGGGACACAAACTTCTTGATGGCTTATCCAATTTTCATCAACGCGAATGAAATTTTACACTTTTAAGAACAGGAGTATGCTATCGCTGTCATATTGAGGAGGAATGCATATGTATACCTTTCTGTCAGTTTGTTTCCTGCAGATATGCCAGTGCTTTAAAATTAGAGCAAATTACCGCCTCTCTCTTGCTCTCTTAGTACACTGAGGCTCTGTGCTTCAAAGTTTGTTTCGAGCAGTTAACACTCTACATAATTACTCTTTGGAACCACTTGTAATTGGGCACGCCCTGCTCTTCTTCGTTTCATATTTCTAGAAAGGATGTGTGTTCCGTTTTTTTATATACACTAAGGTAGAGAAACTTAAGTTTAATTATACTTCCAATACTTAAATTATGCTATATAAATAGTTTTATCCACTTTCAGTAAGTAGATAATTTTGTTTGATAATACTTAGTGCTGTTATGAGGAAATTTAAGTCATCATTCAGCCCATCTCTGTAGTACGCGGGTAGCGTGTCTGCAGAAATCCCAAGTTCGAATATCGGTTAGGGTGAGTTACCCAGAAAAAGATTTTCTTTGTGGTTTTCCCTTATCCTAAGAAGCAAATGTCGAGCAACTTTAAGCTCTATGGACCCCGGGCTCATATGAGCATGGTTTCACCGATTTTATTTATCGTTCGATATCACCACCAGGTTAATGGTCTTAAATCACACAAAAAAGTTTGTTTAATATGCCTGTTTTATCTATAAAGAAATGCTATAAAGCTCCATATACTTAGTATATAGTTTTTGCATACGAAAAGCGGTAGATATTCCCATTCGTGAATTTATTTTCACTTTTATTGCAAATGAAATGTAAAATATTGTCTTTTTTTTTTCGAGAATTGACTAAGAAATTATATTAATAATAAATATCTAACGTTTGTATAAATAGCAAACCGTAATAGATACTAAAAGTTAGTTAGACTTGTTTAACATACATAATTTATTGAAGATTGAATATTCTTGAAGTTGGTTATTAATGATGACCTCACGGGGTAACAAGAGAGTTAAACTGGAGGGATCGCAAAACTCCGAGATTTCAATTATCTTATGTATATTGTATTTGTCCAGCAGTTAGTTACCTGACGAAGACCACAGAATTAAAATAATCGAAACCTCGGATTTTTACAACTCCAGCTTTTATCCCGTGAAGTAATCATTAAAAATCTGACCATCGCCTTACCTAACAGTCGAGGCAGTAAAGAACTGCTTTGGCACAGCCACTGCTATCAGGAGTTAGCTGAGCGGGGAGACTTAGAAGTTAGGGCATGAGGATCGTATTTGGGAGTTGCCTGGTTTGGTTCACGCTGGTCCGTCCACTGTGACCTTGGGTATTTTCTCTATCGGAGGTGAAAGCTGGGTTCTATTGCATACTAACTCGAATATATATGGTTTAAGCCGAAAGATTTTCTTTGCCGGTGTGAAAGCTTCTGCCGTCCTATAGATGTGGCATGGAAAAAACGATAGGAACACTGTACGTCTGTACGCCTGCTATCCGTCAAACCCGCCCATGCTTGTGTTCTCTCTCCTAATTCCTTCCTTCCGAAGGATTAAAATGCATAATATAAGCCTAGACTTGAGGTGTCAAAATCCCTTCTTAACGTATAAATAAACGTTTTGGGAAGGTAGAGCCAGACTGAAAAATGTAATGCCATAGCTGGAATTTGAACAACTTTCAGAAGATCCGTGTCAAATCCTGGCTGCTTTTCAGTTTGATTCTTCCTTTCCAAATTGTTCTATACAGCGCTTATGGAAAGAGCAACTAATTACCACTAAATTGAGCAGAAATTTCTCAATCCGTTAACTGAGTATAATATTCTAGTCTGATACTCAAATTAGATGTATTTGTATTGTTACTATTTCCCGGATAGATAAAATGAACTAGATGACTATGATAAAATCTGATAGTATGATGACTGGGAGTTTCCATTGCCCAATTAAGAATGATGAATCAAAAGAATCCTAACCTAAGAAGGGATTTAAGTTGTCCAATTCAACTTACAGATTGCTCACATACATGCAAAAGAGACGGCCTTAGTATGTGTGTGTATATTTCATTCACTATTTTTACGCGAAGAAATAGTATTTTCTGATAAACTTGCTAATTGAAATACAGTCACTACTTACAGACAACGAATGATGCACATTATTATCTGCACAACAGTGTGAGAATTAGCCAGATTTCTCTTTGTTTGTTGCAAAACATGAGAAAAACATTATTGGCTACATATAAGCTACATCACATATTAAAAGGAATGCAATTTTAAATATGTCAATCAACTCTCAAGTACCCTCAATTCAGCATTCGCCACACTGGAAGAAGATTGCATATAGGCATTGCCAACTAAAACCTTAAATCAACATTATGGCTGGTCCATTCCTATTGCCAGTCCTGGGGAAATATTATACATTT
This sequence comes from Hymenopus coronatus, assembly GCA_030762935.1. NCBI lineage: Eukaryota > Metazoa > Arthropoda > Insecta > Mantodea > Hymenopodidae > Hymenopus > Hymenopus coronatus. Next base: position 74,208,972 of record CM060887.1, on the reverse strand, counting down.
GGTATTGACCAAAAACTATCTTTCCCTCTACAAACGCGACCACCTTTTTTACTGGTATAATTCCAGCCAATGGTTTGGAAAATTGCTTTACCTCTTAGTGTTTCCAAGTACACTACCGTTTTCTTAATATCGATTTCCTTATTCCCGGTCAATAATGGCATGTAAGCCATTCTGAAGGTATGTAAGCATCTAGTTTAAGGACACATGAAAATTGTTCTTCATACCTTCCTCAGAAGGGCAAATAATGTAATTAGTTTACCATTTCCTTGTGTACCAATCGTAGCGAAACTCTTTCATAGAGCCGGTATGTGACCCACCCCTCATTTAACGACTATACATTTGTTTATTGGTTAGTTCTTATGGCCCTGCTGTTTTTTAGGCGATTGCATAGAGAACTGATACTGGGTGAGAGGAGGCAATATTTGGTTTCCTGAAGGTGAAAACCTTACGAAGAGAAATCCCTATTACAATCTTAGAGATTAGTTCTTATTTTATGCATTCGAGTGCACAAGTGGAATTTTCATTTCGCCTGCCATGTCAGTCTACTGCTTCATATTCTTGTTTTTCACAGATCTCGTCGTCTTCAAAATTTTTTCCATCTAAACTTATTCGGTATTATTAGAAAGATTGTTTGTAACGTCAAATACACAACATTTATTTAACTGCAGGATCAAGTTACGACATATGGTGATGGAAGTGGAAATGCCTTTTGAAAGATTTATTACATTGTTCACAATATTCTGCATTACCGAAAAGTTTGTTCCCCTTGAGTTCCATGAAATCAGTCTTAACACAAGGACAAGCGCATGGGGATAATTCTGGTATTTTTGCAAGAATTATCTGCGGATTGAAACACTTTTCTCACCGCATTGTCTCGGGTGATGAAATATGGATCCATCATTATACTCCTAGCAGTAAACGCTTGTCAATAGAATGGAAAAGCTTCTGTTCTACCAAAAGACAAAACAAGTTTAAGGTTAGGCACACGGTATTTTGGGACTATGCGGGTGTCATGCTCGTGGAGTTTTTGGAAATAGGGCACACAGTGGCCGCTGACCAATACTGCGATACCATGATACGATTGCGCGAAGCAATCAAGAGGAAACGTCCAGGACTTCTCATCTTTCTCGACAACGCGCGACCTCATACAGAGCAGAGGACTGCCACGCTGTTGAAGCATTTTCGTTTGGATATCATCGACCACCTTTCCTGCAGCTCGGATCTCGCTCCAAGCGACCTTCTTCTTTTTCCTCATTGAAAGAACGTCTATGAGTCCCAGGATTCGCTTCAGATGAAGAGGTGCACACTTCACGCTAACGTGCTGAACACGCAAGGGCAGGGGGGATATTGAAACTCAGCCCACGGAGCGACAAATGCGTCAACCGGCATGGAGACTATGTGGAAAAATGACAATATATGTACTATCAGATTACTGTGTTGGTTGTTCGAAATAAAATATGTATACTCGTTTCACTGCAGGCTTTGTAAACTCAGTTTCTAATCAACCCTCACAATCCGTTAGTTACAAATGATTTTTACTTTCTCTACACGTACTATGTACATAGTGAATAGAGAAGGTATTGCACTCCACCAAAAAATTCGATACCGAGATTTCACCGGAAATATATGTTTTAGGGTCCCCTGTATCCAAAAAAAAGTATTTTCAGAAAAAGGTCCGTGTGTGTGTGTGCCCGTGTGTCCGTGTGTCTGTGAACACGATAACACAAAAACGAATAGTCGGTAAAATACCAAACTTGGTATTTAAGTTGAGTATCTTTCAGGAATGCGACACGAAGATTTTGAGAAAAATCCCCGCACCCCAAACTACCCTTTACATGGAACTTTTTTCGAAAATTTCGATTATCTCAAAAATGGCTCTAACGATTTTGATTAAAATTTCGTATATTAAAGTTATTTATCTGACAAATAAAATGTATATTTTGAATTTTCTGGGAATAGCCTCTGAAGACTACTTTATTCTGGATGAATTTTTCATAATTACTAAACCGTAAGAGATGGACAAAAACTTAACATACAAAAAATGTAGAGCACATTAAAACACACAATTTATGTTATATAAATTTTTTTCGTGCAGTTGATCGTTTTTGAGATATTCCTTTTTCTTGGTTTCAGCTTTGAAAAACTTATACTTTTGTCATACAGGAATTTGTCAACTCCTGTCCATACAAACAAAGGAACATCAGTCACATAGCAACCAGCTTTTGGATTTCACTTTAACCTATGGTACTCCCTTATTTCGCTTCTACTTACAATAAAGCAAGAAATAAGACTATTTCTGCTAATTTTTTCTGATGAGCATACAGTAAATAGAAGTATAAGCTTTTTAAGAATAATTTGTTGCAGGGATATAGAGAAAGTCATGTGAATGGTACACGTCAGATTTTTTACTCCTTGCAGAATAAGCAAAAGAGTCCCAAATACTCGCAACATAATTTCCAAATAATAGACAACAGGTATAATTACAAAATGTTGGTTAATAAAACCAATATGATGGAATTATAGGTCAAACATGCAATTACGATCGTATATCTAAAGCCGTAATAAATAATAAAACAGATACCATATTGAAACTATTCAGGGTGTGGTGATATAACCTAATGACAGGATAAAGGTGTAAAAAGATTAACTAAATTCTATGCTGTATGTATACTCATAAATTAATCCAAGATCGAAAAACAAGGAAAGATGAAAAATTGATACTATATAAGTTAATGACACTAGCTTCTTTATATGAAAAAGAATACGGGATAATTAAATCAAACGGTTGATACACATGCTATTGTTATGTAATGAAAGGGAAAATGAAATAGAATATTAGAGAAGAATTAAACATATAAAAGATTGAAGAAAAATATTAAAACACAGAACAAGAAATGGACAGAACATTAAGTCAGAATGAGTAACGAAAGAATAACAAAGGGGACTTTCTTATATAACCCAAGAGGAATTCAAGATGTTGCACAACCCCGTAGAACGCACTATTTCAACTTGATTCGTGTGAATCGCAGTCTTGACGTATTCAACCGCAAACTTCGGAGTCGGGTTGAAGGGTGAGCGTAGTAGCCAATGCGTCAATGAGCGAGGGTCATATCGCAGTGCTTGCGTCCAGTAACTTCATTTTCAACACTTTATTCAGCCATGATAATAGCTTACTTTCAATGCTACGCTGTATTGAATGTTGCAGGTAGAATCCTCTGAGTTGTGAGTAATTCACAGCTATTTTGGAGCGCACCATGCCGTAGAACATGGAATCCACTTGAGCCGTTTCTGAAACAGGTTGCATAGCCTGATGGTGGTGACGAATGGTGATGACTGTGGCTTAAGGCTCAGTGGTACAGTAGTGTTATAAGGCTCAAGAGAGGATCCCTGCCCAGAATACTTCATGTTTATCTGTTATGCTACATACCTGTAGGTAGACAAGTACTGCAGTCCACCCAGTACATTATTTGAAGACTACTGAATCCATACAACAAAACTTGTGCATGAGAGCACTAACTCAAAAATGAAAAGGACGATAAATACCAAACTCCATAGATGCGAGAAAAAACATTCTAGAAAAACCTACCTCTGATATGGGAAATTTTCCTTGCTTTTGATTCTCTTAAAATGGCGATTTACATTAAAATAATCAATATTTAAAGTATTTCTTTCTTGAATTTTCTGGGCATAGCCTGTGAAATCCTGTTCATGTTAATAACTGCGGGTAAATTGGTAAAACGTAAGAGATACTTATACAAAATCTTTCTACTCCAAAATTTTAGCCTCATAAACACACAATTTTAGCCAAATAGATTGACAAGAAGAATAAACATAGTAAGTATAATGATTAGAGTACTGAGCAAAGAAAAGCATCCGTCAAACTTTTCTTTAGCTACTTCACTTTAATAGAAGCATTAGTGCCATTATACATTTTTGTAGATACAAGAAGGATGGAGAAAACTAATTTGCTTAAAATCGGGTGGCTATATGCTGGCAGCTCGCACCCTAGATCGGAGTAAACTTCTTGAGTTTACAGACAACTTCCAACGCCATCCTGACTTTGAGAGCTGTAATTCCAGAACCAGTCATCTCCACGAAAGGGCACCACAACTCTGTCCTAGCCCTCACTTATATCCCTGAAAGACACCAATGGGATGCAGTTGAGATAAAATGAAGGGACAGGATGAACGAGAAAATGAAGAAACCTCCCCAACATTTCACTGGTGACCTGGAAAACTCCGAAAAAAAAAAAAAAAAAAAAAAAATGGGTCAGAAAAGTCGGCCGCAGGAATGGTATCAATTCTATAGGAAACGGCTGAGCCATCTTGACTTAGTTTGAAAAGGAATGAGATGTGTTCAATTCACATGACTTTCTCTATATCTCTGCAATACATTATTTTTAAAAATCTTAAGCTTCAATTTACTTCCTGCTAATCTAGAAAAATTAGCAGAAATAGTCTTATTTCTTGCTTCCTTGAAAGTAGAAGTGAAATAAGGGAGTACCTTAGCTTAAAGTGATAATGAAAACTGGTTGCTATGTCACTGAAGTTCCTTTGTTTGTATGGACAGCAGTTGACAAATTCCTGTATGAGAAAGGTATGAGTTTCATAGCAGAAATCAAAAATAAGGAATGTCTCAAAAACGACGAACTCCACAAAAAAATTCATATAACATAAATTGTGTGTTTTAACGTGCTCTTCATTTTTTGTGTGGCACGTTTTTGTCCATCTCTTACGGTTTAGCAGTTATTCAAAATTCAGTAAAATTCATCCAGAATAAACTACTCTTCAGAGTCTATTCCCAAAAAATTCAAGATATACATTTTATTTGTCAGGTAAATATCTTTAATATACGAAATTTTAATCAAAATCGTTAGAGCCATTTTTGAGAAAATCAAACATTTCGAAAAACGTTCCATGTAAAGGGTAGTTGGGGGTGGGGGGATTTTTCTTAAAACCTTCGCGTTGCATCCCTGGAAGATACTAAACTTAAATACCAAGTTTGGTATTTTACCTACTTTTCGTTTTTGAGTTGTCGTGTTCACAGACACACGGACACTTACACACACACACACACACACACACACACACACACACACACACACACACACACACGTGGACCTTTTCCTGAAAATACTTTTTTTGGATACAGGGGACCCTAAAACATATATTTCCGGTGAAATCTCGGTATCGAATATTTTGGTGGAGTGTAATACATTCTCTATACATTATGTACATAGTGCGTATAGAGAAAGTAATAATGAAAATATTATTTTTAATTTGTAATTATCTGATGTTATAAAATGTAGTTTAAACAGCTTAATATATAAAGCAGCGTGCAGTATAAAATATTTAACAATCCTGGCTATTACATTCACAGGAGTAAACAGATTATTTTGAAGACCTGAAAAATTACAAGTATAAAACTTGAAATAGTAATTGGCAGATCAATTTAGTTTCATCAGGAAGATACAACAGCGTATACTGCATGCAACTCTAGGATGGAAATGAAGGATCTGTTTCGGAATCACGTCACATAAGGAAATAGAAAGCTATCATGGACTACACAGTCCAGTCCCAGTTGCGAATTATTTTAATTGAAAACTTAAGATTTTCCAGGTATAGCCGTCTAAATGTTGAAAAAAAGCAAGAAACTTGAAGGAGGTATTACTAGAACCGTTAAAGCTCTTGAACCTTTTCAGACCTTCTTCAGAATCACATTGGGCTTATTGTCTCATTGAAGGGATAAACTTTTCGCCAGGTCGAATTGCTGGTATCATCAGAGGTCTTTCTGATCACGAGATAGGCCTAATCAACTGCCTGTTTTTCGTTCCTTTTTTCTTGTTTATTATTTTCTTAATTCGATATCTAAAATAAGCTGATAAAAGCCCTGCTGTCCTAGTGAAAATGTTGATTTGACAGAGGTTGTCGGGAGATTTCGGAGGGGTTCCATACCGTAGTTACCATGGGTTTATTGTGCGTCAGATCCCAGGAAGATATGATGATGCGAGGGCAGCAGAAACCGGACCGCAGGGAAACAGGTTCCCTAAAATAACCCAAGCAGGTCTTCATCTTGACGCGGGAAGCGTTAGAAGCCCACACCATAGATCTGACCGAACACTGTGGTCTGTCGAGAGCTTATTTCCAAAGCACTTTCACATTTCTGGAAGAATGCCACTGCTGCAGTCTTTGCCGTCACCTATCACCTTGAAAAAGACCGGTTGGGTTGAAATGGAGATGAAATGAAGGGAGTGGAAGTTTGGAAGAATGATGAAACATCCCCAGAATTTACCTAGTGACTCGGAAAACCTCTAAATAAACCTATGGGTCAGAGCTGTTGGCCGAGGCAATCAAATCCACAAATGCCAGTCCCAGATGAAATCCCGAGCCATCTAATTCGGTTTTTCACAGAGACTCATAATTATTAAAGAGCAGAGTCATTAGATATAGTAATAATAATAAAAATAAAATAATAATAATAATAATAATAATAATAGTATAATTTACCAATACATTCATAGCCACTAATTATGCACTAATGACACTGAATCACCTAATTGCTTACTCTATTCATCACCATTCGATATAACCTATTGCAGATTACTATTTGGGGTACTATAATCTAACATGGCACGCGTTTTGAGGGAAAGTAGGTTAGCAATAAGGCTGGTAGGCAGAAAAGCTTGGTTCGGAAGTGTTCTCTTGATCCGGTTCCTGGTCACTGGGAGATTTATGTGTTGCAAGTGGGTGGAGTGCCTCAGTTAATTCTGCTCGAGGGTGACAGAGCGGCAGACCGCGCCGTTCTGACTGAGTTCAGGAGATAGCGTGAGACAAGGGACTGGGTAATGAGATTTCTAAACCGTCTGCTAGAAGAGGCGCTGATGTCACTCTTATAGGGTCGGAAAATGCTCTACTGACAACCAAAACATTGATGGCACTGCGATGAAACAATATCCATTGTCCATAGTCCCTAGGATGTGTAGGTTACTTTAAGGTAGAATTTGCAGGGACTGAGCAAAACTAAATCACCATACTGGTAACACCTATGCCATATAAACATTTGTGAAATTCCGAATATCATTTAGTGTTCTAAAAGCAGGGTTTTAGTAACATTTTAACGACACCAAATTTTTCAAATACAGCCTTCCAAATGCTACCTATTACTACAGTAGTAGTATTAATTCTGGACATTTTTTGTTTAATTTATCTTTAAATTTGAATATTTTATACAACTCTCATCCTTATATGATTAATTATAATCAGGAAATGTTAACATAAAACAGCACAACATTTTACCATAAACTGGAGCTAATTTGGCCCTAAGTGGCACAACTTTGGAAAATCTATTATTTTATATATACATATATGTATTTTATTCAATGTGAATCATTGCTCTCATATTACATAGGCAGCTAACATTTTGGGAAATCTAGTAATTTTAGGTTTGTGACATTTCATAGCATGATCGACACTTCGAATACCATAATCATTTAAAATGCCGCATTTCTCCAATTTGTGCCCCTTATAAATTACAGTAATAATGTATTATTTTTCATATTGGCTTCAAAATGAAATGAAAAGTATATTTGGAAAGTGTACTTTTTATTTCAAACTGTACCCAATAACTATTTATCACTCTAATAGTTAAAATGAAGGAGGACCTATCAATGGGGAAATATGGTATTTTACTTTCTCTATACTACTATGTTCATAGTGTATAGAGAAGGTATTGCACTCCACCAAAAAATTCGATACCGAGATTTCACCGGAAATATATGTTTTAGGGTCCTCTGTATCTAAAAAAAGTATTTTCAGAAAAAGGTCCGTGTGTGTGTATCCGTCTGTCCGTGTGTCTGTGAACACGATAATTCAAAAATGAAGTCAGTGAAATACCAAACTTGGTATTTAAGTTTGGTATCTTCCAGGGATGTGACACGAAGATTTTGAGAAAAATCCCCCATCCCAAACTACCCTTTACATGGAACTTTTTCCGAAAATTTTGATTTTATCAAAAATGGCTCTAAAGATTTTGATTAAAATTTCGTATGTTGAAGATATTTACCTGACAAATAAAATGTATATCTTGAATATTCTAGGAATAGCCTCTGAAGACCACTTTATTCTGGATGAATTTTACGGAATTTTGCATAACTGCTAAACCGTAAGAAATGGACAAAAACTTAGAACACAAAAAATGTAGAGCACCTTATAACACACAATTTATGTCATATACGTTTTTATCGTGGAGTTGATCGTTTTTGAGTTACTCCTTGTTCTTGAATTTCAGCTTTAAAAACATACTTTTCTCATAGAGGGATTTAACAATTCAGGTCCATACAAACAAAGGAACTTCAGTTACATAGCAACCAACTTTTGACCATTACTTTAACCAAAAGTACTCCCTTATTTCGCTTCTATTTACAAGGAAGCAAGTAATAAGATTAATTGTGCTAATTTTTTTCTCGATTAGCATGAAGTAAATAGAAGCATAAACTTTTTAACAATAATTTGTTGCAGAGATGTAGAGAAAGTCATGTGAATGGAACATATCATTTTTTTAAGATTATGCTGTACATGATGCTGAATTGTCATAGTTACAAGGTTAATAGGGTTTTTCAAATGTTGGACTCCTCTATGTAATATGAGAGGAATAAAACCAATTTTCAAATAGGATATAAAATTAAATAAAATATTAAATATATATTAACAAAATAATATATTTTTAAAAGCTGTGTCAAAGTAACATATTAGCTCCAGTTTATGGTAAAAAATCAATTGTGTATTATGGAAAGAGTTCCCTTTGTAATTTATAGACAATAATGACAAAAATGAGAGTTGAATGCAATATTCAAATTAGAAAGTTAATTTAACACAAAAGTACTCAAGAATTAATTATTATTACTGTCTACTTTTATACCTCTAGTTCCGGATTCAAAACGGGAAGTGTTAAATATTGTGTTTGCTCATCTGAAAAGCCAAGGAATGTCAGCGAATACCCTACCACTATTTACCAAGTAAATCGTTAAAGAATTATTTTCGATCCAACAGAAATTCGTGCAAATATTATAGGTAGAGAAGTGGAGCAGCATCTTGCAATGCGCAAGAACGCTTTAACATAATACATTTGTAATCCGTACATCTCAGAACGAATTTGGCTATTTTCAACTTGTTGGAGTTCCCGCTTGGGGCAGTTCCCTTGCGGCTATCGTATTTTACGTGCACGGACTTTGGAAACATTTTCGTGAAGATGAAAAAGCTTCTTGGAAATATTACATAGCAGAAGTTTTACAATATATGCAACAAGTTTAAAACAGGCTTGCACCGCCATGAAATGACAACAAAATAAAATCACAAACCCATTAGAAAACAAGGAATGCAGTTAGAAGCTTATTTCATCTTATAGAATATCTCAGGCGATGTCGTTATATTTAAAAATCTGATGTATTCCACTCACATTACTTTCTCTATATCTCAGTAACAAATTATTGTTAAACAGTTTATGCTTCTATTTATTTCATGCTAATTGACAAAAAATTAGCAGAAATAGTCTTATTAATTGCTTCATTGTAAGTAAAAGCAAAATAAAGGAGTACCATAGGCTAAAGTGATAGTCAAAAGCTGATTGCTATCTGGTTGAAGTTTCTTTGTTTGTATGGATAGGAGTTCACAAATCCCTGTTTGAGAAAGGTTAAGCTTTTCAAAACTGAAACCAAAAAACAAGGAATATCTCAAAAACGATCGTATACAAAATAAATTGTGTGTTTTAATGTGCTTACATTTTTTGTGTGGTAAGTTTTTGTCCATCTCTTACGTTTACCAGTTATACAAAATTCCGTAAAATTCACCCAGAATAAAGCAATCTTCAGAGTCTATTCCCAGAAAATTCAAAATATACATTTTATTAGTCAGGCATTTAATATACGATATTTTAATCAAAGCGTTAAAGCGATTTTTCAAAAAAACTCAAAATGTTCTAAAAAAGTTCCATGTAAAGGGTAGTTTGGGGTGGGGGGGATTTTTCTCAAAATCTTCGTGTCGCATCCCTGGAAGATACTAAACTTAAATACCAAGTTTGGTATTTTACTGACTTTTCGTTTTTGAGTTATCGTTTTCAAAGACACACGGACATACACACACACACACGCCCACACAGACCATTTTCTGAAAATACTTTTTTGGATACAGGGGACCCTAAAACATATATTTCCGATGAAATCTCGGTATCGAATTTTTTGGTGGAGTGCAGTACCTTCTCTATACACTTTGTACATAGTACGTGTAGAGAAAGTAAAAACTGCATCTTCCAGGCTGTTGTGCCGCGGTTATAGGTTATAATATGAACCATACTTTTCGCCGACTTCTACGGTGAGCATCTTCAGCGGCAGTCACGTGGTAACGTACGTAGGTAACGTACACGTGTGTCCAGCCGGCGAGTGAAGGTCAGCCAGCTGTTTGTAGATTAGATTAGATTAGAAATCATTCTATAGGTCCGTTTAGGCCAGGAAGCCACTGAACATAGAACTTGTCAAGACATCTACATGTATACATATGCTAATATACAATGACAAAAAAATGTATAAAGCTCGTGCTTAAAGCTTGAGTTACAAAAACAGCAGAATAGACATATAATCACACCATTTGCTTTTGAGGCCTGTACTATATTTAATGTGCTCTATAGAAGCACATGAACTTTTTTTTTGCAATCACATAAAAACAAAGAGTATCAAACATTAGTGTTAAAATGTATAAATAGATATAATTTCATTATTTGTAACACTAATGTAATGTCAGATGATAGCCCTTTAATTATCGACATAATAGTTACTACTAGTAATTATATAAAACTAAAATATGATTATTGTATAATGGACTCTTCATAAATGTCAACAAATTACAATACATATTTACAAATATGCTATAGAATTTCCAATACAAAATTTACAATTATGCACTAGAGTGTAAAATATCAAACCATCAGACTTTACAGACCTTGTGTCATTGCCAAATACTAAAAATTCATTTGACACATTCGTGCACGTCAAAGTATACATCAGTTTAATTTGAATTGTTTGCTAATACCGGTTTCCAGGTCTTTCTTATCCGGTAACTGCCACGGCACAACAGCCCCGAAGATACAGTTTTTAAATATGTAACTTCTGAAATAATTGTCTATAAATTTGAGTTTTGCATACTTCTTCCAAAATGAAATTGTGCCTCAGGGTGTGTTTGCAATAAATTCTTGGTGTTTATCCAACAGACACTTTGAGTGGTTTTTATTTTCTGTACATAGTACATGGTATCACGTAGAGAAAATATTGCACTCCACCCAACAATTCGATACCGAGATTTCACCAGAAATACAAGTTTTGTAGTTCCCCGTATCCAAAAATGTATTTTTAGAAAAAGGTACGCGTGTGTGACCATGTGTTCGTGTGGCTGTGAACACGATAACTCAAAACAAGATGTTAAAATATCAAACTTGGTATTTAAGTTTAGTATCTTCTAAGGATGCGACACGAAGATTTTGAGAAAAATCCCCCACATCCCAAACCACACTTTACATGGAGAAATTTTCTTAATTTTTTATTTTCTCAAGAATTGTTAGACGATTTTAGTTAAAATACTGTATAATTATATTTTTCATGACATATACCATGTCTATCTTGTATTTTCTGGGAATAGCCTCTGTGAATCTCTGTATTCTGGATTAATTTTGCTGAATTTTGCATAACTAGTAAACCGTAAGACATAGTCAAAAACTTACGGCACAAAAACTGTAGATCTCATTAAAACAAATACTTTATGATATTTACATTTTTTTTCGTGGAGTTGAACATTTTTGAGATATTCCTGGTGATTGGTTTCAGTTTTCAAATACTTTCCCTTTTCACATGCGGGGATTTGTCAACTTCTGGATGTATAGAAACGGATTTCAACCACATGGCAACCAGCTTTTAAAAGATTTGACTATCGCTTTAGCCTTGCATAATCCCTTACTTCCCTTCTCTTATTAGAAAGTAAAACGATCAGTTTTGCTAAGACTCTCGTCCTCTGTAGTGTAGTGGTTACCAAGCTAACTTCATATTCCCATGGTCGCGGGATCAAAGCTGGCGAAGGACGATGGATTTTTTCGGGTGTAAAAATCCTTAACATGGTTTTCTTTGGAAGGGAAGTAAAGCCGCTGGTCCCGTGTCGTAGATGTATGGCACGTAAAACAACCTCTGAGTTAAATTAAGCGTTCTTTCACGCCCAGTATAGAATGGGACGCTGAGAACCTCAGCAGTTAAAGAGCGTCCATAAATAACACGCCTTTTACATTTCTGCTAAGACTTATCTCGATTAGCACGAAGATAAAAGAATAAGCTTTAGAACAATAACTTGTTACAAAGATGTAGAGAATGGAACGCACCAACTTTTTTACTTTCTCCATACGTACTATGTACATAGTGTATAGAGAAAGTATTGCACTCCACCAAAAAATTCGATACCGAGATTTCACCGGATATATATGTTTTAGGGTCCCCAATATCCTAAAAAAGCTTTTTCACAAAAAGGTCCGTGTGTGTGTGTGTGTGTGTGTGTGTATGTGTGTGTCCGTGTGTCCGTGTGTCTGTGAACATGATAACTCAAAAACGAAAAGTCGGTAAAATACCAAACTTAGTATTTAAGTTTAGTATCTTCCAGGGATGCGACACGAAGATTTTGAGAAAAATCCCCCCACCCCCAACTACCCTTTACATGGAACTTTTTTCGAAAATTTTGATTTTCTCAAAAATGCTTCTAACAATTTTGATTAAAATTTCGTATATTAAACATATTTACCTGACAAATAAAATGTATATCTTGAATTTTCTGGAAATAGCCTCTGAAGATTAGTTTATTCTGGATGAATTTTACTAAATTTTGAATAACTGCTAAACCATAAGAGATGGACAAAACCTTACTACACAAAAAATGTAGAACACATTAAAACACACAATTTATGTTATTTCCATTTTTTCGTGGAGTTCGTCGTTTTTGTGACATTCCTTATTTTTGGTTTCTGCTATGAAAAACGTATACTTTTCTCATACAGGAACTTGTCAACTCCTATCCATATAGACAAAGGAACTTCATTCACATAGCAACCAGCTTTTGACTATCAGTTTAACCTACAGTTGTCCCTTATTTCGGTTCTACTGACAAGGAAGCGAGTAATTAGACTATTTCTGCTATTTTTTTCTGATTAGCATAAAGTAAATAGAAGTATAAACTTTTTAAGAATTATTTGTTGCAGGGATATGGAGAAAGTCATGTGAATGGTACACATCAGCTTTTTAAAATTTGCAATCGCTATCGTTACCTTATTTTTACTTTCTCTATGCGTACTATGTACATAGTGTATAGAGAAGGTATTGCATTGTACCAAAAAATTCGATACCTAGATTTCACCGGAAATATATGAATCCAAAAAAAAAGCATTTTTAGAAACATGTCCGTGTGTGAGACTGCCTGTCTGTCTGTCTGTTTGTCTGTGTGTATGTGTGTGTGTCTGTGGGCAGCATAACTCAAAAACGAAAAGACCGTTAAAACCAAACTTGGTATTTAACTTTGGTATCTTCCAAGGATGCGACACGAAGATTTTCAAGAAAATTCCCCCACCCCAAACTACCCTTTACATGGAACTTTTTCGAAAATTTTGATTTTCTAAAAAATGGGTCTAACGTTTTTGATTAAAATCCCGTATATTACTGACATTTACATACCAATAAAATATGTATATCTTAAATTTTCTGGGAATATCCTCTGAAGACCTCTTTATTCTGGATGAATTTTGCCGAATTTTGCTTAACTGCTAAACGGTAAGAGATATACAAAAGCTTACTACACAGAAAATGTAGAGCACGTTAAAATACACAATTTGTGTTACACAATTTGTGTTACACAATTTTTTTCATGGAGTTGATCGTTTCTTAGTTATTCATTATTTTTGATTTCACCTTTCAAAAACTTATATTTTTTCATACAGGAATTTGTCAACTCCTGTCCATTCAAACAAAGGAACTTCCATCACATAGCAACCAGCCTTTGGCTATCACTTTAACCTATGGTACTCCCTTATTTCGCTTCTACTTAAAGGGAAGCAGGTAATAAGACTATTTCTGACATATTTTTTTCTCGATTAGCATGAATTAAATAGAAGCATAAGCTTTTTAACAATAATTTGTTGCAGAGTTATAGAGAAAGTCATGTGAATGGAACACATCAGAGTGAAGACTATGGGGATAATAAAACAAAGAAATGCTCTGACATTGTAGTGAAAGTTCTAACCGATCACAGTATTTTTCTTTTTACGTTAAAACACACCATGCTGATGCCACGCCATGGACTTATAGCTAGGCTAATACTAATTCAAGTAATGGGCACAAACTAAATGTAAAAATATTTTAAAGGTTCTTTGGAGATATATAGAAATAGGTAGAGGGAGGGACAGAGGTGAACTTGTGAAGAATAGAGGAAATAAAATATATTATTACATTGGCTTTCTGAGCTTTACTTATAAATCTGTGATATCTTTACAAACAGGTTGTAAATTTAAAACAAAAATTTTGGTCTAGTCACCTTACGGAGATAAAATTATCCATTTATTCATTGTAACGTATTATGCTGAACCCTAGCAAGAGAAAAATTAACGGAAGGTACAAAATAGTTAAATACCAGTGACGGGATGCGAACAGGAATGATAGATAGATAGTTTATTCATCTTGTAAATCATACATTGTACACAGATACTATGATATAAGACAAGTCAATTTGTTATTTACAATTTTTTATTAACTACAGTTATTTGAGTGAAACATCCGGTAAGGATAAGTCATTTCTAAAAGCTTATACTTATTTACAATAAGCAATACTGTAATGTATGTATATATATTATGTCTAAAAATATATTACTGAGGGCTTTCCATGAATTCATTAACAGAATAAAGACAGTGATGAAGCAAGTATGCCAAAACTTCCTTTTTAAATACCGTAAACTTGCAAGTGGTTTTATTAGCTAAAAACAATTCATTAAAAAAAGTTATTCCTAGGTCTTTACACTATTTTAATGAGTGCTTCTCTGTATGTGAATATCCATTTTCTGTCTGGTGTTATGGCTATGAACCATGTCTTTGAAAGTATAATAGCCATTTTTGTCCATTAAATTTAATTTCGTAAATTTTAAAATTTCACACATTAAAATACATGGGAGAGGTAAGATTTGAAATGTTTTGAATAATGGTTTGCATGTAGATCTTGGTTTAGCTCCTGCCATTAATCTCAGAATCCGTTTTTGTATAATGAATATTGAGTTGCTCCATAGTATTATACCATATTTTAGTATGGAGTAGGTGAATGCAAAATACATACTTCTGAGTGTTTCCACATTGTCACTGTGTACTAGTTTTCTGAAATTATAGCAAACTGCTCATTTTTACTTTCTCTATACGTACTATGTACATAGTGTATAGAGAAGGTATTGCACTCCACCGAAAATTCGATACCGAGATTTCACCGGAAATATATGTTTTAGGGTCCCCTGTATCCAAAAAAAGTATTTTCAGAAAAAGGTCCATCTGTGTGTGTCCATGTATCAGTGTGTCAGTGTGTCCACGTGTCCGCGTGTCCGCGTGTCCGCGTGTCTGTGAACACAGATAACTCAAAAACGAAAAGTCGGTAGTGACACGAAGATTTTGAGAAAAATCCCCTCACCCCAAACTACCCTTTACATGGAAATTTTGTTCCTCTCAAAAATGGCTCTAACGATTTTGATTAACAAGAAGATTCAAATATAAATGTAACTTAAATCAAAGAGAGACACGATTACTAAGGCTGGTACCTCATTAGTCTTCGAGGACTAGGGATAAGAAACTATGCATTCAGAAAAGAAAGGAAAAAGGTAATTAAAAGGTTTTGATAAAAAACAAGAAAGCAGCAGAAAGCGGAGTAGATGACGAGAAGTTTGATATAAATAAAATGCTACAAAGGAAGCATGTTTTTGACATCTACTGTTTACCTCATGATGTAATAAGGTGACGTCGGTTTTTACTTCTATAAAACATGGCGTGTAAATAACAGGTATACATTTGCGCATAATTTAAATGAATGTTCCAGGATAAGGATTAGAATGAGGCACGGAGGGCACCTCCAAGACTCTGGGGCAGAGCACCTTTGCCTCTTAAGAGACTCAGGCAGGGATGACGGGACAGACACGAAGAGCGACCAGTTATAGTTGGAATGTCTCCTGTGTCATCCTAGGTCCAGATCCTGCCTTTCGATTCTCAGACGCAACTCCATACCCGAAGACGGTGCTCCCGACGTCAACGCCAGGAATACTTTTTACAATCTCAATCCCGCCGAGCAAGGTCACCTGGTCCTTAAACCCCAAAGGAGAGGTAATTAAGAAGTGACGGTTTTTTTGTTGTTTTTGTTTTGGGTAGTTTAACGCCCGCTTTTACTGCTCTGGCAGCGCAGACGATGACACTGATGATACATGAAGATGGAACCAAGTGGCGGATAACCCGGAGAAACCTCCTGCGCCACTTTGTCCCCCACAAATCTCACATGCGGTCGCTTGGGATCGAACCCGGTGAGAGGCGAGTGGTCTGGCCATTTGGCCAATGCGCGGCCCGGAGGTGACGGGATGTAGGAATTCCTCTCTGTCTCGGGGTAAATGAACCTACACAGCATTCGCCTGGCGACCCAAGGAAACTCCGAGAAAAAAACTCATTGGTCATGTAGGCCGACCACGGGGATATGTCAGACTGAAAAACTCTGTATCATATTTGAACGACGGATCCTCTGATACGGTGCAGTTGCTCTGACCGCTGAGCTACCATGCCAACATGTAGGCAAAACTGACTTACGTTTTTTTTCCGGTGAACTACAAGGAGATCTCACATCATCATCTCTGATCAGAGGCTCCCTGGTTCAAATCCCGGCTGTGAGATTCAATTTTTCAGACTGAATCTACGTTTCCAACTTCTGCCCTACACACGGCTGATGCGAAAGATACAATTCATGGAGATATATTTTATATTCAGTATTTTAATCCCTTTATGTTTAATAATGGGATGATGTGTATTCAATTGAGAATGTATAATTTTTAATTAATATTACTTCCAATGAAAAGTATCAACATATATTTTTGGTTATGATTATTTGTCATATGGGTTAATCCAAGTCACAGTAAGCTATTCCACTCGGTAATGCTCCAGGAACTGCTGCTTTCTTGTTTGGACAATGTTCCAGAGTTTAGAGTTTGCACATTTAAAACAATTAAACAGCATCTGCATAAACATAACGTGTTTAGTATTCAGCATTCAAGAATATTTCTTGTTGGAAGCTTTTAACAACAACTTCAATTAATAAAGTGAATGAAATTATTTTATTTTAGAAGCACCACAAACTTTAGAATACAACTATTCAACCACAAGTGCATTGTGGCAAAGACAGAGAGGGTGACAGTATACTACGCTACAAAAAAATCTGATGTGTTCCATTCACATGACTTTCTCTATATCTCTGTAACAAATTATTGTTAATAAGCTTATTCTTTTATTTCATGTTAATCGAGAAAAATAAGCAGAAATAGTCTTATTTCTTGCTTTATTGTAAGTAGAAGCGAAATAAAGTGAAAGTCAAAAGCTGGTTGCTATGTGACTGATGTTCCTTTGTTTGTATGGACAGGAGTTGACAAATTCCTGTATGAGAAAAGTATAAGTTTTTCAAGACTGAAACCAAAAACAAGGAATATCACAAAAAGGATCAACTCCACGAAAAAAAATGTATGTAACATAAATTGTGTGTTTTAACGTGCTCTACATTTTTTGTGTGGTAAGTTTTTATCCATCTCTTACGGTTTAGTAGTTAAGCAAAATTCATCCAGAATAAAGTACTCTTCAGAGGCTATTCCCAGAAAATTCAAGATATACATTTTATTTGTCAGGTAAATATCTTTAATATACGATATTTTAAACAAAATCGTAAGAGCCATTTTTTAGAAAATCAAAATTTTCGAAAAAAGTTCCATGTAAAGGGTAGTTGGGTGTAGGGGTAGTTTCTTGAAAATCTTTGTGTCACATCCTTGGAAGATACCAAACTTAAATACCACGCACGCACACACACGGACCTTTTTTCCAAAAATGCTTTTTTGGATTCAGGGGGACCCAAAACATATATTTCCGATGAAATCTCGGTATCAAATTTTTGGGTGCATTACAATACCTTCTCTATACACTATGTAGATAGTACGTGTAGAGAAAGTAAAAATAAGCATCATTAAAGGCGAAGATAGATCAACGTGTTCTTTATTCTTGATTGTGCAGAAAATTTTTCATGAGAATGGCCCCATAAAGTAACTAGTAAAGTGTTTGTAATACCATGTTAAAAACCGTGTGTGTTATTACCATACAAACTTCTTTACCCTGTTACCATTAGTTTCATTTGTGCTAACCAAAATATTATAGAAACGTTATTTTACTTTTTCTGCTACATGCTGTGTACACTAGATAGAGACGGTATTGTATTTCCTCAAAAATCGAACCCGATATTTTACAGGAAATGCATATTTTGAGGGCCACTGCATCCATAACTCATTTTTTAAAAAAAAAAGTGCGTGTGGCATCTGTGTGTATGTGTGTGAGCCTATTTATAGCTATATGTCGGTGAACAGTATAACCAAAAAAAAAAAAAACAAAATACGAAAAGTCAGTAAGGTACCAACTTGATATTTAAGTTACCATCTTCCAAGGAGGGCGACACGAAGGTTTCAGTAAAAATCCCCCAAACCCAATAAACCCTTTACATGGAAAACTTTTCGAAATTTTCAATTTTCTAAGTAAAAGTGTCTCAAGTTTTTGATTGAAATACCACAGTTAAAGATACCCATATCGCAAATGAAATATACAGGATGTTTCAAAGCTCATCAAACGAAAATGTAGACCTTGTTCATCATACCATACGTCTTACGTGAATATAATTTCCAGCTCTAAATTCGGCACAAACAAAAACTGCCATAAAATCACCATGGATTAGGCAGTGTACATAATCAAATGGCACGTGCCTGGCCCACTCCAAGAGAGATGCCGGTTGGTAGCGAAGGTCCCAGTTGCGTGGCGTAGGCGTGGTTTGATATACTCGCCGGGGCATATGAAACCTTAGTCACCTTATAAATGGAGAACGTAGCATGTGGGTGTGGCGTATGACAGCCGTTGTTTCTTCGCTGCCTAATCCCAAATATGAGCGATATTTAAACACACATAGAACTTTAAATCAAAGGGTTTGAAAGTTGCGACATTAAGTTTCGGATAGGTCAATGTGTAAGCTAATCGACTGCTATCTTCGTTTGGTATCGTTTTGAAACGGCCTGTATGTTTTCGATGTTATGGGAAACTCTGAAGCCTCTTTATTCTGGATGACTTTTGCCTAACTGGGAAATTGTAAGACATAGATAAAAACATACTACATAACATTTATGCCAAATACATTTTTTGTGGACTAACCGTTTCCAAGATATCAATTTTTACTTTCTCTATACGCACTATGTACATAGTGTACAGAGAAAGTATTGCACTCCACCAAAAATTCGATACCGAGATTTCACCGGAAATATATGTTTTAGGGTCCCCTTTATCTAAAAAAAGCATTTTCGAAAAAAGGTCCGTGTGTGTGTGTGTGTGTGTGTGTGTGTGTGTGTGTGTCCGTGTGTCCGTGTGTCTGTGAACACCATAACTCAAAAACGAAAAGTAGGTAAAATACCAAACTTGGTATTTAAGTTTAGTATCTTCCAGGAATGCGACACGAAGATTTTGAGAAAAATCCCCCCACCACCAACTACCCTTTACATGGAACTTTTTTCGAAAATTTTGATTTTCTCAAAAATGGCTCTAACAATTTTGATCAAAATTTCGTATGTTAAAGATATTTATCTGGCAAATAAAATGCATATCCTGAATTTTCTGGGAATAGCCTCTGAATAGTAGTTTATTCCAGATGAATTTTACTAAATTTTGAATAACTGCTAAACCATAAGAGATGGACAAAAACTTACTACACAAAAAATGTAGAGCACGTTAAAACACATAATTTATGTTATATACATTTTTTTCGTGGAGTTCGTCGTTTTTGTGACATTCCTTATTTTTGGTTTCTGCTACGAAAAACACATTTCTCATATAGGAATTTGTCAACTACTGTCCATACAAACAAAGGAACGTCAGTGACATAGCAACCAGCTTTTGATTATCACTTTAACCTATGGTACTCCCTTATTTCACCTCTACTTACAAGGAAGTGAGTAATATGGCTATTTCTGCTAATGTTTTACTGATTAGCATGAAGTTAATAGAAGTATAATCTTGTTAAGAATAATTTGTTGTAGGGATATAGAGAAAGTCATGTGAATGGAACACATCAGATTTTTATGAATTAAAATTTTAAAATACTTATACTTTCTTCAAATGGGATATTGTATTCGTTTTTCTTGCTCCTGGTCAAGCAAAGGCTAAATGTCATCACTTAGCAATCAGCTTTTAAAAGGTTTGGCTTTCGCTTAAGCCTAGTGTGTTATCTTAGAAGAATGCGCCTTTTTACTTTCTCTATACGTACTATGTACATAGTGTATAGAGCAAGTATTGTATTCCACCCAAAGATTCGATACCGAGATTTCACCGGAAATACATGTTTTAGGACCCCATGAACCCGAAAAAAGCGTTTTCAGAAAAAGGTCCATGTGTATGTGTGTGTGTGTGTGTGTGTGTGTGTGTGTCTGTCTGTAGATAGCATAGCTGAAAAACGAAAATACCGTTAAATACTTAACTTGGTATTTAGGTTTGGTATCCTCCAAGGATGCGAGACGAAGATTTTTAGGAAAATCCCCCCGCCCCCGACTACCATTTACATGGGAACATTTTTGAAAATTTTGATTTTCTAAAAAATGGCTCTAACGATTTTGATTAAAATCCTGTATGTTAAGGATATTTACATACCAAATAAAATGTATATCTTGAATTTTCTGGGAATAGCCTCTGAAGACCTCTTTATTCTGGATGGATTTTGTTAAATTTTGCTTAACTGCTAAACGGTAAGAGATAGTTAAAAACTTACCACACAGAAAATGTTCATCTGATCAAAATACACAATTTATGTCCTTTACATTTTTGTTGTAGAGGTAACCGTTTCCGAAATATTCCTTGTTTTTAGTTTCAGTTGTGAGTACTTATATTTCTCTCGGACAGTAAGTGCCCCTTTTCCTTTGTTTCTATCCCTGGCCAAGCAAAGAAGCGATTTACAATGACAATCGCATAACGACAGCTTTTAAAACATTTGGCTATCATTTAGCCTAGTGTATTCCCTTATATTCTTTCTACTTATATGGAACTAAGTAATAACATTGTGCCAATGTGTTTCTCAATTAGCAAGGTGCAGACAGAAGCCTGTAAAACAGTTAGAGAAGGTCATGTGACACATCAGATTTTTTAAGAATG
The DNA here is from genome assembly GCA_030762935.1 of Hymenopus coronatus. Taxonomy (NCBI): domain Eukaryota; kingdom Metazoa; phylum Arthropoda; class Insecta; order Mantodea; family Hymenopodidae; genus Hymenopus; species Hymenopus coronatus. The sequence continues at coordinate 74,187,467 of CM060887.1, read as the reverse complement.
GATTGTTGTAGAAAGGGTAGGTAAAATCACGTGAACGTAACACACCAGATGTTATTCATATATTTCCTGTTAAACATTATAAATGATATCAAATATACCTCAGTACACATTTGTATAGCAACACAAGAGCATACGCAGAGCTGAGGCGTTAATCAATAATAGCTTTCTATGTGGATGTTCTGATATCACACATATTGTGAACTCAACAGAATTAAAATACTTACTAAATATATTGCTTAAAATACTAAACCGTTCAAACGAAGAACAGTGCATGTCTTTTTTTTTTTTTTTACTTTCTCTATACGTACTATGTACATAGTATACAGAGAAGGTATTGTATTGCACACAAAAATCAGATACCGAGATTTCACCGGAAATACCTGTTTTAAGACCCCTGAGTAAAAGAAAGCATTTTTAGAAAAATGTCCGTGTGTGTCTGCGTGTGTGTCTCTGGGCAGCATATCTCAGAAACGAAAAGTCTGTTAAATACCGAACTTGGTATTTAAGTTCAGTATCTTCCAAGGATGCGACACGAATATATTCAAGAAAATCCGCTCACCCCAACTACCCTTTACATGGAAAAAAATTCGAAAATTTTTATTTTCTCAAAAATGATTTTAACGATTTTGAGTAAAATGTGGTATATTAAAAATATTTACCTAAAAAATAAAATGTGCATCTTCAATTTTCTGGGAATTGCCTCTGAAGGTTGCTTTATTCTGGATGAATTTTACGGAATTTTGCATAATTGGCAAACCGTAAGCGATAGACAAACACTTACTTCACAAAAAATGTAGAGTTCGTTAATACACACAATTTATGTTAGGTACATTTTTTCCGTGCAGTGGGTCGTTTTCAAGATATTACTTGTTATTGGTTTCGGCTTTAAAAACGTGTGCTTTTCTCATAGCGGAATTTGTCAACTCCTGTCCATTGAAACAAAGGAACTTCAGTCACACAGCAACCAGCTTTAATCTATGCTACTCCCTTATTTCCATTCTACTTACAAGGAAGCAATTAATAAGGCTATGTCTACTAATTTTTTCTGGATTAACATGAAGTAAAAAAAGCATAAGCTTTTTAACAATAATTTGTTGCAGAGATGTAGAGAAAGTCATGTGAAGGGAATACATCAGATTTTTTTTTATTTGTGTGTGTGTGTGTGTGTGTGTGTGTGTGTGTGTGTAGCTTAACGTCCTTTAACCTGGTTGGTCATATTGGACAATGAATGCCATTGGTGAAATCTACTCAAATGAGCTCTGGGTTTTTGGAGCTTAAAGTTACTCTACATTCTTCTCAGAATAAGGGTAAACCCTCAAGAACCAACTTACTTGGGTAACTCACCCTAAGCGAGATTCGAACGCGCGACCTGTTGAATGTGAGGCAGACACACTATCATCACGTTACCCAGGCGGGCAGTCAATGTTTTGTAAGTTTGAGCCAAAGTGTATATTTTAGATCCCAACATCTGCCCCTCAAAGTGAGTTTTTGTCCACCTAAATATGGTTTTCCAATTATATTATATTATGTGTAACATAAACAGAAGATAACTTCACAGTCATATCGAATTAAATTTAAAATATTTGTTTTCCTTTTCATTGTTATATCTCCAACCAATGATAATCTAAATAAAATTTTATATATCAATTTTTGAGAACATAAAAGGTAATCGACATGCTTTGATGCATGTTTTGGTGGTTGGTGATGAGGGATTTGCCAGTAAACCTTATCAAAGCTGTCATATTAATGTTTATAAGTTGGTCATATGGGGCGTGGCTTAGACTAGATAAAGAAGTTTTTCATTCTCCGAATTATCAGTTTACCAAACGTTAGTTTTCTTATATTTTTACTTTCTCTATACGTACTATGCATATAGTGTATAGAGAAGGTATTGCACTCCACCCAAAAATTCGATACCGAGATTTCACCGGAAATATATGTTTTAGGGTCACCTTTATCTAAAAAAAGCATTTTCACAAAAAGGTCCATGTGTGAGTGTGTGTGTGTGTGTGTGTGTGTCCGTGTGTGCGTGTGTCCGCGTGTCTGTGAACACGATAACTCTAAAACGAAAAGTCGGTAAAGTACCAAACTTGGTATTTAAGTTTAGTATCTTCCAGGGATGCGATACGAAGATTTTGAGAAAAATCCCCCCACCCTAAACTACCCTTTACATGGAACTTTTTTTTTCGAAAATTTCAATTTTCTCAAAAATGGCTCTAACAATTTTGATTAAAATTTCGTATATTAAAGACCTGACAAATAAAATGTATATCTTGCATTTTCTGGGAATAGCCTCTGAAGAGTAGTTTATTCTGGATGAATTTTACTGAATTTTGCCTAACTGCTAAACCGTAAGAGATGGACAAAAACTTACTACACAAAAAATGTAGACCACGTTAAAACACACTTTATGCTACCTACATTTTTTTCGTGGAGTTCGTCGCTTTTGAGACATTCCTTATTTTTGGTTTCTGCCATAAAAAACTTATACTTTTCTCATACAGGAATTTGTCAACTGCGGTCTATACAAAGGAACTTCAGTGACATAGCAACCAGCTTTTGACTATCAGTTTAACCTACAGTTGTCCCTTATTTCGCTTCTACTTACAAGGAAGCAAGTAATATGTCTATTTCTGCTATTTTTTTACTGATTAGCATGAAGTAAATAGAAGTATAAGCTTTTAAGAATAATTTGTTGCAGGGATATAGAGAAAGTCATGTGAATGGTACACATCAGATTTTTGCATTAAGCACACCTATAGTCACTCTACCTGACTATTCATACTACCAGATTATCGGAGGAAATGAAGTTTTTCTCGATACTAAAATTTCTTTGCCCAGTTGAAATCTTTAAAGTATACTTTCGGTCTATGCCATTCAAGAGTCGGATAGCGATAAAGATAGGTGGATAAAAAAGCACACACACACCCATACACATACTCATTCATCACTCATTCTGACATACACACTCATGCACAAGCACCAAGGATACACGTACATATATACAATTGTGATATTTTAATTGTTCTCTCACAGAAGCAGTCCGGCTCTACCTATCCAACTCCTGTCCTACACACGGTTTCTGCGAGAAAACAATTAAAACTACCACAATTGTCCATAAGTTGGCTATACTCTGAATCCTGGGACTTAAAGTATTTACACATTGTGATCCGACATTGGCGTTGACATTTCAAAATAATTTGAGGTCACCTTGTGGTTTACCGGGAAGTAGTTCAGTGGTAGAGCAACTGACTGAAGACCGGGAGATCCGTGGTTTAAATCCTGGCTAAGGTGTTAAATTTTTCAGTCTGAATCTACCTATCCAACATTCATATACACCAACACCTACAAATCACGAGCAGGAACTTCAGCATTGGCAAGAAAGATAGAATAATTCAATAAAAGGAGCATTAACTAAAATATTCTTCCCAATAACACGAGATCGTTTGAAATTAAAATTACACATAACTCTAGAATTCACCGCAATACTCACAGGCCACAGAAAAACAAAAGCATATCTTCATAGGTGCATATAGTGGAGGGTTATATATATACATATATTGTATAAATGTACCTCCATTTTTCCTAGTTTCATTTATTAAAATTGCTTGTTATTGACGTTTGTCAGTACACTCATATATCAGGGTTCTATATATATTGAACCCTGATATAATCTGATCTATGAGTGTACTGACAAACGTCAATAACGAGAAATTTTAATAAATGAAATTAGGAAAAATGGAGGCACATGGCCAGATCAATTAAGCCAGAGACATATGTCTGCATTCTATAGATTTATACAAGCTATGAGACTGTATATATTACTGTTAAATAACTCCTTTAAATTAGGAAACGTTATGTAACGCCTATAAACATGTAGTTATGCAAATAAAGTAATTCCATATTATGTGCAAATGTGAACCATTCTTTACAATATTGTAAAATATTGTGCAATAATTGTTATAATGAGATATTAAAGCGTGTATTATTGCCAATGTTGATATAAATAAATACATTGAAATAAACGCACCAACACACACCCCACACGCACAACTTATAAAAATATACAATCACACACACGTACCAACACACACACACACACACACACACACACACACTCTCAACAACATATACATAAGCACCAACATATACATGCATATGGACGCACATGACATTAACAAACCGTTTTCTGTGACTAATATAAAATCTTACAAATGCGTAATTTAATTCGATTAACTAATGTTTATCTCAGGCTGCGTATTCAGCATTGCTTCTCTTACTAGGTCAAACAAAACAAATTAGACAGCGTTTAGTTTCAGTTTACCAAGCACCCAACAGCTCCGTATTTGACTTTTGTAGATATCCATTCTTGCTTTAAAAGAGTTGCAGAACTCAACGGGGCTATTTCAAATAACACCCATCAGTGGAGAACTGGCGACAGCGACCTTCTTTTTACTCCTCTCGCTGAGCGCGACCTGTTCACTGTCATCAAGAGGGGTAAAGTGAAGATTGCTCAGTCAGTGCTCCAATTATCTGTTTTAACCTGTAACAACCCCATTGAGTTCTGAAACTCTTTTAACGCACGAAGGGATAGTAGTACCTACACGTCAAATATGAGGCAATTTAATATAAATTATGTACACCTAGAGTACATTCCTTCTCTTTAATTTTCCCTGAACTATTGGCAATTTAGGCAAAACATCTTAATTATTATTTTATCTTCATCAAGCTAAGCAAGATAAACGTTACCAGAAATTATTCTATTACGTAGCTCCTTACAAGTAAATGGGAAATAGATGAATTCACCAAGCTTAAAGGATAGTCAGATCTTTTAAAAGCTGTCGCTATGCGATTGTCATTGAAATTAGTTTGTCTTTCCATGACCAGGAGTAAAAAAAAAGAGATATGAAACGAATCAGGACTTCCCATTTGAGGAAAGTTGAAGTATTTTAAAACCGAAACCAATGACAAAGAATATTTTGAAAACGGTTAGCTCACCAAAAACGTATATAAATACGTTTTTCCAATAGTAAGATTTTTTATATTTCTTACAGTTTAACAGTTATGCGAAAGTCATTCAGAATAAACAGGACTTCAGAGCAAAGAAGACAATGGGTCATTCAAAACATACATTTTATTTGTCATAATAATATTTTTCATAAGCGTCATTTCATTAAAATCACTAGAGCATTTTTAGAATTTCGAATATTTTGAAAAAAGTTCCATTACAATTTTCGTGTCTCATCCTTTTAAGATACTGAATTTAAATGCTAAGTTTGGTATTTAACGGTGTTTTCGTTTTTTAGTAGTGCTGTCAACGGACACACACACCGACCTTTCTCACATTGGTTTTTTAGATTCAGGAGGCCTCAAAAATAGATTTGCGATTAAATTTCCGTAACGAAATTGTCTTCTCTACCTATTATGCATATTGCACATTCGTGCTATAGAAAATAAAAATCTGATATGTTCCATTCACATGACTTTCTCCAGCTCTTCCATAAACATACTTTCCTTACAAAAGCTTATTCTTTTATCTATATCATGTTAATGGAGATAAACAAGTAGACATTTTCTTAATACTTATTTCCTTGTTAGTAGAAGGGGAATAAGGAAATGCATCAGGGTACTTTTGAAAGCTATCGTTATATGAAGCAATTGATAATTGCATTCTATTGCATTCTCGGTAGTAAAACAAAAGGCATGAAACGACAATTCAACTTCCCGCTTGAAAAAAGTTTAAGTGGTTTAAATTGAACCAATTACAAGGAGTATCAAGAAAATGATTAACTTTAAAAAAAATGTATAATATATAAATTGTGTGTTTTAATGAGATCTACATTTTTGTTTAGTAAGTTTAGTTAATCTCAAACGGTATAAGAGTTATGCAAAAGTCGTCCACAATGAAGAGGTCTTCGGAGATTATTTCCGGAAATTCAAAATATACATTTTATTTTCCATGAAAATGTTTTAAATATATGATATTATAATCAAAATCGTTAGAGCTATTTTTCAGAAAATCAAACTTTTCGAAAAACGTCCTATAAAAAGAATAATCCTTGCAAGATGCTGGGCTTTACGTTTTTTAGCTATGCTGCCCACAGACTCACACAGTATATGTTTCTAAAAATAATGATACTTTTGGAATCAAGGGAACTCAAAACATGTATTTGCGGTGAAATCTCGATATCGAATTTTTGGGTGGAATGCAGCAGTTTTGTAACTATATCGTACATTATACATACTAGAGAAGGTAAAAATGTGGTAGAAGCCATTGAAGTTCATACCTTGCCTACGATTTCGGTGTGCTGAGCTGAATAAATAGCACTTAAACAAATCTGATGTGTTCCATTCACATGACTTTGTCTATATCTGAGTAACACATTATCGTTAATAAGCTTATCTTTTACTTATTTCACGCTAATCGAGAAAAATTAGCAGAAATAGTCTTATTTCTTGCTTTATTGTAAGCAAAAGCGAAATGAGGGAGTACCGTAGGTTAAAATGATAGCCAAAAGCTGGTTGTTATGTAACTGAAGTTCCTTTGTTTCTATGGGCAGGAGTTCACAAATTCCTGTATGAGAACAGTATGTTTTTCAAAGCTGAAACGAAAAACTAAGAATATTTTAAAAATGATCAACTCCATGAAAACAATGTATATGACATCAATTGTGTGCTTTAACGTGCTCTATATTTTTCATGCAGTAAGTTTTTGTCCATCTCGTACGGTTTAGCAGTTATGCACAATTCCGTAAAATTCATTCAGAGGCCATTCCTAGAAAATTCAAGATATACATTTTATTTGTCAGGTAAATATCTTTAATATATGATATTTTAATCAAAATCGTTAAGAGCCATTTTTAAGAAAATAAAAATTTTCGAAATTTTTTCCATGGAAAGAGCAGTTTGGGGTGGGGGGATTTTCCTCAAAATCTTCGTGTCGCATCCCTGGAAGATACTAAACTTAAATACCAAGTTTGGTATTTTACCAACTTTTCGTTTTTGAGTTATCGTGCTCACAGACACACGGACACACTGACACACTAACACACGGACACACACACACACGAACCTTTTTGTGAAAATGCTTTTTTGGATACAGAGGACCCTAAAACATATATTTCCGGTGAAATCTCGGTATTGAATTTTTTGGTGGAGTGCAATACCTTCTCAATCCCTATGTACATTGTACATATGGGGCTAGAGAAAGTAAAAATGAGCAAACGGAGTAGTTTTGTCAGACTCGCCATTATTACCACAAAAACGAAGCTACAGACCAGCCCGTACACATTTATTTCTGTACGGGTGCCACGAAAGTTCTTCATATGTCTGAGAACATTTACAGGATGTTAATGAACTACACCGAAATAATTTACGAGATTGTGCACGTGACTGATATAAGTAATTTGCGATCGGCGATGCATGGACCCCGGATAAACATAACGCAACTACATAGCGTTAAACGTGTGGGTATCAGGTGTTAAAGCAAAGCAGGTTGAAAAATGGCTTAGAATGTCTTTAAAACTGCTGCCCGAGTATAGAATATCTATTTTTAGCAGCTCGTTACTAGCATTCTCAAGATTTAATGTCGCAAAAATCTGTAAAATCTCGAACTAATCACTTGACAGTACGACACTGAGCATTCATTAACTACGTCTTTGACTTATGTAGCCTACTCTGGAGGCGTTTTTCAATTGCTCTGGTGGCTTAATGCGTAAGGAGGAAAGCTGCTATACCAAAGGTCATGAATTTGATTCTTGTCATACAGTAAATGTTCTATTATTATTATTATTATTATTAATAATAATAATATTTTTTTTCATTCCAGACGAAGTGCCGCGATACGTGAACGAGACCGGAACTCGGAAACTATCTTTCACTTGAAAGCCAGTATCATAACCACCACGCTAGAGAGGTACACTGTAATATGTCCCATCATTTTTTACAATGTACCTAGGGATGGAGAAGCATTGCATTCCACCCAAAAATTCGATGTCGAGATTTCACTGGAAAAATCATGTTTTAGGACCCCCTGAATCCAAAAAAAGCATTTCCAGAAAAAGGTCCGTGTGTGTGTGTGTGTGTGTGTGTGTCCGTGTGTCTGTGTGTCCGTGTGTCTGTGAACACGATAACTCAAAAACGTAAAGTAGCTAAAATACCAAACTTGGTATTTAAGTTCAGTATCTTCCAGGGATGCGACACTAAGCTTTTGAGAAAAATCCCCCGATCCCAAACTACCCTTTACATGGAACTTTTTTCGAATATTTTGATTTTCTTAAAAATGGCTCTAACGATTTTGATTAAAATATCGTATATTAAAGATATTAGCTGACAAATAAAATGTATATCTTGAATTTTCTGGGAATAGCTTCTAAAGACCTGGTTATTATGGATGAATTTTGCTTAATTTGGCATAACTAGTAAACGGTAAGAGATAGACAAAAACTTACTCTACAAAAAATGTAGACCTTGTTAAAATACACAACTTACGTCATATACACTTTTTTCGTGGATCTCACCGTTTTCGAAGTATCCATTGTTATTAGTTTCAGTTGTGAAGTACTTATACTTTTCTCAGACAGTAGTGTCCGTTTTTCTTTTGTTCTATTCTTGGCCAAGAAAAGAAGCGATTTGTAATGAAAATCGCATGACAGCTTTTAAAACATTTGACTATCGATTTAGCCTAGTGTATTCCCTATTTTCTTCCTACTTATAAGGAACTAAGTAATAAGAACATTGTGCTAAATACCTCGATTAGGAAGGTGCAGAAAGAAGAGTGATCTTATGTAAGAAGTTTGTAGAACGGCTAGAGAAAGTCATGTGAGTGTAAAACATCAGATTTTTCGTGTTATGCTCTCGAATGGTTGATAAATTAGCCAGTGGCGTACTGGCACTTCAGAAACGTATAGCCGTTGCTTGGTTACCATGATAGCAAGTGTTGAACTTTTCAAACGCAAATATCCTTAGCATGGCTTTATTTGGAAGACAAGTAATGCCAGTGTAATGTTTGTTCGCATGAATTCCATCCATTGAAAGAAGTTTCCTGGGAAAAATTCCGCAATTTTTTGCGTCCGCAATTCGTGATTTCTTCCTATAGTGCCATCTATGGACAATGAGCCGATTCCTCGTCACCATGGGGCATAGCAGCATACTCGTGAACTGGAAATTCAAATCCGGCCATGGAGACAACATAGCGATGCCCTTTGCTCCACTTAGTTCCATGAAAACCTTCGTGTCGCATCCTTGTAAGATGCTAAACTTAAATACCAAGTTTGGCTTATTACGCGCACCTTTTTCTAAACTTTGTTTTTATTTTTTCTACACGCACTAGGTACACGGTGTATAGAGAGGTATTGTATTCCACCCAGAAATTAGATAGGGAAATTTCACAGTAAATATGTTTTGAGGTACCCTGAGTACAAAAAATATGTGTACTGTCTCTAGCACGTATGGGCATACAATGTAGGTACATAGTAGCTAGAGAAGGTATTGCATTCCACTAAAATATCTATGTCGATATTTAACCTTAAATACATGTTTTAGGGTCCCCTGTGTCCAAAAAAGAAGCTTTTTAGAAAAAGACCGTGTGCGTTTGTGTGTGTGTATTTCTGTATGTTGATAGCAAAGCTCATAAAGGAATAGACCGCTAAATACTAAACTTGGTGAACACTTGTTTGTTTAGTATCTTCCAAGGGTGTGGTTGTCTGTCAACATCTTAGGCACCCAACGAGCGCTCACTTTATGACATTTCAACGTGTAATGAACAATATCGTGCACTGCAACAAGGTTCGCAGTTGCACAAGCCGGTTGCTCAAAACTGCCGCCTCAATGCCCCTGACATTCTGCGGGGTTGCAACTATTACCGACCTCCCGGAGCGCGGCGAATCACTAAGGTTTACACAGTCCTCTTAGAACCGCTTGGAGCAATTACTATTTCAATCATCTCCATACAAGCAACGCATGTCCCGGCAAATTTCACTCGATTTATGCCCTTTGGTCCACAAATATTGACCACACCTCTCTGCTCTTCACACGCGGACGCCAGTAGCATGCGCTCCATCCTTGTTGCGTAGTTCGCGCTTCTCTCGCTGGAACTGCACACGAAACAAAAAAGACCCTGTGTATTAAAAACCTCAAGCTATATCTGTGTAAAATTACAACATTCCAGCTGTAATACCAAGGCATAAAAAATTATTGTGCGTTACTTTTCGATCCGCCTTCGTACATCTGCGTATATATGCCTCTAGCATTACATATGCGACGTATGGACTTTTATCCGAGTTTTTTTCCCCTAGAAATTCACTTCTCGAGGATTCATGGGCTTCTGTATTCCTATTTTCAGTGAAATTTCGATATAGAATTTTTGAAATGGATGCAATAATTTCTCTGCCTGCTTCTTAAAATTTAAATTCAAAAGATGTAAAAGACACATAGTTGCTTTGATCGTAAATGCTGTTGTGGTATCTAAAACGTTTTTGGCCAATTGACAATGTTGATTTGTTTTCTAAATGTTACTTCCGAGCATGATACTGTATATACGTGTGTAACTTGTATGAGTGGTTCAGTACAGACCTCTTTAGCAAATACGTTTCATTATTACCGATTCTGTACACTAGATTTCCTGATGAACTTTTCTGTGCGTGCCAGATTGTTTAGTACATTTGGGAGCCTAGTGTTCTCACATCATAGAGAATTGAAATAATTTGTCCGATGTGCCATTTTTACTTTCTGTACTATGTACATATAAGCAGAGAATATTGTAATTCGTGACTTCATGGGAAATTTATGTTTTGAGGTCCCCTGAGTAAAAATAACATATTCTTCAGCTGCTTCTTCATAGTACTTAGGTAAGTACTAGAGGGTACTGTATTGTATTCCACCCATAAAATAGATAACGAGATGTCACGGGAAATATACGTTTTAAGGTACCCCGTATTCAATACAAAGTCTCTTTAGAAAAATATCCATCTGTGTCCATGAACGCAACAACTAAAACACTAGATCTCAGTTAAATACCAAAACTTGGTATTTATGTTCAGCATTTACCACGGATAAGATAAGTAGATTTTCAGAAAAATATCTCCATCCCAAACTAGCCTTCACAAGGAAACATTTAGAAAATGGCTCTATTGATTTTGATTAAAATGCCGTATGTATACTATAGATATCTACATAACAAATAACATTTATATCTTGAATTTTCTAAACATAGTCTCTGAAGATCTGTTCTTCCTGGATGACTTTTTCAGTACCGGTAAACGTTAAGAGATAGGCAAAACTTATTACATAGAAATATCCTTAAAAATCGATTCTGTCCTATACATTTTTTTATGCAGTTAATTCATTTTCGAGATATTCTTTGTCCTTGGTATCAATTTTTATATATTTAAACTATTCTCAAACTAAAATTTGTTATTCCTGGCCATACAAAGAGAATAGAATTTCAGTCACATAACAACCAGCTGTTAAAAGATTTGACTATCGCTTTAGCCTGTTGTCCTTTTTTTCCCTTCTACTTACAAGGAAACAAGAAATAAGTGTGCATTCCTGCTAAGGTTTATCTCGATTAGCATGATGTGGGATAAACGTGTTGTAAACATATTTTAGAGGAACAGATAGAGAATGTCATGTAAATGGAACACGTCAGATATTTTTAAACATATTTGGAGTTGAGTTTCTCGTTTTTACAACACGTCGAAGCAAATCGTATATTAGATATTCTTATGGCAATATGCATTTATACTTTGGTGTGTGAACTAATGTGAAGTAGCGAACTCAGAAAGTAAATGTTTTATGTTTTATTGCAGTAGTCCTCTGTCTCAAGTAACAGTAGTGTATAGACAAATACAGTAAAACCTCGAAATTACGCTTTTCATGAGCCTGTGGCTTAATTGTGCAATAAACGGGATACGGTCACGCACGGGATATGATTTATTGAGTACGAAAAACCAATTTTGATAGAATTTGCTGAGAAATACAGTAAAAAAAAAAAAAAAAAAATCTAATGTGTTCCACTCACATGGCTTTCTCTACTTATGTGTAACAAATTATTGTTACTAAACTTATTCTTCTACTTACTTCAAGGTAATCGAGAAAAAAATTAGCAGAAATAGTGTTATTACTTGTAAGTAGAAGCGAAATATGGTAGTATCATAAGTTAAAGTGAAGTCAAAAGCTGGTTACTAGGTGATTGAAGTTCCTTTATTTGTATGGACACGAATTAACAAATTCCTGTATGAAAAAATCTAATGTGTTCCATTCACATGACCTTCTCTATATCTCTGTAACAAATTATTGTTAATAAGCTTATCTTTTATTTATTTCATGCTAATCGATAAAGTTAGCAGAAATAGGCTTATTTCTTGCTTTATTGTAAGTAGAAGCGAAATCAGAGAGTACCATTAGTTAAAGTGAAAGCCAAAAGCTGGTTGCTATGTGACTGATGTTCCTTTGTTTGTATGGACAGGAATTGACAAATTCCTGTATGAGAAAAGTATGTTTTTCAAAGCTGAAACCAAGAAAAGGGAATATCTAAAAAACGATCAACTCCACGAAAAAAATGTATATAACATAAACTGTGTGTTTTAACGTGCTGTACATTTTTTATGTGTTAAGTTTTTATCCACCTCTTACGGTTTAGTAGTTATGGAAAATCCATAAAGAATAAAGTAGTCTTCAGAGGCTATTCCCAGAAAATTCAAGATATACATTTTATTTGTTAGGTAAATATCGTTGATATACGAAATTTCAATCAAAGTCGTTAGAGCCATTTTTAAGAAAATCAAAATTTTCGAAAAAAGTTCCATGTAAAGGGTAGTTGAGGGTGGGGGGATTTTTCTCAAAATCTTCGTGCCGCATCCCAGCAAGATATTAAACTTAAATACCAAGTTTGGTATTTTACCGACTTTTCGTTTTTGAGTTATCGTGTTCACAGACACACGGACACACTGACATACGGACGCACGGACACACACACACACGGACCTTATTGTGAAAATGTTTTTTTTACTTTCTCTATACTCACTGTGTACATAGTGTATAGAGAATGTTTTGCACTCCACCAAAAAATTCGATACAGCGATTTCACCGGAAATATATGTTTTAGGGTCCCTTGTAACCAAAAAAGGCATTTTCACAAAAAGGTCCGTGTGTGTGTGTGTGTCCGTGCGTCAGTGTGTCCGTGTGTCCGTGTGTCTGTGAACACGATAACTCAAAAACAAAAAGTTGGTAAAATACCAAACCTGGTATCTAAGTTTAGTATCTTCCAAGGATGCGACACGAAGATTTTGAGAAAAATCCCCCCACCCCAAACTACCCTAAAAATGGCTCTAACGATGTTGATTAAAATATCTTATATTCAAGTTATTTACCTGACAAATAAAATGTATATTTTGAATTTTCTTGGAATAGCCTCTGAAGACTACTTTACTCTGGATGAATTTTTCATAACTACTAAACTGTAGGAGAGGGACAAAAACCTAACCCACAAAAAATATAGAGCACGTTAAAACATACAATTTATGTTACATACATTTTTTTCGTGGAGCTGATCGTTTTTGAGATATTCCTTTTTCTTGGTTTCATATTTGACTTTAACCTATGTTACTCCCTTATTTCGCCTCTACTTACAATAAAGCAAGAAATAAGACTATTTCTGCTAATTTTTCTCGATTAGCATGAAATAAACAAAAGATAAGCTTATTAACAATAATAATTTACAGAGATATAGAGAAAGTCATGTGAATGGAACACATCAGATTTTTGGATATTGGGGACCCTAAAACATATATTTCCGGTGACATCTCGGAATCGAATTTTTGGGTGGAGTGCAATACATTCTCTATACACTATGTACATAGTGCGTATAGAGAAAGTAAAATTTTGATGTGTACCATTCACATGACTTTCTCCATATCCTTGCAGCAAATAATACTTAAAAAGCTTATACTTCTATATACTTTATGCTAATCAGAAAAAATCTGATGTGTACCATTCACATTACTCTCTCCATATCCCTGCAACAAATAATACTTAAAAAGCTTATACTCCTATTTACTTTATGCTAATCAGAAAAAATTAGGAGAAATAGTCTTATTACTCGCTTCCTTGTAAGTAGAAGTGAAATAAGGGACAACCTAGGTTAAAGTGATAGTCAAAAGCTGGTTGCTATGTCAATGAAGTTCCTTTGTTTATATGGATAGGAATTGACAAGTTCCCGTATGAGAAATGTATACGTTTTTCATAGCAGAAACCAAAATTAAGGAATGTCGCAAAAACGACGAACTCCACGAAAAAAATGTATATAACATAAATTGTGTGCTTTAAAATGCTCTACATTTTCTGTGTAGTAAGTTTTTGTCCATCTCTTACAGTTTAGCAGTCATTCAAAATTTAGTAAAATTCATCCAGATTAAACTACTCTTCAGAGGCTATTCCCAGAAAATTTAAGATATACATTTCATTTGTCAGGTAAATATGTTTAACATCCGAAATTTTAATCAAAATCGTTTTAGCCATTTTTGAGAAAATAAAAATTTTCGAAAAAAGTTCCATGTAAAGGGTAGTTGGGGGTGGGGGGATTTTTCTCAAAATCTTCGTGTCGCATCCCTGGAAGATACTAAACTGAAACACCAAGTTTGGTATTTTACCGACCTTTTCGTTTTTGAGTTATCGTGTTCACAGGCACACGGACACACGGACACAGGGACACACACACACACACACACACACACACACAAACACACACACGGACCTTTTTGTCAAAATGCTTTTTTTTTGGATATTGGGGACCCTAAAACATATATTTCCGGTGAAATCTCGGTATCGAATTTTTGGTGGAGTGCAATACTTTCTCTATACACTATGTATATAGTGCGTATGGAGAAAGTAAAAATTAGCAGAAATAGTCTTATTACTCGCTTCCTTGTAAGTTGAAGCGAAATAAGGGACAACCTAGGTTAAAGTGATAGTCAAAAGCTGATTGCTATGTCACTGAAGTTTCTTTGTATGGACAGCAGTTAAAAAATTCCTGTATGAGAAAAGTATGTTTTTCATAGCAGAAACCAAAAATAAGGAATGTCTCAAAAACGAGAAACTCCACGAAAAAAACGTATGTAACATAAATTGTGTCCTTTAACGTGCTCTACATTTTTTGTGTAGTAAGTTTTTGTCCACCTCTTACGGCTTAGCAGTTATTCAAAATTCATTAAAATTCATTCAGAATAAACTACTCTTCAGAGGCTATTCCCAGAAAATTCAAGATATACATTTTATTTGTCATGTAAATATCTTTAATATAGGAAATATAAACAAAATCGTTAGAGCAATTTTTGAGAAAATCAAAATTTTCGAAAAAAATTCTATGTAAATGGTAGTTTGGGGTGGGAAGATTTTTCTCAAAATCTTCGTGTCGCATCTCTGGAAGATACTAAACTTAAATACACAATTTTGGTATTTTACCGACTTTTCGTTTTTGAGTTATCGTGTTCACAGACACACGGACAACGGCCACACACACACATACACACACATACACACGCACACGCACTCACGGACCTTTCTCTGAAAATACCCTTTTTGTATACAGGGGACCCTAAAACATATTTATTTCCGGTGAAATGTCGGTATTGAATTTTTTGGTGGAGTGCAATACCTTCTCTATACACTATGTACATGGTTCGTATAGAGAAAGTAAAAAGTCTGATGTGTTCCATTCATGTGACTTTCTCTATATCACTGCAACAAGTTATTCTATTTACTTCATCTAATAGAGCAAAAATTAGTAGAAATAGTCTTATTACTTGCTTCCTGTTAGTAGAAGCGAAATAAGGGGTACCATGGGTTAAAGTGATTGTCAAAAGCTGGTTGCTCTGCGACTGAAGTTTCTTTGTATGGACACGAGTTCACAAAGTCCTGTATGAGAAAAGTATAAGTCTTTATAGCTGAAAAAACAAGGAATATATCAAAAACAATCAACTCCACGAAAAAAAAATGTATATAACATAAATTGTGTGTTTTAAGGTGCTCTACATTTGTTGTGTGGTAAGTTTTTGTCCATGTCTTACGGTTTAGCAGTTATGCAAAATTCCGTAAAATTTACCGAGAATAAAGTAGTCTTCAGAGGCTATTCCCCGAAAATTCAAAATATACATTTTATTTGTCATGTAAATATTTTTAATATACGATATTTTAATGAAAATCGTTAGAGCAATTCTTTAGAAAATCAAAATATTCGAAAAATGTTCCATGTAAACGGTAGTTTGGGGTGGGGGGATATTTCTCAAAACCTTCGTGTCTCATTCCTGGAAGGTACTAAACTTAAATACCAAGTTTGGTATTTTACCGACTTTTCGTTTTTGTGTTATCGTGTTCACAGGCACACGGACACACACACATAGAGAAAGTAAAAACATTGATCATTTTGAAATTATATACAATATTTTCAAACATTTTTTACCTGAAAAATCGATCAGGAAGCGCTAAAGAGGGTAAAATAAAATGCAATATTAGTACTGGACGTCCAGGAACTTTACAAATTTTACATAAAGACCGGAGAGTGTTATCACGGAATTTTACTGCATATAGCTTCTGAAATAGAGCAGGACTACACTGGCTCAAGTGCTTTAAACGGCAGAATACCGACCAACCTTGGGGTAAAATCCAAGTACCGCTGTTCGAATCCTGTTAACACACCAGAATACCCAGTCCCCGTTGCCGCGATAGCTGAAGTTGCTAGCTTTGGTGTTTCGTGGCGCAGGGGATTGTGTTTATTGTTTAGTTGTCAATAAACTGAAAACGACAAACAAAGTAAATTTAGGAAAAATGAGAAAAAGGGGAAAAAACAGGAATAAAAAAGAGGAATTCATAATCTCACTCTCATCCGGAGAAAAAATTAGAACACGGATGAAATATGGCAAATCACAGACGTTTGTCTTTGAAGTACGGACTATCATACTCATATGTTGCAATCTGAAATTTGAACTATCTAAATTAAATTTCGGGGATGAAGAAAACTATAGTTCTCTATTTACTAGCAGCTCCAGCCTTAGGCCTGAAGTTCTGACCTCTTTAAGAAGTATTTACTGTATCTTCCAGCTTTTCATTTTAAACACTTCTAAGGACCATTACAGCATAAGGCGAGTCTTTCTCCGTCATTTATTATACCCAACAAAAGCATAACAGTTTCCAAAGTACAAACATGTCTAGCAAGATGGAATACAGCTGTCAACTGCAGTAATTACCATGGTTAACTGGCACAAAGGCACTCGAAAGGCATAGAACCTCAAGGCATGTTTGAAGCTTAGCAGAAGGTGCGCGCCAGAACGTATGATATTTTCTGTGTTCTTTCTGCCTGCTACAGTTTCTCTGTTTCGTCTGGCAAAATACGAGGCAGGGAGGGAGGGAGGGTTAAAAAATGGCGGTGCGCAGCTGGAAGAAGGAAAGTTTTCTCATTTGAAAGCAACTGCTTGGCAGTGTTT
Source organism: Hymenopus coronatus (assembly GCA_030762935.1). Lineage (NCBI taxonomy): Eukaryota > Metazoa > Arthropoda > Insecta > Mantodea > Hymenopodidae > Hymenopus > Hymenopus coronatus. The sequence goes on along the minus strand of CM060887.1, from coordinate 74,169,990 downwards.
TACATTTGGAGCACCATTCTTTGTTCTGAGGGGGAGTCGATATCTCCGCTGCTATTTATAACAAACGTATGTGAGTGTACACATGTTATGGTTACTCGCTTTCTGCATTCTCCCTAAAAACATCTACTTTATATTCCACATACTTCCACTCTTCATGCATTTTTAAATCATACATCCAATTTTTATGTTCCATAACATTTGATTTCGTCTATTGTGTACGCTGCTTTTCTGTTTGTACTTCATTGAAGTTTCAGATGAAACGATTTTGCAAACGCTCTCATGCTTTACATTCCCTCGTAAAGACCACCACCATAAAACAGCTTTCCAAGAGAAAAATCTGATGTGTTTTATTGAAATGACTTTCTTTATCTGTCTGCAGACAAACTAGTCTTACAAAAGCTTATTCATTTATGTATATTATGATAATCGAAATAAACATTAGCCGAAATTGTCTTATTACTTTCTTGTAAACAGAAGGGAAATCGTTATGTCAAAAATTAAAATTGGTTTTCTATGTGTGGCTAGAGAGTAAAAGAAAAGAGATATAAAAGGAAAAGTGACTTCCCCATGCTTTAACTAGATTTATATTTTATGTGTAGTAAGTTTTTGTTTATCTCTTATTGTGAATTCTACAACAACAACAAAATGTAGGATATAAATTGTGTGCTTTAATGAAATTTATATAATTCCAAAAATTCAAGATATACATTTTGTTTGTCCTGTAAATAAGTTCAATATAGTATTTTAATCAAAATTGTTAAGCCATTTTTGAGAAAATAAACATTTCCTAAAACATTTCCATAAAAAGGGTATTTGGAGGTGAGGCATTTTTTTTAAATGTTCGTGTTGTACCCTTGGAGGATGCTAAACTTAAACACGAAGTTTGGTATTTAACGAAATTTTAGTTTTTGAATTATGCTATCCATGCACTCACAGACATTTTTGTAATTTTTGTTAGTTTTCAGGGGTCTCAAAACATAAATTTCCTGTAAAATCTCGGTATCCAATTTTGGATGGCATAGCATACCTTCTCTATATACTATGTAGATTGTAAATACGTGCTAAGAGAAAGTAAAAACTGAAAAACTTGACACCTAATTGGTTTTGTACTCAGGAGTCCTTTAAATTATCGAGTTGGATGACTCGATAACCTCTGAGGCCCAGATACGGGATCGATCTCCGTCTGCCGTCCACTGTTTTTCGTGGTTTCCCCTGGTTGGCAGGAGAATCCTGGGATGGTTCATCTTCTGCCACGTCTTTCCTGTCCATTATTTCTTATGTTCATCACTTCTTTGTCATCTGTTACAGGATAGTTGTGCATTGTAGTTCCTACCTGGTGTTATTGTGGGACCACTCTGTCAGGATCTGTTTTCGGGTGCTTTCGAGCGGACGCTCTTTAGGGGGATCTCAGGAGACACCGGGATTGTAGTGGCATTGAATGTATTCGATCTGGTAGCATTAGGGACCCCATGCTTGCGCCCATCCTGCTCCTGATATGGTCGCTCTTCGGGTCTCTCTCTCTCCCGAAGGGGTGGCCACAATGAAAGAAGTGATCACAATGTCCTACGTACTATGCTCTGCCCCAGTGACTGGATCCAATTTGCGATAATCCTAATCTTAAGTGTTTTAGTTTATTTTATTATTTATTTATTGAAACAATAACAAAAACAACATATTCAAGGGCTGCCAACAAGGACAGAATAAAGCAGACACATTATAAATTAACTGTCTAAAAAAAAACCAGAAAAAAATCTTGAAACTCTTCTATAAAGATAATGAAATATCGACAGTTTTCATTGTATAGCAATCGAAAAGGAAACTAAAATCAGCAATCGTTCTTCAGTACAAACTTCTTGCAGGTTTTGAAAACATGTAAAGGAAAGGTGCCCCGAGTTCCGACCATTACACCAATTACCTCTATAACATTCAGATCGTATTTTGTCTTGAAGTATGGGACTGTGGGTGTGTAAATATTCCTTTTCTCTTTGTCGACGTCCTCTGGTTGTCCAGTGAGCTTTTCAAACCTAATGGTAGGCTCGATGATAAATCCTATTTTTATGTCTTCTCGAATTGCAATCATGTCATCAGATATGAAAGTAAAAGGGTTTGAAATTTATGCTTTCTCAGAAATAAATGTTATCCTCTCTAGTGGTTGAAATTCATATACTACAGGGTGAATCACCTAAAACTTGCACTGCAAATGTTTTTAAATGGAAAGTGCCATTCATCTGCGGTTTTCAAAGCATTGATTGATAGTCAGGGCTCGCACTTTTACAGATTTTAATAATACTTAGAAAGTTTATTTTTGAGCAAACATACCATTTTTGAATGGAGCAATTCCTATTTACTTCAACAAAATAAAAGTAGGGTAAATTACATTGTCAATGGTGTTTATTGCAGGATTCTTGTACAAGCAAAACTATATTTTGAAAAGTTTCAACACCGACAGTTGTTTGTTACATTCAACCTGCTCACTTGCGCTGTGTACGATGTTGTTATGAGACCTTAATATATGGAAGCCAAGCGTTTTCACATCAAGTGTTAATGGAAGGAAATTGATGCCATATTGATTTATTGGTTATGTGGTAAAGAAAAAAATTAATTACTGAAATCAATTAGCCTGTAAGTGTTCTGTGAATATTATAATATTGAATTTAATGTGTATTTTAAATATTGCTACGTGCATGAAAAACGAAGTTGTTCTTCCTAGTATACCGCATCCTCACGCGTTATATACCCATATTTAAATATTCACTAAGCGCAAATGGCTTATGAAATAAATAAATATTATATGTACCAAAAGTAATTTATTTATAAATAAAAGGAAGCCTGTATTATATACTTCCTTAAAGAATGTTTAATAAGGAGAAACTGTAGAATAAGTTTCGAGCCTATATAAGAGCTGAATAGACGCTCAACCTTTGTGTTTCCTTATTGGTCAGTTTTCATGTGATCATCATTGCTCGGCACAAGGGTAGCGTCCTATGGGAGCGCGTGCTGTCTAATGCAATCTTAATTTATTTTTGCCATCCTACAGTGTTAATAATTATTGTATCCAGTGATACTCAAGAACATCTTACAAGTGAAACCAAAGTATCATTTACAACTATTACATTACCTTGTGGGCGTATGAGCTGGTGACGTACCTGGTGGTGCTGGGCTGCGCAGCGACGACTGGTCATCTCTCCAGCTTTGCAGCTGCTAAAGCCGATTCTCGATGCTCCTCGGCTATTGGTGGACTCAGCGACGAGCAACTGAGACCTATTTATATCTAGCTCAGGTATTAAGCTACGGTGATCTCCAGGGAGTGTACGGAAATTAACTTAAAATAACGTCGACACTTTTCGTTCAGTCAAGGTTTATTTCTCTTCACGAACGTTCCCGAGAATGTTCCTGGCGCGATTGAATTCCGATAATTAATTCCGTAACGCGCATAAAGGTAACTACAATTTACGCGGCGACGAGTGCAACTGTTACATGCAGAATAATTGTAGACACTAACTTTCTGCCGTGGCTTCCTTGTTTCCGGCGTCGCGGTTACGCGTGACATTTATTTCAACTGCGTGGATCATTGTAATAGCTTTACTATATTTACGAGGATTCTTGTTTCGAGCATCACGGTTCTGCTTGTAGTTACATTCCTACTGCCTCATCACTATAACTCTGCTACTTCGCGCGTACTCTTGTTTTGGGCTCCGCAGGTTCCCTGTGGAGTTACATTTTCAAGTGCGTGAAAATTGCGGCGAATACTCTATATTTATAGGAAATTCTACACACGCGCAAAACTCTCAACTTGTAATCTCATTGGCCTATTTTTGGCGCCGAAAGTAGCTTGCTGTGCGCCTCTGCCGTGACGTGATTAATTCTAATTGGTCAATGCGTCTTTCACGTGATTCTTGACCTTAATTTCCTCGTGGTTCCCCAGTTTATATGTCGCCTTCACTTTCTCTTGCGGAGACAAAAATGTAAATGACATTAAGTGTATATTCTGACGAGATCTACATTTTTTGTGTAGTAAGTTTTTCTCTATCTCTTTGGAAATATTCATACAGAATAAAAAGGTCTTCAGAGGCTATTCCCAGAAAATTCAAGATATACATTTTATTTGGGATGTAAATAAATTTAAAATACGAGATTTTAATCAAAATCGTTAGTCATTTTAGGTAAATCAAAATTTTCGAAAATTTTTCTATGTAAAGGGTAGTTTGTGGTTGGGGGATTTTCTTCAAAATATTCGTGTCACATCCTTGGTAGATAGTGAACTTAAATACTAAGTTTGGTATTTTACCGACTTTTCGTTTTTGAGCTATGCTGCCCACAGACACACTCACATTCACACAGACACACACGTACATTCTTCTAAAAATGCTTTTTTTTTTTTTTTTTTTTTTTTTTTTTTTTGGATTCAGGAGGTCCTAAAACATGTATTTCCAGTGACATTTCGGTATCGAATTTTTGGGTGTATTACAATAGAAAGTAGTGTAGAGAAAGTACAAATTAGTTGAAGTTTATTGAGCAGAAGAAGAAGAAAAAGAAAGAAGGAAAAAGAACTAAAGTATGGCTTGGAGATACGTTAGCTATTTATAACCCGTTCCTATATTTTGAGTACCACTGTAAGATGTTGAGTCCTCCATCATAGGTGGTGTTGCCGGCATATTATCTTGGGATACGCTTCTGTCACCAAGCTCCTGTCGTTAGTGTCGGGGACTAATGAACTGTCAGGAGACAGTAAGAAGACAAGACAGGAATCAAATGCTGTTAGATGTCATGTCGCTGGAGCTAATCTTGACGTATGTATCGAAGCTATGTTAACACGGCTCTCTGGGATATGTTATTAGCAGTACTAAGCGCTTGTAGGCTACAGGAGCTCTGCTATGGAATCTAGAATCCCGAGGTCACTAGTGCATTCAGCAGGTGATACTAAAGCTGGTGAATCTTGCAATCGTATATTAGCACGCTGTGTATTTTATTAGTTTAATTAGTATTTTTGCATAGGGCTCATAAAGGAAATATCTGCTTCAGGAGACAAAACTGAGCAAATTGTAGAATACAAAACCTTCGGGCGAAGAAGTTGCTATTATGCTCGCCAAGCTTACTTTCTTTGTTAATGCTAGTAACACAATTGTCTTTGTAGAGACATACGTATCAGGGTAAAGTTCAGAGAAAGGTTAGCTCCCAAAAAGTCAGAAGCTCAGGAATTCTTCATTATAAAGAGCGGTCACGTGAGTTGAATACAAAGAACTTATCAAGATAGTCACCTGACAACGCTATCTTCGCGATTCTCTTCAGCCAATCATTAATGAGTTTAATATTGGAGGTTTTAGGTATTTAAGCCATGCACTTCCAAGGAATCAGGTTACTGTGATTCTTACTGTTATTTTGATTATTGTTGCTGTTGCAGCTTAGTCTGCGTGATAGACGTGCCATGCTGTACGCGGTACGCTATAGGCTGTACGTTGTACGTATGTGAACGCAGACGTGCGAGTGCCTAAGTATGGAATTTTATAATGTGAGTTGTAGTTATTGCACGAATTACTTTGTCGCGTAACAGAAAAGTACGCAGTAATTACCAATGACCGTCGACAGCAAGAACTTAGCAACAGCAGAAATTAGCATTAGTTATTATTATTTCTACGTCTTCAAGAATTTTTATGTCGGGAGTCGCTCGTGGGATTGGTGCCTAAACCAGCAACAAAGAAGAATAAAATTATTCAGCTAGTGGAATCCAAAGTGAAGTACTTCTAATTTTGAGTCTACCGCGTGTCACATATCTTAGTCATTCTTTTTCCCCCTGAGTGAGAGTAAACTTGTGTTCTACAGGAACGAGCAAAGCCAAGGAACTTTCCATAGGTCTGTACGCGTTTGTTTATAAGTATTTCACGGGTGCTAATCTCGACCGACTCCGAGGTAGACAAATGAACGACGACACATATTATTATTGACAACACACAAGACAGCGACAACCTTAGTTCATCTGAATTTACACATCTGAGCAATCCGCAGAAAGAACATATTTCAGACACGCTTTCACTTCAGATCCTTGCGGCTTCACTATTTGCGCAGTTCTTTATGTCGATACAAAATGTAACTCTTATGTGTAAAATCAACTGCTATTACCTTGGAGTAGTCAATCGGCAATCTCTAACAGAAGTGTTTAATTTCCATTCAATACTGCAGCAGTTTGTTTTCATTTAACAAACAGTTGAGTGCCATAAAAAGAGCTTGGTTGAGGGTTCCGAAGCACAGTTACGAACACGCAGAGCAGTCAGCGGTATAAAGAGAAGGTAATGGGGAGGGGTTTATAATGTAAACATACACACGTTCAGGTAAAATCTGTTTCAAAAGTAACTCATTACATGTATTGATATCATATACATTGTTTTAATTCATAAAAAACACAATAAAACAATATTTTCATAATATGATTAGTAAAACGCCTTGTACTTTTACAAATAAAAGTATAAAGCTTGATACAAAACATTCAGGATATAATTACAGATGACTTCACGGGATAGCAACCCAGTTAGATTGGAATCCGACCATCTTCCCTGACGAAGACCACGGAGTCAAGATGGTCGAAAGCTTGGATTTCTTTGATTCCAATCTAACTTGGTTGCTATAACGTGCAGTATTCTGTAATAATCAACACCGAGACAGCTTCAACTCTTTAATCCAGGATATAATTTGTGTAAAGCTTTGAAAAGATAATGAATATAAATCAACCAAACTCATTAAGAATTCATTGCAGTGAATTACATCTTTACTGTATCGAAAGAAAAGGCTCTCCTCCTATCACCCAAATATGTTTGAATCACTTACAAGTTTGCTCACTGTCGATCGCCAACCGTTTCGTATTTTCTACATTTTCAATCGGAGCTCCATTTCAGTATTCAATGGTTTATCTACTAGCAGGAACTGAACGAGACCAGGCAGTGAGGAATACTAAAAAGTGCAGTACGTTTCAGAATGGGGTGTAGAGACCACGCCTACTCCCTCATGTCATCGTTATACTCTGTGTTCACCACCGTACCTCAATCTGACAATTTCGTGACCCCAGACCTAGTCTAGTCACAAATATACTAAACGGCACGTTTCTTTAATTAATACTGATTATTTTGGTATAAATATAATAGCACATGAAGCTGAGGAGAGCTCCTCCTGGATACATTTAGTCAACGATTCAAATCATTGGCATCGGTAAAACGACCGTATTGATCTTTGCCTAAGCTGTCCACAGATTAATTTCTTCTTCTCGAGTTGAACATGTGATAAACGAGTGCTAATTCAAAGAGTATTGCATTGGTCCGAAGAGTGGTTAATATAATCAAGCGTATTCGTGGTTTACAATATATATTTTACTATAATCCTATAACGAGTTTTAGTATTAGATTCGTATTAGTGCCATACGGCATATTAAGTTTAACGAAACTTTATGAAGTTGTTATTTCGGAATGCTGATAAGTTAAATATTTTTAAAATAATTCACTTAGTGACTGGACTCAAAAAATGATAATATTTAGCTGTAAATAAACATTGGGGCGGGCGGCAATCGGTATTGTTGGTCGGGTTGCTGGGCGTCTCGGGAACTCTCTCCTGGACCCTCGGTTTAAATTTGCCGCTGGATATAATGTTGATGCCGCTTTCTGTAGGCGAAACTGGAATTACCAATTAACACCAGACAGTTACAATTTTATTCTCAGCGGTGAAGTCGTTTATGCATAGTTATTCATATAGAACTGACACATTTCTTTCTTTAATTATTCCGTTGGAAATTCATTCAATGACCCAATTTTAGCACCAAATTAAGCAGAATGTTCTGGAGATTCGATTTCTTGTCACTAGATGCGCAGATGTTTTTTGTTTTATTCCTAATTGCATTGTTGGCAGCTGTCTCGACATTTTGTTCTTGTAGTCAACGTGAAAATGCAGTACACATTAAATCAACGACTCTTCCTTGTGCAACAATACTGGATTACGAATTCAATTACACATACTCAAAGGGCATACCAGAGAGAATTTGGTGTTCGCAATCCTCCCAAAAGAAACACAATACTGGGACTGGTAAACAAACTGGAAACAACTGGATCTCTGGTGAGTGAAAAAGGTAAACATCGTTCATCTAGGCTTGCCACGGTTGTTGTTGACCAAAGAGCATGATTGGAGAAGTCGCCCAAAAAATCATTAAGACGTTTGTCGCAGGAGACAGGGCACATCTACTCAATGTGTCAGAGAGCTGCGAAAAGTGCAGGCCTAAAGCCATATAAGGTTACGGTTCTTCAGGAACCAGATAAGGATAAACGATTGAATTATTGTCGTTAGTTTCAGACGTTCATTGTGCAAAATCCTGCCATATTGACCATCACATGGTTCACAGATGAAGCACGGCTCCATTTATCCGGTTATGTGAACTCACGCCATTGAGCCATCGAAAATCCACATGTCATCCATGAAGCACCTATGCACCACGTCTCCACACAGAGAATGGTGGGACCTATTTTTTTTAACCAGACTGTGAACACTACAGGGTACCGACTGATTTTCATGGAGTTTGTTGAGCAACTGGGCAATGTAGAGCTGATTTTTCAGCAAGATGGCGCTACATGCCATGCATCAAATGAATCCATGGACCTAATTGCAAGTTTCTTTGACGACTGGATGCTTTCCAGGAACCTGTGGCCACCTAGATCTGCGGATTTGACAACCCCATTCTTTCTATGGGGTTACTTAAAAAACAGAGTTTACGCCACACGTCCCCAGACATTTAACGATGTGAAGCACAACATCGCAAAGGAGATTTAAGCTATTGACAACAGAGTCCTCCAACGAGTGGCCAGTAACATGAAGGATGGAGGACATTTTCAACATTTGCTATAGAGGTAAATAATCTTCCAAAATTCCTCTACAATTTAGGTATAATAAGTTGTCTCTAGCACAATTTTTTTTAAACAATTAAAGAAAGAAATGTGTCAGCCCTATATAAATCACCCTGTATGTCCTTCCACAGCTCGACCGCGCTACCCATTAAATGTTTGCTAATTTCAGTCGGTGAGTAAAATAATCTTAATCCTCTTGCTTGGATAGTAGGATTTGTTATAGGAGAGGATTAATTTAGAAGACATCTTGGTATTTGAAATTTCTATTTGGGTGAATTGTTGAAACAATGCGGCGAATTAAAGCACGGGATTTAAACTGGTTTCTATTTACAGAAAACTATGCCCAGTATTTGCTTTATAATATGTACTTACATAAATCATTTCCGATACTTGCAGAATACAATATTTTGCACAAAATTGCTGTAATATAGATCTCGATTTACGAGATACACTCTTAGCGTCTGTCGCTTCTTCTTCTTCTCTCTCGTAGACTATGTACCGGAATCTTGATACATTTTCACATATATTACAAAAGTTGAAGATCATTGTTTTTAGTATTTTAATGTGCACGTCACCATAGGGATGACAGATTTCCTTGTTCCACATTTCGTGAAATACGTATTTACAATACATTTTTATACACTCATAATAATAATTAAAATTAATACATTTGCATAATTTACATGCAAATGTTCTTACAAATAGCTGAGTTTTCTAAATTAATTATTTGTTTAGCTTTGTTACATGCATAAACAAATTACAGCATCCGGTATCTCGTTCATTTTTGTTCTCCTTCTTCTCCTCTCATATTTTGATTTTATTTATATTTCATATAATTAATATGCTTTCCTAAACATCAATTCTTAGCTATATATTATACATCATTATGTGTTATATTTGTTACATAACCTTGGCGGTGTTACTTTCGTAAAAGCACACCATTTTAAGCTATTTTCGTGCGTTTCGTGAAGTGATGACGTCACGCTGCCATTTCTTTACATACAATGTTTTTAGCTTTCATTGCAAAACAGTACGTTTTATTACTTTTTTACATTGTTTTAGGGCAGTATTGTTTTATTTTCTATTGTCTCGAGTTATTTAACATTAAATCCTGCGTCAACATATGGTTGCTTTCCAATAACATAGTGGTTCGCAAAGGAATTGGATACTTCCTCACTAAATTCGACAATATTTTTGTATATCAATAGCCCGGAAATACAATGTTCAGCTTTTGAGACAAAAATATAAGTAATTTAGCTTGAATATGTCATTTTTAGGAGTAGTAGGTAATCTCACTGTGGTTGCACCAGATTTAATTTTAACAGAAGAAGGACACCAAAGGAAGTGATGCGATGGGCAACATATGGAAGAAATAGGAAAGGAAGACGAAATGGAAGCTGTATAAATTGAGCAAGAAGCTGTATGAAACTGAAAGGTCCGCAGGAAACAGATGCGCTGGATAGATAGAAGTGGAGAACCAGGATAAATGGTGTACATTTTGAGCACTGCTTTTCGCTTGTTTGGCTGAGGGGAAACCAGAAAATCATAAAATTGTAGATGATGTGTTCCATTCACATGACTTTCTCTACATCGCTGTAACAAATTATTGTTAAAATAGAATGTTTTTTCTACTTTATAATAAGCGAGATAAAAATTAACACAAATTGTCCTAATTACTTGCTTCCTTGTAAGTAGAAGGATAATAAAGGAATATACTGGGCTAAAACGAATGTCAAATCTCCTAAAAGCTGGGTGTCATGTAGTTCAAATCTGTTTCTATGCAGCGCTAGGAGTTTACAAATGTTTTAAATCTGAAAACAATAACAAAGAATATCTCAGAAATTTTCAATTCCACGAAAGAAAAAAAATAACATATACGACATAAATTGTGTGTTTTAACGTGATCTACGTGTAGTACGTTTCTGTCTTACCTCTTACAGTTTACCTGCTACGCAAAATTGAGCAAAATTCATTCAGAATAAAGAGACCTTTAGAAGCTATTCCTAGAAAATTCAATATATACATTTTATTTGGCATGTAAATATCTTTAATATAGGTTAATAAATAGTTAGAGCCATTTTGGAGAAAATCAACATTTTCGAACTTTTTTCCATGTGAAGGGTAGTTTGGTATAAGGGGATTTTTCTCAAAATCTTCATGTCGCATCGCTGGAAGATACTAAACTTAAATATCAAGTTTGGTATCTTACGGGATTTTCATTTTTGAGTTATGTGTTCAAAGACTCACAGACACATATACACAGACCTTTTTCCAAAAATGTTTTTGTTTTGGATTCAGGGTCCTAAAATATATATTTCTGGTGAAATTTCGGTATCGATTTTTTGGGTGGAAATGCAATACCTACCTTCTATATACACTATATACATAGTATATAAGGAGAAAGTAAAAAATAAGACGAGTGGGACCAACATTAATGCAACTAATAGTTCATTTTAAACAGAAGAATGAGATATTTCGAAATGTGACTCTACCTCAGTGCTGTTCTGTCCAAGAATAGATACAGGTTAAGTATTGTTTCAGTATACCTGATAAAGAACTAAGTGAAATTGTTCCTCTAACTTTATCATAACGATGCATAACCTTTTCCTTATTTAGAATGTGGAAATGAATATGTGTGGGAATATATTATCTTTAATACTTGGGTGATATCAATCAATAAATCAATCAATTTACTGTCTGAGAGCTTGTACATTGCATGGACACTGTCAATTACATAAAATCGAAAGTAATAACATTTAAAATAACAACACTCACAGTCAGGAAGTACTAATACTTAGTGCTTTAAAATATTCATTAACATCATTTAGACATGGATCTAATAAAAGTCTCTTAACTGCTATTTTAAAATATTATTGGCAATGCATTGTACAATTTTACATCAAAGTCATTAAAACTGTTTTTAGTTGTTACATTTCTGCTTAAGTTAATCCTTAACTGTAGATTATTTCTGGTGTAATATACATGAGTAGCATTATTAGGTAAGTATTTGTCAATATTATTTTTACATACAACAAACATTTACTAACATATAAGTAAACAACCGTAAGAATTTTCAACTTCACAAATAATGGCCTGCAATGAGCTCTAATATCTACATTGCAAATTAATCTTGCTGCCTTCTTTTGTAATTTCAAAAGTCTTTTCACACTTGGCACATTTCGCCATACTAATATTGTATATATCAAGTGAGAATGAATATATGAGTAACAAACAACTTTTAGAACATGTATATTTACTTGGTATTTTAACTTCCTGATGAAAAATATACCAATGGCTATTTTTTACAAACGTGCTATAGTGTGTAATCTTTATTCTTCTTCTTCTTGCTTTGGAACAAATAATTGTAAGGTCTTGAAACCTCATGTCTATAAAGAAGTTAGCCAAATCACACTGCCTATAAATGCTCAGCTAATGTGCCGTTCTTTGGCAATATGATTTCCTTAGTTTTGATAGAAAAACACGGAAAGCATTCTAGAGTGTATGTAAACATTCTAGAGTGTATGTAAACATTCCAGAGTGTACGTAAACATTCCAGAGTGTATTTAAACATTCCAGAGTGTATTTAAACATTCCAGAGTGTATGGAAACATTCCAGAGTGTACGTAAACATTCCAGAGTGTATTTAAACATTCCAGAGTGTATTTAAACATTCCAGAGTGTATGTAAACATTCCAGAGTGTATGTAAACATTCCAGAGTGTATGTAAACATTCCAGAGTGTATGTAAACATTCCAGAGTGTACGTAAACATTCCAGAGTGTATGTAAACATTCCAGAGTGTATGGAAACATTCCAGAGTGTATGTAAACATTCCAGAGTGTACGTAAACATTCCAGAGTGTATGGAAACATTCCAGAGTGTATGTAAACATTCCAGAGTGTATGTAAACATTCCAGAGTGTACGTAAACATTCCAGAGTGTATGTAAACATTCCAGAGTGTATGTAAACATTCCAGAGTGTACGTAAACATTCCAGAGTGTATGTAAACATTCCAGAGTGTATGTAAACATTCCAGAGTGTATGGAAACATTCCAGAGTGTATGTAAACATTCCAGAGTGTACGTAAACATTCCAGAGTATATGTAAACATTCCAGAGTGTATGTAAACATTCCAGAGTGTATGTAAACATTCCAGAGTGTATGTAAACATTCCAGAGTGTATGTAAACATTCCAGAGTGTATGTAAACATTCCAGAGTGTATGTAAACATTCCAGAGTGTATTTAAACATTCCAGAGTGTATGGAAACATTCCAGAGTGTATGTAAACATTCCAGAGTGTATGGAAACATTCCAGAGTGTATGTAAACATTCCAGAGTGTATTTAAACATACCAGAGTGTATGATAACATTCCAGAGTGAATGGAAACATTCCAGAGTGTATGAGAGCATGCCAGAGTGTATGGAAACATTCCAGAGTGAATGGAAACATTCCAGAGTGAATGGAAACATTCCAGAGTGTATGGAAGCATTCCAGAGTGTATGGAAACATTCCAGAGTGTATGAGAGCATGCCAGAGTGTATGGAAACATTCCAGAGTGAATGGAAACATTCCAGAGTGAATGGAAACATTCCAGAGTGTATGGAAGCATTCCAGAGTGTATGGAAACATTCCAGAGTGTATGAAAGCATTCCAGAGTGTATGTAAACATTCCCGAGTGTATGAAAACATTCCAGAGTGTACGGAAACATTCCAGAGTGTATGTAAACATTCCAGAGTGTATGGAAACATTCCAGAGTGTATGTAAACATTCCAGAGTGTATGTAAACATTCCAGAGTGTATGTAAACATTCCAGAGTGTATGTAAACATTCCAGAGTGTATGGAAACATTCCAGAGTGTATGTAAACATTCCCGAGTGTGTGAAAACATTCCAGAGTGTATGTAAACATACCAGAGTGTATGATAACATTCCAGAGTGAATGGAAACATTCCAGAGTGTATGAGAGCATGCCAGAGTGTATGTAAACATTCCCGAGTGTGTGAAAACATTCCAGAGTGTATGGAAACATTCCAGAATGTATGGAAACATTCCAGAGTGTATGAAAACATTCCAGAGTGTATGAAAACATTCCAGAGTGTATGGAAACATTCCAGAGTGTATGTAAACATTCCCGAGTGTATGAAAACATTCCAGAGTGTATGGAAACATTCCAGAGTGTATGTAAACATTCCAGAGTGTATGAAAACATTCCCGAGTGTGTGAAAACATTCCAGAGTGTAAGGAAACATTCCCGAGTGTATGTAAACATTCCCGAGTGTATGTAAACATTCCCGAGTGTGTGAAAACATTCCAGAGTGTATGGAAACATTCCAGAGTGTAAGGAAACATTCCAGAGTGTATGGAAACATTCCCGAGTGTATGTAAACATTCCAGAGTGTAAGGAAACATTCCAGAGTGTATGGAAACATTCCAGAGTGTATGGAAGCCTAAAGGTGCTGGAAATCACATGTTTTACAAGCCATTATTGTCAGGTCGTGACAGCGAAGTATTTAAATGAAAACAGAGATTAGGAATTGATATGGAATGTAAACAACCATTTATCTATGCAATACTTGCATTAAAACAGCTAATTGTGACGAAATAATTCATTACCCTATTTCTGGCAACATTGTGAGAAAATGAATGACGTAAATACAGAAAACAGCAATAAAGTCATCACCGTCACAATATAATTCTCTCCAAAGTGTCTGTAACAAAACCTGAAATAATCACTCTTGCGTAAATACGAATCATCATGAATTCATGAGCTTCAACAATAAATTTATTAATTTCAGATCTGGAGAGCACACTTGATTTTTACTTTCTCTAGCCCCGTACATAGAATGTACATAGGGGTATTCCACCCAAAATTCGATGTCGAGATTTCACCGGAAATATATGTTTTGGGGTCCCCTGAGTCCGAAAAAAAGCATTTTCAGAAAAAGATCCTTGAGTGTGTCTGTGGACAGTATAGCTCAAAGGGACCATTAAATACGAAACCTGGTATTTAGATTTGGTATCTTCCAAGGATGCGACGCGAACATTTTCAAGAAAATCCCCCCACCACAAACTAACCTTTACATTGAACAATTTTGATTTTCTAAAAAATGGCTGTAACGACTTTGTTTAAAATCCCGTATATTAAATATATTTATATCCCAATTAACATATCTTTAATTTTCTGGGAATAGCCTCTGAAGATTTCTTTATTTTGGATGAATTTTGCCTTATTTTGCATAACGTTAAACCGTAAGAGATAGACAAAAACTTAGTACGCAAAAAATGTAAATTCTACTAAAACACACAATTTATGTCATATGCATTTTTGTTATAAAAGTGACCTTTTCAAGAATATTCCGAGTTATTGCTTTCAATCGTAAAATACTTATAATTTTCTCAGACAAGAGGTGTTCGCTTTTCTTTTGTTCTACTCCTGGAAAAACAAAGAAGCGATTTGCAATGACAATCGCATAATGACAGCTTTTAAAACATTTGACAATCACTTTAGCATAGCGCATTCCCTTATTCTCTCCTACTTATAAGGAACCAAGTAATAACATTCTGCTAATATTTATCTCAATTAGAATTGTGTGGAGAGAGGAATAAACATTTGTAAGAAGTTTGCAGTTTGAGTGTAAAATATCAGAGTTTTTACTTTCTCTACCCGTACTATGTACACAGTGAATAGAGATTTTATTGCACTCCACCCAAAAATTCGATATATCACAGGAAATATATGTTTTATGGTCCCCTGTATCCAAAAAAAGCATTTTCAGAAAAAGGTCCCTGTGTGTGTGTGTGTGTGTGTGTGTGTCCGTGTGTCAGTGTGTCCGTGAGTCTGTGAACACGATAACTCAAAAACGAAAAGTCGGTAAAATACCAAACTTAAATACCAAGTTTGGTATCTTCCAGGGATGCCACACAAGATTTTGACAAAAATCCCCCCACCCCAAACTACTCTTTACATAGACCTTTTTTCGAAAATTTTGATTTTTTTTAAAAAGAGCTCTAATAATTTTGATTAAAATATCGTATATTTGAATTTTCTGGGAATAGCCTCTGAAGAATACTTTATTCTGGATGAATTTTGCATAACTGCTGAACCGTAAGAGATGGACAAAAACTTACCACACAAAAATTGTAGAGCACTTTAAAAGACATAATTTAACTTATATGGTTTCAGCTTTAATAAAACAACAGGAATTTATCAACTTCTATCCATACACACAAAGGAACTTCAGTCACTTAGCAACCAGTTTGTGACTATCACTATGGTACCCCTTATTTCGCTTCTACTAACAAGGAAGCAAGTAATAAGACTATTTCTGCTACTTTTTTGTCGTTTAGTATGAAGTAACTAGAAGCATAAGCGTTTAAACAATACTTTATTGCAGAGATGTAGAGAAAGTCATGTGAATGGAACAGATAAGATTTTTTTGACTTATAGTCCACTTCTTCAAGAAATCAAAAAACTTACCAATAATGCAATGTCTCGTTTTCTTTCAATTTCAGCATACGTTTCACCTTTGAATATACACGCCAGAGCGTTGAAGCCGTAAACATCTTCGACTGAAAAGAGAAAACAGCACTTACGTTCTAACTTTAAATTGTTAACTTATATACTAAAACGTAACAGTCGTTTGCATAATTACCAGCTCTGAAAAGTATACCAGTAATCGGTTTCATTAGTCAAACTAACGAATTTTTCGTTCCTCCATCCACAAAACCTTTCATATTCTTTTTCGTAAACATATTTTGATTTTTCTGTAATAATATACTCTCAGCACTCTTGGCTTCCTTCATAATGTCAAGTGGAACACAGTCCATGTTTTCAATATTGTATCATTACCTTCCATTTGCGTCTCTATGAGTTGAAACAAATGAAACATCTGCTTGTGTCATACATCTCTTATATCTCATACAATATTACTTTTTCTGCACGAACTATGTACATAGTGTATAGAGAAGATATTGTATTCCACCCAAAAATTCGATACCGAGATTTCGCTGGAAATATGTGTTTGGAGCCACCCTGAATAAAAAAAAAAACATTTTTGGAAAAAGCATAACATCTGTGGACAGCATAACTCAAAAAAGAAAATACCGTTAAAATCCAAACTTGGTATTTAAGTTTGGTATCTTCCAAGGATGCGACACGAAGATTTTCAGGAAAATTCTTCATCAACAAACTACCCTTTACATGGAACTTTTTTCGAAAATTTTGAATTTTTTTAAAAATGGCTCTAACGATTTTGATTAAAATCTCTTATACTCAAGATATTTAAATGCGAAATAAACTGTATATCTTGAATTTTCTGGGAATAGACTCTGAAGACTACTTTATTCTGTATGAATTTTACAGAATTTTGCACAACTGCTAAACCGTATGAAATGGACAAAAACTTAAAACACAAAAAATGTAGAGCACATTAAAACACACAGTTTATGTTATATACATTTTTTTCGTGGAGTTGATCGTTTTTAACATAGTCCATGTTTTTCGTTTTGCTTTGCAAATGTTATACTTTTCTCATACAAGAATTTAACTCCAGTCGATACAAACAACATAGCATCTCTATAGCTTTTTATATTATAAGCCTTTTAATATAATCTGGAATAGCACACGTCATTCTGGATGATTTTTACTTAATTGGTAAACCGTAAGCCCGCCTGCGGTGCCATTAGTAGTTAAAGCGGGCGTTAAACACTACCAAAAAAAAAAAAAAAAAAAAACCGTAAGAAAAATGTAGATCCCACTAAACACATACTTTATGTTTAATACCTTCTTTTGTGAGGAGTTTATGATATATTCTTTGTTTTCGATTTGCATTTGCCAATATTCACTTTTCTCAAATGAGAACGCGTCATTCTTTTTATTTTTTTTTTCTTCATCATGGTCATGTAAATATAATGCAATTTTACGACCTTCACATATCGATCAACTCAAAAAGAGTCATCTATCGTTTTAGCTTAGTCCATTCCCTTATTCTCTTGAACTTAAAAGAAAACATGTAACCTTTTCATGTCCCCTAATGTTTATCTTTATTACTATGACGAGGATAGAAGAGTAATTTTTAAATAATAGTTTGTTTCCTAATAGGTAGAGAAAATCATATGAATGCAACAAATAATATTTTTTATGCTCTTAACTATGCAAATAGAACCGCTTTCAATATCATCACTAGTTATCAGTTTTTAAAAGATTTCACTATGTACCGCTGTAGCCTAATGTATTTTCTATACTTCCCGAGGAATATAAGACTATTTTTGTTAATTTTTATCTTGCTTAACATAAAGTAGATAGAATATGCTTTTGTGAGAGTAATTTGTTGTGGAATAGATAGAGAAAGTCTTATGAATGCAGCACATCAGATTTGTTGAACTTGCCTTGCAATAAATAGATTTACAACAATATTTATAGATGTTTTTGTATCATAGTACATTGGTATTATGTGAGAGTGGTCAGGATAATAAAAAACATTAGAAATGCATGGGATAATATTTGATAAGGAAAACTTTTTATTTTATAGGACAGTTATTGTAAAACAGGACAACTAGGTGACATGAAATTGAAACGAAATTCAAGAATTCCGAGTAAGGCTTTAGATAATTCTCCTAAATTGAGAAAAAGGATGGTGCAAATTTATTAAAAATGGGAAAGAAGAGCTTCCAGAACAGTACTGTGGTAGATGATAACTGTGGCAACAAGCATGATGATTATAATGATGATGAAGAGAAGAACCAATAGAAGGTAGTAGAGATAGAACGTTAGAAAGATAAAATTAGAATTCCTTTCCTAACATGTAGGGCTTACAAGCCTAGATCTGGGTTCAGATCCGTGTTGAGGAGCAGAAACTCTTAATCATACATTAAATTACAAAGAAAAATCTGATGTGTTCCATTCACATGACTTTCTCTACATCTCTGCAACAAATTATTGCTAAAAAGCTTTTGCTTCTGTTTACTTCATTCTAATGGAGAAAAGTTAGCAGAAGTAGTCTTATTACTTTCTTCCTTATAAGTAGAAGCGTAATAAGGGAGTACCATAGGTTAAAGTGATAGTAAAAAACTGGTTTTTATGTGAGTGAAGTTCCTTTGTTTGTATGGACACGAGTTGACAAATTACTGAATGAAAAAATAATAAGTTTTTCACAGCTGAAACCAATAACAAGGAATATCTCAAAAATTCATCCAGAATAAAGTAGCTTCAGAGTTATTCCCAGACAATTCAAGCTATACATTTTATTTGTCAGGTAAATATCTTTAATATATGATATTTTAATAAAACTCGTTAAGAACCCTCTTTGAGAAAATCAACATTTTCGAAAAAACTTCCATGTAAAGGGTAATTAAGGTTGGGGGGATTTTCGTGAAAATCTTCGCGTCATATCCTTGGTAGATACCAAACCTAAATATCAAGTTTGTTTTTAACGGACTTTTCGTTTTTGAGCTGTGCTGCCCATAGGCACACACACATACACACAGATACACACACAGACAGACACGGTGCTTTTTTAAAATACGTTTTTTTTGAATTCAGGGTGTCTCAAAACATGTATTTCCGGTGAAATCTCGGTATCGACTTTTTGGGTGCATTACAATTACCTTCTCTATATACTATGTACATAGTATGTGTAGAGAAAGTAAAAAGATTACATTGCAATAAGTATTAAAGGACTGTAAGCCCTTTATTTAAATATTTAGTAATTCTGTTCTGTAACAATCACCATTTTAGGGTTACTAGCTGTTCTTGCCAAGAGATCCAATCGTCCCGTATTAGACGTGTGCAGACAACACCTTGGTGCGTTAAAAGAGTTGCAGAACTTAACGGAGATTTTAAGTTAAATCCGATTAGTGGGGAACTGGTGTGAGGTAACTTCGCGTTTTACCCCTCTTGCGGAGACTGCAAGCAGGTCACACTCAATGGGTGGGGGGGGGGATAAAACGAAGATCGCTCTCGCCAGTTTTCCACATTGAAATGACCTCATTGAGGCCCCCCCCCAGGCACGAAGGGGTATCTACATTCCTCAAATACGAGGCAGTTGGACCACGTACTACTAAATTTGTTTTACTGTGTTTCTTGCTTTCTCTACACGTACTATGTACATAGTGTATAGAGAAGGTATTGCACTCCACCCAAAAATTCGATACCGAGATTTCACCGGAAATATATGTTTTAGGGTCTCCTGTATAAAAAAAAAACATTTTCAGAAAAAGGTCCGTGTATACGTGTGTCCATGTGTCCGTGTGTCTGTGAACACGATAACTCAAAAACGAAAAGTCGGTAAAATACCAAACTTGGTATTTAAGTTTAATATCTTCCAGGGATGCGACACGAAGATTTTGAGAAAAATCCCCCACCCCGAACTACCCTTTACATGGAACTTTTTTAAAAAAAATTTGATTTTCTTAAAAATGTTTCTAATGATTTTGATTAAAATATTGTATATTAAATATATTTACCTGACAAATAAAATCTATTTCTTGAATTTTCTGGGAATAGCTTCTGAAGACTACTTTATTCTGGGTGAATTTTACGGAATTTTGCATAACTGTTAACCGTAAGAGATAGACAAAAGCTTACCACACAAAAAATGTACAGCGCGTTAAAACACACAGTTTAAGTTATATACATTTTTTTCGTGGAGTTGATCGCTTTATATTCCTTGTTCTTGGTTTTAGCTTTGAAAAACTTATACTTTTTTCATGCAGGAATTTGTCAACTCGTGTCCATACAAACAAAGGAACTTCAGTTGCATAGCAACCAGCTTTTGACTGTCAATTTAACCTATAGCACTCACTTATTTCGCTTCTACTTACAAGGAAACAAGTAATAAGACTATTTCTGCTACTTTTTCTGAATTTGCGGAGATGTAGAGAAAGTAATGTGAATGTAACAAATAAGAGTTTTAATAGTCACCGTAAACGATTTTAAGAATTTAACTTTTAAAATTAATATTTCAGCATGCAACAAAGCCAAGTTTAACTCTGTATTTCGACAGTAGTTAAAAGGAAAAGAACATCAGTGTAGCAGTAAAACCTCGTGCGATAACATGCCACATCTCATACAAACAATAAAAAAACCGACGGACGGACTAATGAGCGCGTTTTAATTTCGGCCAGCGCCAATAAATACAGCAGAAAGTGTAGGCACAAGATAATTCTCCGTAAATAGCAGAATGAATGAAATGTTATCGGAAAGCTTTTTGGATATGAGCCGCAATGGGAGTTATAAATCTGCCCCAGAGATGCGAAACATGAACATACATTTCATCGATTTATAGTATTTGTAAATGATGGAAATCGGGGGGTGTTTCTGCGGTTTTAACAGCATTTTAAAGCGGATTAGCATGGCCGAAACGCCACGAGTGGTGTTTTAAACTCAACTCAGACAAAAAGCGCTTTCCAATTGCATCTGCTGCATAATTGCTTTCAATGCATTGTTTTTAATTGGCTGCAACAGCATAACATTCATATCATATTGATGTTCATCAGTGTTTGCAATCACAGCTGATGTAAGTGACAAGATATTACTGACGTCTTTAAAAACATAATAATGATGTCTACTCGTATGTTTATACAAGTTTAAGAAAACAAATCTTATGGTAGTTTCTTCAGTTCTTAAAAAAAAGTTATATTGACGTATGCAATAAATTCATTTAATATAATGTATAGGTAACATTTAAAAAAATCTGATGTGTTTCATTCACATGACTTTCTTTACATGCAACAAATTATTATTAAAAAGCTTATATTTCTATTTACTTCATGCCAATCGAGAAAAAAAAAATAGCAGAAATAGTATTATTACTTGCTTCCTTGTAAGTAGAAGCGAAATAAGGGATAGGTTAAAGTGATAGTCAAAAGCTGGTTGCTATGTGACCGAAGTTCCTTTGTTTGTATGGACAGGAGTTGACTAAGTCCTGTGGGAGAAAAGTATAAGTTTTAAAAGCTGAAACCAAGAACAAGAAATATCTCAAAAACGACCATCCTCATGAAAAAATGCATATAACATTGTTCTGAAGTGATCTATATTTTTTGTGAAGTAAGTTTCTTTCCCATCTCTCATGGTTTAGCAGTTATGCAAAATTCCGTAAAATTCGTCCAGAATAAAGTAATCTTCAGAGGCTATTCCCAGAAAATTTAAGATATTTATTATATTTGTCAGGTAAATATCCTTAATATATGGTATTTTAGTTAAAATCGTTAGAGCCATTTTTTAGAAAATCAAAATTTTCGAAAAAAAGTTCAATGTAAAGTGAATTTGGGGTCGTTTTTTTTTCTCTCAAAATCTTCATGTCGCATCGCTGGAGGATTGTTGCCCTCCGTGGTGTAGTGGTTACCATGGTAACTTCCTATACCCAAGGTCGTGGGTTCAAACCCGGCGGAGGACGATGAATTTTGTCGGGTGTAAAAATCCTTAGCATGACTTCCTTCGGCAGGGAAGTAAAGCCGTGGGTCCCGTGTCGTAGATTTACGGCACGTAAAAGAACCTCAAGCCTGATAGAGAGGCCTCTGAGCAAAATTAAGCGGTCTTTCACGCCCAGTATAGAATGGGACGCTGAGAATCACAGCAGTTAAAGAGCGTCCATAAATAAAACGCCATTTTTTTCGCTGGAGGATACTAAACTTAAATACCAAGTTTGGTATTATACCAACTTTTCGTTTTTGAGCTTTCGTGTTCACAGACACACGGACACACACACATACACACACGGACGTTTTTGTGAAAATGCTTTTTTTTTGGGGGGGGAGGATGCAGGAGACCCTAAAACATATATTTCCTGTGAAATCTCGGTATGAATTTTGGGGTGGAGTGTAATACCTTCTCTATACACTAAATACATAGTACGTGTAGAGAAAGTAAAAATGACAGAAAGGGTCTTATTACGTGCTTCCTTGTAATTGGAAGGGAAATAAGGGAGTACTATAGGCTAAATCGATTGTCAAATCTTTTAAAGGCCGATTGTTATGTGATTAAAATACCATTGTTTGTATGGATAGGAGTTGAAAAATTCCCGTATGACTAAATTTAAGTACTTTAAAGCCTGAAGGTAACAACAAGAAATATCTCAAAAATAGTCAAAAAATGTGTGTAACATAAGTTGCGTGTTTTAACGAGCTCTAAATTTTTTGTGGTAAGTTTTTGTATTTCTCTTACGGTTTACCAGTTATGCAAAATTAAAATAAAGTACCAAACTTGGTATTTAAGTTTAAGTTCTTCCAATGATGCAAGACGAAAATTTTGAGATAAATCTCCATGTTCTACCTCTGGAAAAAATATCGAAAAGTTTGATTCTTCTCAAAAGTGGCTCTAACGATTTTGATTAAAATATTGTATATTTAAATATATTTATATGGCAATTAAAATGTATATCTTGAATTTTCTGGGAATAGTCTCTAATGACTTTTTCATTCTGAGTGATTTTTACAAAACTGGTAAGGTTACCACCCAAAACTTGTCATGTCATTTTTCGTTGTGTTGACTATTTCAGAGATATTCTTTGTTATTGGTTTCAGCTTTAGAGAACTTAAAGTTTACATTACGGAAACTTGTCAACTCTTGGGCATGTAATGTAAGGAATTTAAATCACAAAAGAAAACCAAATTTTAAAATCTAGATTAGCGCTTTAGCCTAGTGTATTTTCTTATTTCCCTTCTACTTACAAAGAAGCAAGTAGTAAGAACATTTCTGCTAATGTTTAGTAGAAGCAGACACTTTTTAATATTAATTTGTTACAGAGGTATAGAGAAAGTCATATGAATGGATCACATTATATTTTTTTCCAGTTAAGGGTACCCTAAACTGAAATTTCCAAATCTGCATTTTTCAAACCATATTTTTTAATTTTTTTACATACTGCTGTGATACAAGTATCTATAATTTCATGCAGATATCTTTAATCATTACGGATTTAAAAATAATTAAGTGTTTTTATTATGTCAATTAATCAAAAGTTGTGCACGGTGCATACATTCCTTTTTTGGAAAACCAAAAATATTACTACATTTGCTGCATGCTAGTAAATAAAATTGGTATAAAGAATTATTATTACTCTTCTGGTTGCTTCAGAAAAAAAAATATATCTTTAAATATTATTTTACTATAATTTATGTTTATTGTTATATTGATTGTACATTATATCAGACAAAAACAACAGGAAATTGAACTACAAGCATTATATTATTTAATCAAGCAATTGTTTTTAATTTTTTGTTTTTAATTTTCTTAGATGGGTATCCTTAATTGCCCTCTCATCTTGTAGGTTATATTGGACGATGAATTAAAATGGGTGAGCTGATGCTCAAATGATCTTGATGCTGAATGTTCTGGAGCATGTTATATTTTCTTTTTCTTTTTCGGAAAAAGTAGAACACATTTAAACGCTACATAAAAGGTCAAAATAATTTAACAGTCTTTCTGGACAAGTCTCAATATTTTCGATATTTCGATATTCCGATAAGTCGAGATGGCGTTTGATGGGCATATACAATGCCTAGTGATGCGAGAGGAAATACATTCCGGAATTTTCTTTTCAGTTTTTCTCTCACGATCCAAAGCTACATTCGACAAGAAATGCTTCAAAGAGACCCAAGGAAGAAATATAAGTGGCTCTAACCTCTAAGCACAAGAAAAAGAAAGAAAGGAAATCCGAAAGAGAAATTTATTTAGTGAAGAAATGAAAACAGTAGAATATATGGAAGAAAGGAAAGAATTTCTGTGTGCAGTGTACCGCAAGTAACTTTTTAAATAATGGATGACCCACGGGACGGGTCCTGGGGAGCTCCTTAAAGGTCGTAATGCGGAACTGCCTTCCCCTTCTGATTCCGTGGGCGGAAACCGCGTGGCGTCCCCCGGAGAAGAATAATAATAACATGATATAATCTCCAGCATGTCAGTACAACTCAGGAAAACATCCTGCACACTCTCAGTCTCTTAATTCAAGTGTCGTCCACATCGCTGTGCATTAGACACTGGCGACATCTTTCGGCTTATTCATTTGTTAACCTGTAAATAAGAAACTTAGTAAAATAAGGGGCCAAATTTACTAAAAGACTGTCTCCTGACTTATACAGAGCGTTGCAATTACACATGAACTGGTGTTGACTGCCTCCGCGGTCGAGTGGTCAGAGAGCTAACTTTTCATCCGGAGGTCCCGGGTTCGATTCCCGGCTAGGGCGTGAAATTTTTCTTAAATGATTCCCTATCCCTCACAGAGCTGGAAGTATGTATGTGAGAGTGAATTTCTATGTGTTTGAGGAAAATAAAACGATTTAAACCCAAGGTAAAAAACCTACAGGCAACGAGTTGTTTCTAATTCAAAGCCCCCAATATGACCTAAGATCTTTAAGAAACAATAATAAAAATTTCTGATTTATTCTGTAATAAACTATTCTTATAAAAACTTATTCTTCTATCTACGAGGGCCATTCAGAAAGTGACAGACGATTTGGCATAACTAAATACTAAGGAAAAATATAAACACGAAACTTTATTTATAAAGTTACAGTACCTTACTCTATTTCTTAACGTAATGTCTATTCTCCCGTGGTACCAGTTTTTCAATGCCGATGTTATACTTTCTACCGCCAAAGAGCTTATTGTTTTTTTTTAATGCCTAAACTGCTCGGCCAGTCGAATTCTGAAAGCAAATGCGTAAGTGTATGGTGATAATGCAATGAACAAATTTTCAGTGAGGAAATGGTACATAATTTACGAGTAATCAAGGAAAAATCACTGTGTACGATAAAGACCGGAGTGGAAGTTCATAAATCGTAATGGAGGAGTTGAAAGCAAATGTCGATAGAAGGGGCACCGTACAAGAGTTTTTGGATGGAAAAGATTTCCCAGCTGATGAAAACCTCAAAGTGACAGTGACATCTTGGCTCAGATCTTTGCCGGTGGGAGAGTATAATAACGCAATGACGATTACGTTGAAAAATAGAGTAAGGCAGTGTAACTTTGTAACTCAAGTTTTATGTTCATAACTTACGTTATTATTTAGTTATACCAAATCGCCTGTAACTTCCTGGATGGCACATTTAATGCTAATCAGGATAAAAATCAGCAGAAATGAAATTGCCTTACCTGTTAGTTCTTTATAAATAAGGGGATAAGGTAATACACCAGGGTAAAGTCGTAGTCAAATTTTTTTATGTCGCTATGTGTAACTATTGCAATTCAGTTCGTGTTGCAAAGGTTAGCCGTAAAACAAAAGGCAGCTGAAACAAAAGATGACTTTCAGCTTGAGAAAATTTTATGTACTTTAACATTGCAACAAATAACAAATAATAACTCTAAAACGGTAAAGTCTACAAAAAACGTATAATGTATAAATTGTGTTTCAACGAGATTTTCATTTTTATGAATAAAAATTCGTCTATCTCTTACGGTTTACCAGTTATTCAAAAGTCATCCAGAATAAAGAGCTCTGCAGAGGCCATTCCTAGATGATTCAGATATTTTATTTCTGATGTAAATATCTTTAATACATGATATTTTAATCAAAGCTGTTTTTGAGAAAAACTAATAGTTTGAAAAGTGTTTCATGTAAAGGGTAGTTAGTGGTGGGGAGATTTTTTAGAAAATCTCCGTGTCACATCCATGGAGATACTAAACTTAAATACGAAGTTTGGTATTTAAACTTTTGGTTTTTTGAGTTACACTGTCTATAGACACACAAACACAGACCCATTATCACGTTTTTCTGAAGGATTCAGTGGTCCTCAAAACATGTATATACGATGAAGTCTCGGTACCGAAACTTTGGGTGGAATATAATATTTTCTCCATATACTATGTACATTCGTGGACAAAAAAACAATAAATAAAAATAAAAATCTCATGTGTTCCATTCACATTGCTTTCTCTACGTCTCTGCAACAAATTATTGTTAAAAAGCTTATGCTTCTATTTTTCTATGCTAATCGAGAAAAAAATAGCAGAAATAGCCTTATTACTTGTTTCCTTGCAAGTAGAAGGGCAATAAGGGAGTAGCATAGGTTAAAGTGATAATCAAAATCTGGTTGCTATGTGGCTGAAGTTGCTTTGTTTGTATGGACAGGACTTGACAAATTCCTGTATGAGAAAAGTATGTTTTTTACAGCTGAAACCAAACTCAAGGAATATCTTAAAAGCGATCAACTCCACGAAAAAAAAAATATATATATATAGTAAATTGTGTGTTTTAGAGTGCTCTACATTTTTTGTGTTGCAGTTTTTAGCCCATCTCTTACGGTTTAACAGTTATGCAAAATTCCGTAAAATTGATCCAGAAAAAGTATTCTTCAGGGGCTATTCCCAGAAAATTCAAGATATACATTTTATTTGCAAGGAATAAGCTTTAATATATGATATTTTAATCAAAATCATTAGAGCCGTTTTCAAGAAAATCAAACTTTTCGAAAAAAGTTCCATCTAAAGGGTAGTTGGAGGAAGTTCTTGAAAATCTTCGTGTACATCCTTGGAAGATATGAAACTTAAATACCAATTTGGTATTCAACGTTCTTTTCGTTTTTGAGCTATGCTGTCCACAGACTCACAGACACACACACAGACGCACACACGTGGAACGTTTTCTAAAAATCCTTTTTTTTTTTTTTTTTTTTTTTTTTTGATTCAGAGGAACGCAAAACATATATTTCCGGGAAATCTCTGTATCGAATTTTTGGGTGGAATACATTACTTTCTCTATACACTATGTACATAGTACGTGTAGACAAAGTAAGAAATGAACGCCAAATTTGTCTAAGTTCTAAACGGCACAGCAACTTCTGTAAACCATCTGCAACAGTTGTGAAGCGGGAGCAACAAGTTTCCAAAATTCCAAATCATAATATTACTAATCGATATAATCAATGATCGTAATCAAATACATAGCTTGAACTTCTTCAGCAACAAACTATCAATATTAACTAAAAAATTCTGATATATTCCATTCACATAACTTTCTCTAGCTATCAAAACTATTCTTACAAAAGGTTCTTTCATCTACATAATGTTAATCGAGATGAACATTAGCAGAATTGGACTGTTCTTATAAGCAGAAGAGAATCAAAGGAATACATTATGCTAAAGCGATAGTCAAATCTTTAAAAAGCCTGTCACTTTGTGAAACTATTGAGATTCGGTTCGCTTCGCAGGGTTCCCTTTGAGAAAACTTAAGTACCTACTTTAAAACTGAAACCAATAACAAACAATGTCTCAAAAATGGTGAACTCTACAAGAAAAATATATATATGACATAAATTATGTGTTTGGACAAGATCTACATTTTTGTGTATTAAGTTTTTGTATATCTCTTACAGTTTAACCGTTATGCAAAATGCTGCAAAACTCATTCGGAATAAAGAGGTCCGCAGAAGATTTTCCAAGAAATTTTAAAATATGCATTTATTTTGTGATCTGAACGTCTTTAATATACGGGATTTAAATCAAAATCGTTAATACCATCTTTTAGGAAAATAATAATTTAAAAAATGCTTTCATGTAAAGGGTAGTTATTTTGGGGTGGGGGAATTTTTTGAAAGTCTTCATGTCGCATCCTTGGAAGATATTAAACACAAATACCAAGTTTGGTTTTTAACGGTCTTCTCATGTTTGAGCTATGCCGTCCACAGACACATACACCCACACGAGTGAGCGCACGTACCTTTTTCTAAAAAATCTTTTTCGCAGGTTCACTTCTCATGAAGCAAACATTCTTACTTTCTCTACACGTACTATGTACATAGAGTACAGAGAAAGTATTGTATTGCACCCAAAACTTCGGTGTCGAGATTTCAACGGAAATATATATTTTGAGGTCCCCTGGGTTAAAAAAAAACATTTCTAGAAAATGGTCCTGTGTGTGTGTGTGTGTCTGTGGACAGTCTAGCTCAAAAACTAAAAGATCGTTAAATACCGAGATTGGAATTTAAGTTTGGCATCTTCCAAAGGTGCCACACGAAGATTTTTGAGAACCCCCTCCCCAAAATACCCTTTACATGGAAAAAGTTTTGAAAATTTTGATTTTCTCAAAACTGTCCCTAACGATTTCGATTAAAATAATATGTATTAAAACTTATACGTCACAAATAAAATGTATGCCTTGAATTTTCTAGGAAA
This sequence comes from Hymenopus coronatus, assembly GCA_030762935.1. Taxonomy (NCBI): domain Eukaryota; kingdom Metazoa; phylum Arthropoda; class Insecta; order Mantodea; family Hymenopodidae; genus Hymenopus; species Hymenopus coronatus. Next base: position 74,141,008 of record CM060887.1, on the reverse strand, counting down.
ATAGCTTCTGGAGACCTGTTCATTCTGGATGAATCTTACTGAATTTTGCATAACTGGTAAACCATAAGAGATAGATAAACACGTAGTGTACAAACATTTAGATCTCGTTACTATACACCTCGTATACATTTATGCTGTATAGTTGACCGTTTTCGAGATACTCCTTCTTGTTGACTTCAATTTTAAACTAGGTATCTCCTCAGACGGGCTCACCTTCGTTTCATCTCTCTCTTGTTTTTTCTGGAAATGTAAAGCGAACTAATTACAATTGTTCGCATCCGAACGGCTGTTAAAAGGTTTGACGATCGCTTTAGCCTAGTATATTCCCTTATTTCCCTTCCAATTACAAGGAAGCAAGTAATAAGACAAATTCTGCATTTGCTAACTCGATTAGCATGAAGTAAACAATGGTATAATCTTTTGTAAGAATAGCTTGTTTACAGAACATGCAATGTGAATGAAACACATCAGACCTTTTTACCTTTTCTTAATGATGTTGAATCAACACATAATTTTAGACAGGCTTATTAAATATACGGAATTTGGTACAGTTAATAATAATAATAATAATAATAATAATAATAATAATAATATGAAGCTTCTTTAAGGGTTTATTCTAGTAACGGCAATTGTATAGTATGAAAAAATAATAAAAGTATTGTTATAAAAACCAATGTTTTCAAACATTCTTAGGAATCCAATTTTAGGCAAATTTATTTGGGGGGGGTGGATTTATGCCAATGACGGTTGGAATAACGCGATATTCTTAGACGAAGTAATATTTTCTTCCACAGTAAGGGAAAAGGTGATTGTGTATCGTCCAAGATACGATGCAAAATACGTAGCATCATAATTCCATCATGGTCGCATAGCTCTATCGTGTTGGGGTTGGATATCAAGGGACATTCTAGTTGTGCTGTGGCAGTTTGACGATACATTGAACGGAGTGTAGAATACGGTACGACTCGATATATTTTTTCCCTCTATGAGTGTTGAATTTTTACAGGATAATCACCCTATCCATAAATCTCGAAAGGTTTGAAACTGGTTTTCAGAGAGGAAGGATGTTAGAGTGGTAGGCTAACCTTCCTGATTACTAAATTTGAACTCTATTGAGCATGTACGGGCTGAGGTAAAAAGGAAGCTGCCGTCCAATTTACTTATAGACGAGCGAAGGACAAAAGATGGCTTTTGGGCACAAATTCAGGACGCCTAGTATCTTGTAGCTTTTCTTCCACATTACTGCAGGCATTTAATTTTATCTATGCCCCGAAGATTCAGAGCAATATACGGGCAGTATATAATATATATATATTATAATAAATATAATTCATGCACCCGATATGAATTATATTTATTTTTTGTGTTTGAGTTTTAGAAGATAATAGCTTATTTATACATCTTTTTATTTTTAGTTATTTAATACGAGTGTTAGGAGAATTATGTTTTTGTGTGCGTAAATAGGCCCATAATTTCAAGTGTAAAAGTTATATTAATGCCTTATTATGTTATTCATATCCAATCGTAAAATTAACAAAAGTAAAAAAGCAGCACGAGATTTGAACCTAGGCACTTCAGAGTGGAAGCAAGGACTTCTTAAAAGCTCGGCCACCGTAACACTGTTCCGTAATTGTTTTCTATACTCATAAATGAACTATTGTGCTGTCAGTCACAGACCACTGTACAGTTCTTTTGCATACATTGTGAACACAGCTTTTATGAAGATACACGAAGCTCTTTGATCGACACACGGAATCTGCGGATGACTCAGTTTTTTGTGTCCACGGCTGTACATTGTACGTGCTATAGAAAGTAAAGTATAGTCATGTTTCCTTAGAACAAAATATAGAAAACGTTTTTTTTTAAACTGAATTGCATAAGAACATCGATTGTACTTATTTACAAATTGCTGCAGCAATGTATTTTTTTTTTAGTGTAGCTATACGTGTGTAGCATATCACACATTTGTAAGAATTATACGAAATTTTCCATAATTATAGCTTTTTAAGCTTTCATTTGCATATTCTTATTTTAAAAATTTATTTTTATATACTTTGTATTACCAATGATGCACGGCGTACAAAAATTATTTTAAAATTTTCCGTCGGGAGCATATTGGAGCATAGTGAAGTTTGAAAATACTTAACTATTTCAAATTGGATAAAATAATGACTGAAATATAGATTAGCTGGCAAGAATATTGAAAACTAACACAGAGCATTACTTCTTTTGTTTATTTTATGCTGATCATTAAAAAGAACTTTTATGAGAAGTAGAAGAACCTTTTGTCACGCAACAGAAACTTGTTTTGTTACCGAGAAGCACGAAAAGATCAATCTTTTGTTACATTATTTATCCTTGTGTCTATATAAGTTATTCGATTTAAATGGTTATCAGCCATTTTGCCAACATGTCCTAGTTAAGTTTTAGAAATAAGAGACCTATAAACAGTTATAAAAATGTTATCATAATTACCAAGGGAAAAGTAAACATAAACCAATAAAAGTATGTGGAAATCAATAGAAGATAAAAGAAAAATATAAAATATAAATAAATAAATATAAATAAGTTTTAAAACGTTATCCTTAAATGGATTATTTGAGATGCTTATAATTTGGAAAAAACCATATTAACTATATTTTAAAATATTTAAAGGTATTCTTATAATTACGACAAATGGATTGCTTCCATTGAGAGAGAAGAAGTTGGCAACATTTCCTACTCTGTGTAAAACGGTGTGGTAGAGTGTCACGTGCTTCTACCATCAAGCGATCACTTCAATTTCAATTTTAAAAGCAATATTTCATGAAAATCGATCGTGTCAGCTAATTCCTCTTGGATACATTATTATGGGGAAAAAAAAAAATGTTTAATGAACTGTCTTTTAAAAACCAATAGTTTCAATTCTACATATTATAAACTGAATATTTAAGTAGTTCTATATGCCAAAAACGTTAGATTTAATGTTAGTTTCTGAAAGTTTCCTTGTATTTCATACTTTTCTTCTTCAATATTATTTAATTACTTGCGGTATTTCTTTCTTTCTCTCCTTCCATCTTTTCCTTTCGTCTTTCAAGGACGTGCCATGAAGATGTTTAAGAAGATCTGATACGTAACAAAATCTATTTCTTGCACCATTTTCCAAAAATGTTTATTTCTTAAAAATGGCTTTAACGTTTATGATTAAATAGACTAAATTTTGCGAAATTTTTATTAACAAATGAAATGTAAATATATCTTGTGTTTTTTGGAGATGGTCTCTGAAAACCCTTTCAATCTGAATGACTTCACTATTGCCGGTAAACTATAAAGATGCAAACAAAAAGAATACAGGTCACGTTAAGTCACACAATTTATTACAAATAATTATTTTGTGGAATTAATCATTTCCGAGATATTCCTTTTTATTGGTTTAAAATTCAAATATTTACAGTAATTTTTGTAGTGATTATTTCTCTCTCTCTCTCTGTCTCTCTCTCTCTCTCTCTGTCTCTTTTTCTTGGTCACACAAAGAGAATGTAATTCTAAAATACAATTTCTGATATGTAAATAGAAGAATAAGAATCGTTTGTAACAATGCCTTATACAAAAGTAACTAGAGAAAGTCACGTGAGTACAACACATGACATTCTATTTTTATTGCTTTCTCTATACGAACTATGTACATAGTGTATAGAGAAGGTATTGCATTCCACCAAAAATTTGATACCGAGAATTCACCGGAAATATATGTTTTAGGGTATTCTTTATCTAAAAAAAGTATTTTCAGAAAAAGTTCCGTGTGTGTGTCCGTGTGTCTGTGAACACGATAACTCAAAAACGAAAAGTCAGTAAAATACCAAACTTGGTATTTAAGTTTAGTATCTTCCAGGGATGCGACACGAAGATTTTTAGAAAAATCTCCCCACCCCAAAATACCCTTTACATGGAACTTTTTTCGAAAATTTTGATTTTCTAAACAATGGATGTAACGATTTTGATTAAAATATCGTATATTAAAGATATTTACTCGACAAATAAACCGTATATTTTGAATTTTCTGGGAATAGCCTCTGAAGACTACTTTAATCTGAGTGAATTTTCCAGAATTTTGTATAACTGCTAAACCGTAAGAGATAGACAAAAACTTACCACACAAAAAATGTAGAGCACATTAAAACACACCATTTATGTTGTATACATTTTTTTCTTGGTGTTGGCCGTTTTTGAAATATTCCTTGTTTTTGTTATCAGGGTCAAAAATCTTAACTTTTCTCATACAGGAATTTGTCAACTCATGTCCATACAAACAAAGGAAATTCAGTCACATATTAACCAGCTTTTGACTATCGCTTTAACCTATGCTACTCTCTTATTTCCTTTCTACTTACAAGAAAGAAGGTAATAAGACTATTTCTACTAATTTTTCTAGATTAGCCTGAAGTAAATAGAAGTATAAGCTTTTTAACAATAATTTGTTGCAGGGATATAGAGAAAGTCATGTGAATGGTACACATCAGATTTTTCAAGATGTGGTCATTATAAATATACTTATTTTACGATAGTAATCTTTGCAGTAAAACAAGTCGTTTTTGAGCTTATTGCAGTATCAGATACGCGGAAAGGAGATGGGATTGAAAGTGGTGTACAGCACCGGAGATTGTTTTCCTGAGAGACGTCGATGAAACAGTCGCTTCGCTTTTCTAGCACTTCCGGCAACAACAGTGTAATCAGGACATGTAAATGGGCTCGCGCTAGAACCTCAGGTGAGCTTTATAAAACATAGCAACTCATTTATTGCACCTTTTCGATCCCAGAATTCTAATTAAGTATGTAGATATCACTAACAATATTCCAGTTTTAAATATTATTCACCATTTTGGATGCGCAAACCCAGATTGGTCATTAATACTCTTCTCTTCGAATACCAACAAAGTTGGTGCATCATTCATTATCTATGTGGACCTACAACCAAGCTGGAAGCATAAACCCCACTTAACAGTGTCATGTAAGCCCAAACACTTAAGTGCAAGAATTTGCAATATGTTATTCAATGGAAGCATTCACAGAGACTCACGCAATATGCTATGCAATACAAGAGTTTATGAACCCCATGATTTACGCTTGCGTAGAGTACAGTGAGGAATAATTGTGCATTCTTTGCTGCATGTATTTTCTGCTGTTCAACGGCACACGTTCGCATGCGAGGTTTTATAGCGCCTACCGTACCGTACATACCTAGCTACCTACCTCCGTGCCTGCGCTACTTTTCCATTTGACTATGCCGCAACTTGTCTTGTTACTTTACCTTGTAAAAGTGGAGCGAGCGACAATATCCAACATTTTGTCAACTGCGCAGTTTTCACCTCATGTTATTAAAAGTGTTGCGGGTATTCCTCATGAGATTATGATAGTCTTCTTGCTAAATTCTCGTGTGACTTAATGGAGATAACCACCATCTATGACTAGATTTCTTGGCTTTCATATATCGCCAGTCTTGCACTATTTGCACTATTTTCGAATTATTATTATTATTATTATTATTATTATTATTATTATTATTGTTGATGTTAAATAGTAGAATACTAGAAATTGTCCATATTACTTGCTTACTTGTAAGTGGAAGGGTAAAACTCTAATGTGTTCATTCACATGATGTCCTCTAGCTGTTCAGTAAACAACGCTTTTAACATTAATCCGTTATTTACATCACGCTAATAAACGTTAATAGAACTAGTTTTATTACTAGCTTCCTTGTAAGTAGAAGGAAAACAAGAAAATGCACAGGCTAAAGTGAGAGTCTAGTCCTTTAAAAACCGGTCGCTACATGAAAAAAATTAAATTCCATCTCTTTGCTTGCCAGAAGTACACAAACGAGAAACGAGAAGAAAGATGTCTTCCCGTTCGAGAACAGTTTAAGTGCCTTACAATTGAAACCAATAATGCGGAAGATATAGAAAAAGGTTAACTCTAAAGAAAACTATATGACATAAATTGTGTTTTAATGAGATGTACGTTTTTTGTGTAGTAAGCTTTTGTATATCTCTTACGATTTGCTAATTATATAAAAATAATTCAGAATGAGAAGTTTTAAGAGGCTCTTCCCAGAAAAGTCAATATATGCATTTCGTTTGCATCAAAATCGTTAGAACCATGTTCGAGAAAATCAAAAGTTTCAAAAAATGTTCCATGTAAAGGATAGTTTGGGGTGGAAAGATTTTCATGAAAATCTTCGTGTCGCATCCTTGGAAGATACCAAACATAAATATCAAGTTGGTATTTAACGGTATTTTCGTTTTTGAGATATGCTGTCCACAGACACCACACACACATATACATACGGAGCTTTTTCTAAAAATGTTTTTATTTTGGATTCAGATAGTTCCACGTATTTCCGATGAAATCTCAGAATCGAAGAGCCTATGTTTCCGTGATATTTCGGTATGTAGTCAAGTGATACATGTGAAATATTTTCTGAACATTAAATGAAGGAGTTTATCAGGTGGAACTAACACAGAAGCACTGCACGGAAGCCCTTATGGATTATTGTCAGGTAACTGGTGAACAGAACTTAATAATAATAATAATAATAATAATAATAATAAGACGACGAAGAAGAAGAAAACAAATAAATCTAGCTTTTTATTTGTTTCTACCTTATCGAGATATTCATTGCGTATTATAGTGCTTACAACAATTACAATTATTTTCGATAATTAATAATATTGTAGAGTAACTGATATGGTCATTTTAAGTAAATTACATTTCATTTAGCAGCTTCAGCAATTATTATTAATGGCAGAATGCTGACAGGATAGCCGAACTCTCTTAAAGCAATGTTGGCATAAGCAATGCTTTTATTATAAAAGCTCCAATAACTAAGTCACAAGAGGTTTGTTCGTCTGAGCTACTGACTCTGTGGGACGTCCTCCAGTTCAACATCCAACGAACGGGCTCATTTTTATTTAAAGGGTGTTAACTGTAAGATTCACAATTTGGGTAATCTGCAGCCCTAGCCATACATTATTTCTTGATAGTAAAAGCCCCGATAGCTCTGATTCTCCCAAATGTACACCTGTTATTTCAACTCTGAGGCCACCCGCTTCCCTCTCGCAGGCGCGACCTGCTTTTACTTCTGAACTGCTACTCCCTAATATGCGCAGTGCAGAGGTGAGCTCTGCCTCACACTGGGTATGCTATAATATATAACTATTAATTTTCCATTAAAGATTTTCTTCATTACCGAATTTTCTCAGGATTGTTAGTTTATGTGTTTCTGGTTTATTTTAACACACTTTTACTTAAGGCTTGCTTAGAAAATAGAATACAAAAATAAAGGAATTTTAATATCATAATGTAGTTAAAGAATGCTTTTACCACAACAGTCAGTGCAAATAAAATCTAAAACTCAATAAAATGGCATCTCTTCATGCCTGAAAACAGTCGGATAGCATATTACCATCGTTTTCCTAAGTATTCCAGCACATTTTAACTGGATGTAATGGCACCTTGGGTTTCATTGAATAAAACACAGATATTCTGCTACAATCGTTTTTAAAGCGCAGCACGTTTCATTTAATCGAGAGTTAAATACACACAGCAGCAAATGGAAATCTAGTGGACTACATGTAATTATTAGTGACACTGATATGCAGTAATGTTATAATTGCCGACAGACCAAGTAAAACTACTATGGCACGTACCAATTAAAATTTTCCATTCTAAATGTATTTTTTTTTTTAAGTTCGAAAAAATCAGCACTTGTCAAGCGCCATCATGCAAACTACGCTGCATATTTGTCAACTCATTGCAACCTTGTTTGGTTTTCCATTTGACACACAATATCTCTTAATTAAGAACTGGCAAACAGTTGTATTGATGCGACTGGCCAGCGAATTATATACTGGTTAATTTCTGTGATGTACATTTTTTTGTTTGTTTATAATCTGGTCAACAATAATCAACTAATTTCCCATTTGGTAATTATTTTCAAGAGCATTTAGCGTTTGGGTGTACATCCAAACGATGACAAATAGTGAGTTCATTCAAATACAGTACATTTATTCTCAATTCATGTTAATGTTTTGATTTAAACCCACAGAGCGTCTAGTCTGAATGTTAAGTCCTGGGTCTCACACAGATATGGTCACTAGGCCAGTTAGACTGTAGCATCGTATGGTGGTACTCTAGAGTAGCTTGTATCCATAGTCGCAGGTTATTAGCTTGTTTAGTTTTCAAATTTTAAACAAGAAAACTTTAGAGTTTTCACAAAAATGGAAGATTTGGAAAAACGAGCAGTGATTAAATACTTCAATTTGAAAAGCTTAACGCCTAAAGAAATCAAGGTGTAAATGAACAGTATATTAAAAGACTCTACTCCTTCATGTTCAATGATTAAAAGGTGGATTGCAGAGTTTAAAATGGGACGTACGAGCACTAGTGATGAGCCTCGCTCTGGACGCCCTATAGAAGTGACACTTCCAGAGGTCATTGAAAAAATTCATTGTTTAGTACTGGAAGACCGCAGATTAAAATTGTTTGAGTTAGCAGAGGCTATAAACACATCAAAAGAACGTGCAGGTAATATTTTAAATAATGTTTTGGACTTTCACAAGGTCTGTGCAAGATGGGTGCCGCGTTTGTTGACACCTGATCAAAAGTTGCAAAGGAAAACTGTTTCTGTTAAGAATGTGGAGCTCTACCGTAAAAATCCCAGTAAACTTTTGAGACGGCTTATTGCGACGGATGAAACTTGGATACTTCACTACATTCCAGAAAGTAAACCACAGTCAAAACAGTGGATTGCGCCAGACGAACCAACTCCAAAAACGGCAAAGTCAATTTTTGTCAGCTACTCAGATTATGGCGATTGTTTTCTGGGATGTACAATTGATTACTTGGAAAAGGGTAGAAGTATCACTGGTGACTACTACGCAAGGTTACTGCAACGTTTGACTGATGAGTTGAAAATAGAAAGACCTCATTTTGCAACAAAAAAAATAATCTTGTTTCATCACGACAATGCTCGGGCCTATTGTTCAGTCCATGCCATCGGAAAAATGTGCAAATTAATGTTGGAATTGTTTGATCATCCACCCTATTCGCCAGATCAGCACCCAGTGACTACCACCTGTTCCCAAACCTCAAAACATTTCCTGGAGGACGAAGATTTCACAGCAACGAGAAGGTCATTGATGCGGTAAACAGCTATTTTGAGGACTTTGATAAATCGCACTACGGAGATGGCTAATTAAATAAGACAAGATATGACAAATGTATTAGCCTTTCTGAAGATTATGCTGAGAAATAAAGAAAAAAAAAAATGAAATACTGTTTTCATTGAGAGGCCCGGGACTTATCAGCCGACCTTTATACAATTACAAAACTGTCTATTTATGTATTGTGTTAGAACAAGTAAAGACTTTCTGATTACATGTCAATCTAAAAACTGACTCCAAACTCTAAAAAATATAAGTTGTGTAACTTAAGAGCAACACACGTTAACAGCCGTCTTCGTCTCTTTAAACTGTTCTTGTCTATCATCACGGACTCTAGTACAAGTCTGGGAACTGGCTCTCAGTGAGACCGATTCCTTCAACGCCACCGCTTATATGCAAGAGGTGAGGAAAGAAGGTGGCTCACCGCCTCTGACCATCATTTACTTCGACTTACTCCCTTGATCTCTGCAGCTCTTATAACGTACTAAGGGTTACCTGAACACGCGAAATACGGCGCTGATGGGCCGAATGTCTCTTTACTTCCTGCGTTCTTGAATAGCGTGTTTGCTTACAATTTATTATTGTATGATTATTATTATTATTATTATTATTATTATTAATAATAATCATTTTTACCCCATTTTTGGAATGCTTAATAGAAAACTATACATTGCATAATGGTGAATAACTTTATTAACATTTATAGAGTAACTTTATAACATACATTTAGACAAGCTGTTCAAATATCATTTCATTTTTTCAAACTTTGCGAATTACTAGAGTAAAAGAGTTCTTCTTTTAATTTTTAGGAAAGAGCTGTAACGTGGTATATAACATGTAGTGTCATTTTGTTGCTGTTTGCTTCTTCTGGAACATGTGCTTTGGTGGCTGCCTGCGTTTCTACTGTTTGTCATTTATCTCGCGTTATTTCATGTCGTAGACGACGGTAGTATGATTTTGAAACAATACTTTCATTGTCCTTTAACTCCACGATTTTTAAATGTAAAGAAGTAAAGAATACGTATCACTCACTACATTATCAAAAAATTCCTACATCTTCTTACACAGTAGATCTGTTTTTTTGTTCTTTATTTTTTTTTTTTTTTTTACCGTGGAGGGGAAAAATGCATTACGCATTCGACCCCCAGCCGAGGTGCAATGGCTGGGAGGGTATGTGGGACTCTCCGCTTCCTCATGCGGTATACTCACTACTCACTTCACGTTATAACAGTAGATTGCTGAGATCGTCGTGCCCTGAAGCTTAGCGCGGTTCCGCTTGTGCACCCACGTTAGTAAAGGAGGTAGGATGCTGCCGCACTATATGCGGGAGCAGGTAAAAGGTTATGTCTAGGCTGGTGACAGTAGAGAGGAATTGAGGAGAGAAATGGACGTAGAAAACTTACAGATTTCTTCGGTTATGGTAGTGCTCCGCGTATCTCCCAGGCTGGAAATCCGCTGGCAGTGCTCGCCCCTCAGCCTGGAAAGGAGGAGAAGCTGTGTTGAGCTGCTGGCTTCTGGACCAATCTGATTAATACCATAAGCTAGTGTACATATACGCTCTATTTGGGACTGGGTACATGAACGAACTTCTATTATCTGCAGTGGGGCACAAGAAAAATGACAACACTATGTTTCCTTAGAATTCCAACAGGCAAATAGGCACCTGTCGGATTCCCTGACATGGATAATATTTGTCACATATTCTTGGATTCTGGTAGTTGGAGACGCAACACAGCTACTGGACTTCTACATTTTTATTCGGAAAGAACCCTGGGAATTGGAAAAACAGACCCTTCCATCTATGTTTAAAGAGATTATAGGTGCCGAACTTTGACAGTGCCATTACGCCCCCTCCGCAATCAAAAGTAAAATAGATACAAAAAAACACTTTCACGTCCTGTCTCCCTCTCTCTGTTACTGCGTCCTGAGAAATAATATGTATATCTTGAAATTTCTGAAAATAGCCTCTGAAGGCTTCTTTATTCTGGATGAATTTTACGGAAGTGTGTATAGCTGCTAAACCGTAAATTGTAGAGCACACTAAAACACATAACTTATGTTATATCCATTTTTTTCGTTGAGTTGATCCTTGTTTTTGGTTTGCGCCTTGAAAACTTTATACTTTTCTCATACAGGAATTTGTCAACTCGTGTCCATACAAACAAAGGAACATCAGTCACATAGCAACCAGCTTTTGACTATCACTTTTACCTAACGTACTACCTTATTTCACTTGTACTTAGAAGGAAGCAAGTAATAAGATTATTTCTGCTAATTGTTTCTCGATTAGCATGAAGTAAGTAGAAGCATAAGCTTTTTAATGATAATTTGTTGCAGAGATGTAGAGAAAGTCATGTGAATGAAACACATCATATTTTTTTTTTTTTTTTACTATTATTGAATATTCAGTATTACCAGAGACTATAAATACTGCCTCAAAGCATCGCGTTGTCACTCTCCCTGAACTAGGGCTCAAGCTAGTCTCTGATTCGAGATTCGAGAGTGGCTAATGCTTGGCGGGCACAAGACCATCCACGAGACGCTGAAGTTGGAGGTCAGAATAACAGAAGTTTGTACCTATAGGATTAGAGGTATTCGGTGCTACAGCAGGAATAGAGTGAGACAGGGACGTCGTTGAAGAGTCTGAGCGGCTTGGATTTGGGGATCGGGGTTTAGTCAGGCAGCATACCCAACACGGGACTGCCCATACCAAGACGACGAACAGGCGGCGCCTGTCTGCAACGTGCTATTATTGGCACAATATACATTATACATTCAAGAAGAGATCTGCATGAAGATGAACTAAATCATCTACAAGGCTTTCAAGATACAATGAGTTTCTGCAGTTGCTCAAAAAGCAAACTTAACATTCAACCTAAATCCATGCAGATGGTATAGTAAACGCAAAGCTAGAATTCAAGCAAACGAATATCTATACTTAGTCATTGAAATTCAAAGTGAACAAACCAATCTTAACACTTCTATAGTGGGCTCTATGCGAGCTTGCGTAGCAGCATTATGCTTTTTTAAAAACTCCAATGCGCGCCATATGCCCTTCTTGCACGCTCAAGGTCACCAACTTAGTCTCTCGCAGCTTGGTACAGGCAAAATCGCGTACGCGAGTGATAGGTGTTCTACACTCGCTTCAGCTCCGCGCTTCCGCTACTCCGTGATAACGGGTTCAAACTTGCAATTCCTGCAGCTATGCAGCCAGCGCGCAGACGTTATTATAACAGGAGAGCTCAGGCCTGAGGAGGGAGCAGCCAGCGACCAGGGTAACTCCTGCCCCAAATGAGATCAGGAGTACTCGGTGTTTAGGCAGAAAGGGATCAATTCAAACTTCTAGTGGTATATGGTCGACCCGGACACCAGGTGAAGATGTACGCAAATGACATGTTGGGAATGCGGCCGTACGGGGCACTTAGTGGAACGATGTCCGCAATCTAGTCGACCGGTGGGCGGGAAATGAATAAGACCTGGTGTGTAGAGAGCAACAGCTCATCACCGTCTTCTAGTGGGACGCTGTGTGTCTTAGATAGAGGGATGGGAGACAGCCTCATCGTTGAACGCTGGATACTAGGAAAGCTGTGCCGAATACCAGAAACACTGGTTCAGCCTTGATCGTAATCCGACCTGACGTAGCTAAAGGGTAGCCGACCAAGGAGCCGAATCTGCCTTATGCGATAGTGACGATATCGGGCCAAACCTTGCCAATGTAGAAGGAGGTCTTACTGGAGTTAACTCTGGGACGGAGCACCATAAATCTGTGGGTTTTCGTCGCGAGAGTGGTTGAGGAGGTGATATTGGGACTGGGAGCCGCGATATGACGGTCGAAATCGGCACAAGGGTCCTGCAACTCGGCGAAGAGGAAGTGGTGCTTCGGAATGCTGACGGACATCCTGCAGTCCGCAGGCTGATCCTGAAGGAGCGTGTGATTGTGCTAAGAGGCGCAGCGACCACGAGAACGCGCCTTTTTGGACCGGTTGTCGCATAACCGCACATCCGTGCGGGTGGGCAACACACCCAGAGAGAGAGAGAGAGAGAGAGAGAGAGAGAGAGAGTGACGAGGTGAAGACCCGTTACCAGCGCTAGGTAAAAGCCAGGGGCTCCAGTCGGGAGTCATTGTGTGGATGTATCCCATAAGAGCACCAAACGGCGTTGCTCCAAACTACAACTGTACCGTACTAGTAGTGCACCTGTATCAGCTAGCCCGCTAAGAAATGCTGGTTCGGGAGAAAACAGTCTAACGACGGCTGAATTCCCCTTCACCACGAGGGCAGAGCTGCCTGGCCCCCTCTAACAATAGAGCGAACGGACAAAATAGCCGGGCAAACAAACACGTTTGTGTATTTCCCTGCAACATTTCTTTGAGCTTTTTTATCTCCAAATCCAGAAAATTCTACTTCCAGAGCTACTTTTACTAAATGGTTAAAACGTAATTTTCCCGTCATTTCCAAGACTGGAATTTTCGATCCCGACAATGGGACTATTTAAGAAAGACCGATATTGACGGGAAGGAGTTAAAAGTCAATTTAGAGGGTGAAGAAAGTGACGTGAACGCAGTGACTTAGTTATTTGTGTGACAAAGTGTATAGTGCTATATTACGTGAAGTGCCCTAGTGACAAATAAAATGATTTTAACAAAAGCTGTTGTTCTCATTTGTCATATTCTTCTTCTTCTTCTTCTTCTTCTTCTTCTTCTTCTTATTATTATTATTATTATTATTATTATTACTAATATTTACGGCTGATTATATATCACAATTAGAAGCTATGGCAGATACAAGGGATAAAGGAAACACAACCTTCCACTCTCTTATATGTCACACCGTGCAGTTGTGAAAGAAGACGTTCTACGATCAAATTACGAAATGTGCTTCGAAAAGACAAGTTGAGTTGCTGCATTAAATGATAATGCTCAGAATAAATGAAATATTGATGGTAAGAGTTACACACTTTTGTTGTAATGCTTGCGTTACACTATCATGTGCAGCTGGATGCAACTATTTCAATTTTACTTCACCGGCAGGGCATTCGTCGATTTTTCTCCGCTGCTGTAGGGCGGATCTACGCTCTTCGGCACATACCTGGACACGTCACGAGCTGCCCTACCGGGTGGAGGTTTCGCTTCTCGTCAAGGGAGAAGAACGTCTGGGACGTTCTTGTTCATTGCCCTAAGGGTGCGCCACACTTCATTGCCAGCTATGCTGCGTCGTATTCTGTAGAGTGAGATTTTCGGTTTCTCAAAATCATTTTCACTCATCATGCATTGGTTTTGGCTTTAAACTTGACTACATTTTTCAACCTGCTCGCTCCCTCCGTATTGCAGGTTACTCTGACCGGCCTGGAGCGGACTAATTACTTTTTACTTTCTCTACACGTACTATGTATAGAAAAGGTATTGTACTGCACCCAAAAATTCGATACCGAGATTTCACCGAAAATACATGTTTTGGGTCTCCTTGAATCAAAAAAATCTGATGTGTTCCATTCACTAGAGATGACTTTCTCTACTTCTGTGTAACAAATTATTGTTAATAAACTTATTCTTCTATTTACTTCACTCTAATCGAGAACAGAAATAGTCTTATTACTTGCTTCCTTGTAAGTAGAAGCGAAATAAGGGAAATGGAAATGGCGTGTTATTTATGGACGCTCTTTAACTGCTATGGTTCTCAGCGTCCCATTCTATACTGGGCGTGAAAGACAGTTTAATTTTGCTCAGAGGCCTCTCTATCAGGCTTGAGGTTCTTTTACGTGCCATTCCGAAGGAAGCCATGCTAAGGATTTTTACGCCCGAAAAAAATCCTTCGTCCTCCGAAATAAGGGAGTACCATAAGTTAAAGTGAAGTCGAAAGCTGGTTACTAGGTCACTGAAGTTCCTTTGTTTGTATGGACACGAGCTGACAAATTCCTGTATGAGAAAAGTATAAGTTTTTCAAAGCTGAAACATAAAATAAGGAATATCTCATAAACGATCAACTCCTCAAAAAAAAAAAAAAAAAAAAAAAAAAAAAAAAATATATATATATATATATATATACATATATAGATCGATAGAGCCATTTTTGAGAAAATTAAAATATTCCAAAAAGCGTTCCATGTAAAGGGTAGCTGGGGATGGAGGGATTTTCTTGAAAATCTTCGTGTCGATCCTTGAAAGATACCAAACTTAAAAACCAAGTTTGGTATTCAACGGTCTTTTCGTTTTTGAGCTATGCTGTCCACAGACACACACACGCACACACATGGACCTTTTTCCAAAAATGCTTCCTTTGGACTCAGGGGGACCGAAAACATGTATTTCCGGTGAAATCTGGGTATCGCATTTTTGGGTGCAATACAATACCTTCTCTATACACTATGTGCATAGCACGTGTAGAGAAAGTAAAAAACATTTTTAGAAACAGGTCCCAGTGTGTGTTTGTGAGTGTGTCTGTGGACAGCATATTTCAAAAACGAAAATACCGTTGAATACCAAACTTGGTATTTAAGTTTGGTATTTTCCAAGGATGCGACACGAAGATTTTAAAGAAAAAAAAAACCCAGCTACCCTTTACAGGAACACTTTTCGCAAATTTTAATTTGTTAAAAAATGGCTCAAAGATTTTGATTAAAATGTGTATATTAAAGATATGTACCTGACAAATAAAATGTATATCTTGAATTTTCTGGGAATAGCCTCTGAAGACTACTTTATTCTGGATGAATTTTACGGAATTTTGCATAACTGCTAAACCGTAAGAGATGGAAAAAAACTTACAACACAAACAATGTAGAGCACCTTAAAACACATAATTTATCCTGTATACATTTTTTTCGTGTAATTGATCGTTTTTGAGATACTCCTTGGTTTTTGGTTTCTGCTTTAAAAACATAATTTTGTCATATAGGAATTTAAGAATTCCAGTCCATATAAACAAAGGAACTTCTGTCGCATAGCAACCAACTTTTGACTATCACTTTAACCAATAGTACTCCCTTATTACGCTTCTACTTACAAGGAAGCAAGTAATAGGACTATTTCTGCTAATTTTTTCTCGATTAGTGTAAAGTAAATAGAAGCATAAGCTTTCTAACAATAATTTGTTGTAGAGATATAGAGAAAGTCATGTGAATGGAACACATAAGATTTTTCCTATTATACGTTTGGTGAACATTTTCTTTTGTCTTTTTGGATACTTTCCTTGGATGATTTGCATGTCCTTTTTCTAATTTGGGGTTACTCATGCTTCTTACTTGCATTATACGGTCATGGCACCGTAACTTGGATTCGTTTTGCTTCAAATTAGACACATTACGTGGGAGGAATCGCAACCGTTTGCAGCCTTGATACAGTTTCTTAAACAAAATGCGGTAGCTAAAATTGAAATTAATTATTTACCTGCCTCTCCATATCTATAACCATATTTTCAGAATTTATGATAGCTACAAATCAATATTCATGTTGCACTTAAGTGAATATGATGCGGAAGTAATTCTCGGCAAGATCTGAGAAGTAAGATAGAGTATGCACTTTACTGTTTTGTCACGCTTGCATTATACTTTGTTTATTGAGAGAGTTCCATTAGAACTGCTCTCCAATGCCCGTACAGATTGAGTTGGTCAGCATGTCGATTCTCAGTTGTTATACTTTTAGTAATTCTCGAAAGGTATGTAATGACGCTAGCTCGATACCGTGCAGATTCCCCCGAGAGAAATTTCTTTGTTCTTTTCGGTAGCGCTTCTAAAAATCAGAAGAGAAAAGGAAATCTTTATTCTATGTACATCTTACAAAGCTGCGGTAAGTTTTAAAGCTTTTAGCATATCTTCATTCCAAGCTGAATGAACTGATATGAAATTATAACTACCTCTATGCTGTTGCTAAGCATCACATATAGCCTAGTTTCATCTGCGCGAAATACACTTACACAGCCA
Source organism: Hymenopus coronatus (assembly GCA_030762935.1). Taxonomy (NCBI): domain Eukaryota; kingdom Metazoa; phylum Arthropoda; class Insecta; order Mantodea; family Hymenopodidae; genus Hymenopus; species Hymenopus coronatus. The sequence continues at coordinate 74,123,894 of CM060887.1, read as the reverse complement.
CATTCATTTAACCCTTAGTTGCCTGCATTAGCATATTACATATGCCGTTTTTGCTTTAATTCAAGTTTAAAACTGGAGTTGTAGTAAAAATATTTGGGAATAAACCTAGAAAATTATTATACAGGCTGATTTATATAGAGCTGACACATTTCTTTCATTAATTGTTTCAAAACGTGTTATACTAGCGACAAATTATTATAGCTAAATTGTAGAGGAATTTTGCGAGATTATTTACGTTTATAGCAAATGTTGAAAATGTCCTCTATCCTGCATAAGGCACAACTCAACACGTCGTTCCATGTTACTGGCCACTCGTTGGAGGACTCTGTTGTCAATAGCTTGAATCTCCTTTGTGATGTTGTGCTTCAGATCGTGCAATGTCTGGGGACGTGTGTCGTAAACCCTGTCTTTTAAGTAATCCCATAGAAAGAAGTCCGGCGATGTCAAATCCGAAGATCTCGGTGGCCGTAAGTTCCTGGAAATTATCCGGTCGTGAAAGAAACTTGCAATTAGGTTCATGGATTCATTTGATGTATGGCATGTAGCGCCATCTTGCTGAAAATATCCTTGACTCAGCTCTACATTGTACTGCATTTTCACATTGACCACATGAACAAAATGTCGAAACAGCTGCCAACAATGCAATTAGGAATAAAACATAAACATCTGCGTATCTAGCGACAAGGAATCGAAACTCCAGAACATTCTGCTTAATTTGGTGCTAAAATTAGGACATTGAATGAATTTCCAACGGAATAATTAAAGAAAGAAATGTGTCAGTTCTACATAAATCACTCTGTATAAAATAATAAAGCAAATAGAAATGAAAATAAAAGTAGAGTCTTTATTAATATTTTTGTACCCAATTAAAAGTTTAAATTCTTCTAATCCAGTTTTCATAATAATTCTGTCAAAGACACTACCAAAAAAGTAGTTCAATTGGCCATGAGTGTTAAGTGATAGGTAATGGACTGGCCATCCATTCAAAGCCAAATGTTGCAAGTTCAAATCCCAGTGACTGTGGCAAATGACGGGGAGAGCCCAAGTAAAATAATCGGTGTGATGCTTGGAAGTTAATGGGGCTACTTTTGACTGTAGTTATGTCGGGTTTACTCTTTTATTTATTTAAAAAAATCACTGCAATTTTAGGCAAACATTGTATATATTTTTACAATATAAAACAGTCTTCATTACTTGTCGTTTATGGTTGAAGGTTAGTATAACATGAAATTAATCCTAGAGTACAACCCTAGTTGTATAGTTACGCTTAAAACAAGCGGAACTTATGGGTACCGACAGGCAACAAAGGGTTAATTTAACGTTATAGTTTCAAAGCGTAGAAGTATTGATGAGTTCTTCTTTTCTTAATTCAATACTAGAAGAATATCGTTTTCGAATGCATATGAGCTAAAATGTGTACTACAGTTGGTGTTATTATACTATATGGTTAGCCTGCAACTTCCTATATAGAGTTATTACGTGAAGGGACTTTAAATTCATTCCTTTTGTTTGTTTGGTTTTCATTTGTTTTCCCTGTTAACTTCTACGGTCATATTCGGAGCTTTGACTTGAGAAACAATTTCTGGTGTTTTGATAGTTGAACTGTAGAGTTTCTCAACTCAGGTTTTTTTTTTTTTTTTTCAGTTTTATACTATCGAGTACACAGACATTCACTCCCATTTTCATGTTTCCAGACTTTGTGGGCGAAAGGGAATGATTCTAGTTAAAGACAGATCTGGAACCTCTGGACGCCAAAGGCAGTCCTTAATTTATTCCGTGTCGTAAATATATGTGACTCTATCAACATGCTCCGCCTTTTCCTTTTTTTTTTTTTAAACAATTACAATATAGAAATAATGACATTGACTTAAAATATCTTAGCTTTGCCACCGAAAGACCTTATTTATGTACGTAAGATGGGGATATTCTTTTGCCATATGTTAGGTGTTGGTCGGTGATGCTCATATACAATTTCCGTTGAACTTGATAGCATAGACTAAATAGTTATCGGTATAGACAATACTTGCATGTAGTTTCACTTTCGCTGCACGTACTATGTGCATGGTGTATAAAGAAGATATTATATTGCAAAAATTTGATACCGAGATTTGATCGGCAATACATGTTTTGAGACCCCTGATTCCAAAAATACATTTTTAGAAAAAAGATCCTTGAGTGTGTGTCTTGGCAAAGTAGCTCAAAAACGAACTTTATATTTAAGTTGAGTATCTACCAAGGATGCCACACGAAGATTTTCAAGAAAATTCCCCCACCCCAAACTACCCTTTACTTGGAATATTTTTCGAAAATTTTGATTTTCTCAAAAATGCCTCTAACGTTTTTGAATAAAATGCTTTATGTTTAAGATATTTTTATGGCAAACGAAATGTGTATTTTGAATTTTCTGAGAATAACCTCTGAACACCTCTTCATTCTGAAGGACTTTTGTATAACTGGCAAACTGTAAGAGATAGACAAAAACTTACTACACAAAAAATGATTAAAACACACAGTTTAGGTAACATCCATTTTTTGAACAGTTAACCGTTTTCGAGCTATTCCGGATTACTGGTTTCAATTTTAAGGCACCTTTCTCAAACGGGAAGAAATCTTTTTTCTCGTTTCTCGTTTATTTACTTCTGGCAAACAAAGAAACTGAAATTTCAACTGTTTCGCATAGAGACCGGTTTTTAAAGAACTAGACTGTCGCTTTAGCCTGTATATTCCTTTCTTTCTCTTCTGCTTGCAAGGAGGCTAGTAATAAGACTAATTCTGCTTATGTTTATCTTGATTACTATAATGTAGACAAAAGATTAATCCCTTGAATAAAAGTTAGTTTGCGAATGGAACACATTAAATGTTTTCCCTTCTACTTATAAGGAACCAAATAATAAGGATACTTTCTGGTAATGTTTATCTCGATTATCATAAAGCACATAGAGGAATAAGATTGTTAATAGAGAATTTGTTACAGATGTAAGGAAAGTTGTGTGAATGGAACACATCAGATTTTTGAGGTTATAACGACCAACTAACCTAAACGAAAAAAGTAAAATGTATGCTAACAAATACTATATTTTCAGTTAGGAAAGCTGTGTAAAGCTGATGAATGTTATTCCCATCGCGTTTTAGTGTTCCTATCAGGCAACAATTAGTTTTATTCAGCTTTTAGTTTGGACAGAAACTCTCTTTGTCTGAAGATGTCGAAGTGTCTACATTAGACTGGCCACCTGGGACCGAACAGCAGTCTAAAGTATTTTTTTATTATGAATTAAAGATATACGAGCTGTGATCAAAAAGTTTCTGGAATGACGTCATAAATACCACACAACAGTTTGTTTTGTCTAATCCGCACTGTCACCCTCGAAGTAGTCTCCTTAGGAGTTGATACACTTGTCCCAGCGCTTCTGACACTGTTGGAAGCACCTCTGGAAGTCCTCTTCTTTCAACATATTCAGAGTCTTTTGCGTTTCGCGATGGATGACATCAATGTCTTCAAAACGGTGTCCTTGGAGCCGTATTTTAAGTCGCGGGAAAAGAAAAAAGTCGTTGCTGCCAAATCTGGAGAATAGGCGGGATGGGGAACAGTATTCATCCTATTTTCATCCAAAAATTTTCGAACAGAAAAGGCTTTGTGCGCGGGCGCATTGTCATGATGCAGGAACCAGTCACCTCTCCAATTCTTCCTTTATATTTGCAGCACTTGTTTGTAGAGCACTTGATTCACTGTTTGACACTGTGGCACAAATTTCTTATGTACAATGCCTTTAATGTCAAAAAACACAATCATCGTTGACTTCACTGGATCGAAATTGTCTGGCCTTTTTCGGGCGTGAAGGTGTAGGACCCTTCCATTGTGAAGATTGATGCTTCGTTTCTGGATCGTACCCATAAATCCATGTTTCATCACCAGTAATAATTTTATCATAAACTGTGTGTCATTTTGTAGCTGTTCTTTAAGACCTGTACGTTTTCCTTTCCTTTTGATCATTTGAAAGCAGTCGGCACACGAACTTGGCGGCAGTTCTTCTCATGTCCAAATTGTCTTTCAAAATGCTTTGAACACTTCCAAAGGAGAGTCCTAATGAGTCAAAAAGTTCTCTTATTGTAATACGCCTATAATTTAAGACCTGATTAAAATTTTCATTTTGCTGGAACAGGATCGCCCCGAACGATTTGCATCTTTAACTGATGTCACACCGCTTTTAAATTTCGTAAACCACTCAAATGCTTGAGTTTTGGCCATAACCTCCTCCCCGTATGCTGTTCTTAACATTTCATAGGCTTCTGTTGGATATATTAAATGCTCAGGATGAAAGTATTAAATTTACTATGGAAATTTAAAATAACTATATGCTCCCTTTCTTGGATATCAAGATTTTAAGAAATAATAATGCGTTACCATTTGGTATTTATAGAAAACCAACTTATGTAGATAACTATATAAAAATAATAAATGCAGGCCTAAAAGCCGTCAATATGCTGTTTTTCAAAGTTTAATACATAAGCTAATTAATGTACCTTTATCAATGTTGCACAAAATAATGGATTTGATAGACAATTGAGCTACAATATTTTAATAAACAAGGAAAACAAAACAAGAAGAAAGAAATTAGCTTAAATAAAATCAATAACGACATAAAGTATGAAAGAATTAATCATCATCCCAAATTGTTTCCAGAATTTAAAGTAATATTTGACAAATATAATATAATACTTGCCCCTTGCAGCAGATTCAATTTGAAGAAGATGTTAAATAAACCACTTGACAAAACGTTTAATAAGTTAAATAAATCTGGTATCTATCAAATAAACTGCAATGATTGTGAAAAAGTTTACATTGGCAGAACAAGGAGAAACTTAAAAATTCGTCTTAAGGAACATCAAGAGAAATATTAAATTGAAACAGTTGGATAAATCAGCAGTAGGCAATCATTTGTGGAATAATAACCACGAAATAGGGTAGGAAATTAAATTTTTGAAAGCCATTAATACTCCTCCAGAGTTGGATATCTGGGGGAAAATATTCATTCATAGTAATAGCAGGAATATGGTTAACTTTTAAATACCACTAGCAGATGTCATTTTAAAACTTGCACAAAAAACTGAAAATCAAGCTAAAGACGCAAAACAGCAAACAGTCCCGAAATGTTCCACCAGAGGTCACCGAGGCTTCTCAAGAAGAAGACAGCTGTCAATGAGGTCCGCTTCTACCACCTGATGCCACTACTATCGGTCAGACACCTATATTAGATGTCGAAGCTGCGCAACGTCTGCTAACCTGCAAAGAGGATGACTACGAAGGTTGTGGAAACGCGTCCAGTGTAACATCATCTACACCAAGTCCAAGTGGAGCACGTGTCGACAATAGATGTCCAGATTTGAACAAAATGATAGCTTTAATGTCTTTTTAAAATTTTAAAAAATGTACACAATTGTTTTACTTTTAACAACGATACCAGCAATAACGATTATGTGATAAATTTGAGATGACATCATGATGCATAGAATATTATTAAATATTTGTCATTCTTATGAAATTTTGGGCATTAGGATAACAGCAATAGACAACAAAATGACACTAGTTGGAGCTAGTGATTTTTAATTATGTTTTCGTCTTGTTATATTTAACGCTATAGATATGGATATTATGCAGCACTCTTCGAGAATTTCAGCGTCTATTGTTTCTTGTGTTCACTTGTTTAAGATAATTACAGCTTTGTCTCCTCCAGTATCGCAATAAATCCCGTAAGTAATTTCCCTTTTGAAGCCATGAAATCAAGCGTTTCAGTGCCTAATTTGTTTAAGAAACTTGACCAGTACTTTTGCTCTTGGTTTCCGTGGAAGACATCGCTCTGAGCTTAAACTGTTTCATTGCTAACTACAAGATAACAGGGTTTCTTGGTTACAAAAACATGAGTCAAGTTTCCGAGTCTCTAAGTTCAGCGTTTAAACGGAATGTTATCTTAAGCACCACAGTACATTAAGGGAATCTGTTTCCTCCTACTCAAGTAAGTGATACTGTGGATAGTATTTTGTTATGAACCTATACATGCAGCCTGGATTAAAATAAAGTGAATCTTCTATACACTAATTACTCCTCTCTTTTGTTCGATCATTAACTACTACTTCTTACAAACAAAATTTAGTTAAGTATAAGATAAAACCTTATTCAGTAACATTTTCTTTTCAGTTAAACGTGGTTGAAAAATCAATACCATATATAATGAATGAATGAAAGAATAAGTGTATTTATTGGCACAACAATATTATACATTGAACTTCAGCAATCGCACGGGTCCACAGACCGTACGTGCTTTTGTAATAGACACTAAAAAGCAACATTAAAACAACAACAACAAAGAATTGAAAGAGTAAACACGAAAATAAAAAGATAAGGATATTCCAATGCAGCAATTTAAGAGTACACCTTCATAAATATACCCTCTTATAATAAATAAATACACTTAAAAGAAATGTATACACATAATAAATACACCGAATGTTTAATCATGTCCGAAGCGAAAGTACAGATGTGATATTAAACCTTAAGATGCTTTGCTATAAGAATCCTAAAAACGTCCATGTTACATAAATACAACCTACACAAAGAAGAAGAATGCTAAACAAAATTGAAATATTCTTTTTATAGAAATAAACTGTAAAGATGAGCTCATAAAACTGTAGTATACACGCCTTAAACATAGGTAAGAAGGTATTTCAAAACTTGTCATTGCTATCGAAGTTAAAATATAACATATTTCACTTAATTACTTGCCTAAGAAATTTATTTCCCACATCAGAAAAATAAATTATCTCACAAACTAAACGACACAGAATTAGAAGTGAAAACTCCGTTTGTTATTCATTTTTCAACAGAGTAAAACGAAAGGTTGATTTCAGGTTACAATTTCATAAAAGTGTGTTTTGTGTTACCATTTTGGCTTATTTAATAGAGCATTCACTGTTTTTTGAATAAAATATGTTTAAAAGATACATTAATTAATCCGTGTAATAATATAGTTTACTGCTTTATGGCTCATTACAGTTAACTAATGTATAATGAAACATGTTACATTAGCATGACTTCTCCACACACAATAGTGTTTCCGAAGTGTCATTTTAAAACATTATTTTGCGGTCTACTTCAAGTAGCATATCTAAAAAGTAACATATCTCATCATATCCTGGCTTTGAAATTCCAAACCTTTGTATGTACACGAGAAACATACAATTAACGACTAAAAATTCCGTGGCACTTCAGCACACGCGGATCCTAGACCTTCCTCAACTGCCGATCTCACACCCACGAACGCGAGATCATCCAACTGATACCTGCAGATGATGTGCTCAGCACCATGTATCCTCCAGCCGGAAAGTTGGCTGTTTTAGCCGGAACCGCTTCCTGTTGCAGCTCCTCAGTTTCCTTGTGATGCATCACCAGTCTAATACCCGGGACTTAAAATCCAAACTCCCAAGGGTGGAATGGAACGAACGCTTTCGTGGTTGGGACCGCGCTCCAGCTCATCGCGCCACGCATCCGGGCATGGTGACATAGCCATCAAAATAGTATGAGCATTTCAAACAATAAGAACTTAATGGCTACTAATACAAAGTAATGCATTTGACATAAATTCTGATTATTAATGATCTGTGCATTTTTATTTGAATATCTTAAACTTCTTATAGATTCTGAAAATATATTAAAAAAACTTCGCAACTTGTTACATCCTCAGAAAATGCAGGATTTGAATTAAGTTTGCTTTTTATCTAATATTTTGCTTTGGAGCTTTTTTTTTTCACACACTCATTTACATACTGATACACAGACACACACCCAAATACATATGCAGAGAATCTATTGTACTAGAATTTGGGTTATCAAAAAGTTTATTTTTATGAATTATGAATCTGTAAATCTATAACGTTCTCACATCTATTTAATGACAGTTTGGTACTATTGGGAAATGCCGATGAAGCGGTTATGGTTTAAAAATATCAATTAATGACCGTAAATTTAAAATAAAAAGCTTAGTTAAGTAGGTCAGTCGAATTGTTAATAGTTTAATCCAGTCACTGTAACATTCGTTGAGAAAACAAACTCAGTTCTGCCGTATCACAAGTGACAGCACAAACCATTAAGCCATATGAGAATCATTTTGAAGAAGTTTGATATACATATTGGCAAAATATGTATTTAAATTGATTTAAACACGTTTTATTTCCCGTCGTTTCTACGCTCGTCCATTCAGCTATCGAGAGCTTTGGCTTATCTCTAATCAGCTGCACTCTTCTGTTGACTCTGTTACAACTGAATGACTTTCTACATCACTGCTACCCTCCTTATATTGTCATACATACTCAAAAGGAAATTTCCAGCTCTGGGAAGGGCACAAGTCCAAATCTACAATAATCTAAGGGGGTTATATAAAATTTTCTCCTTCGCACCTGTTCTGCCTCCTGCAATATAGCGGCACCATTTAGGGTCTAAGTAGAGGCGCGATCCACACGTACTTTTTGGCCTGTAATCAAACTGTTCCCAGCAGACTAAACTATTCTGAGTGCACCACCGGTCTCTTCCCTCAGGGCGGCGTCTGGATGCATTATACTACATATATAATTAAACATCTTCACCTCGAAGCACGGCTCTTGTCATGGTTGATGAAGCTCTTGGACCCAACAACCTGTTGGAAATATAGGTTCTTGGCCTGCAGATATGAGGGGGGGGTGATGGACTATCTCATGCTGAAGAGAAGTCAGTGTTCGAGATTCTCCATTGTTGGCTGTTCTATCACAAGGAAACTTCCAAACATTAGGTGGCATGATTGACAGCTTACTACCGAAGGAAGACCAAACTGACTGATGTCAACCCGATGGTAAATGTATGTTGTAAAGGTGTAGGCCAGCACCCTCTCTGGTGATTGGCCCATCTTCCTCATATGTTCTTCTAGTCTTGATAAACCGCTCAAACATGCCTTCCGACTACGACTGGGGAGGCGTTGTATATAACGTATGTCCCACCAGCAGCACCTCTGTCAGGTTTAATTCGAAGTGGGTGCTCTGATCAGTGTGTAGCTCCAAGGGTACCACAAAAGCCGTAGGCAGTTCTTCTTCGTGTTGGTCTTGTTCTTGAGGTACATCTCCGGCATCTTGGTAAAGTAATCCATGGTCACCAATAGGTATTTGTTACCGTTATTCCACATAGGAGTTGATGGCGATGTTTTCGAAGGGTGCTCTCAGTAAAAGGATATTTGTCCTCAAGGTAATACATATCCTGTAAATGCTGTTGCTGTTGCTATAACTAAAAATATGTGCACCTGATATAGCATTTCCCTGAGTAAATAATATAAGTTATATAGCTGTATGTGACTCTGGATCCTTGTTTGGGCTGCAAATTTCCATACATACATAAGATTGACTGTTATCTTCTCAGCGACCGTCCGTACCTTAACTTGTAGTATCGCTTTCGGAGGTTTTAGACTGTCAGATATGATCTAAAATGTCCTCCATCATATACTTCCTGCGCGACTTTTAATGCCTTACATCGAGAAAGGATTAACTGTTTTCTCTAGGTCTTTCTATCAGATGTCTCTCAAACTCTGAACTATCCATTAATCTTGCCACCAGTGTATTCCATTGGGCCCAGTAGAACATATACAAATTACTCCGGGTGCATATACTTCCCAGTTCAATCTAGTCTTGCTTCAACATTTCTCTGGAGTGGCCCCAAGTCGGCGTCCACCTACTGCTGCTTCCTCAGGCCTTCGGTATACCATCCATCTTCAGGTATGATTGAAATCTCACGGAGAGCTATGGCACGTTCTTTCTTCTCTATCTTAGTGCAATAGCCACCCTTATGAGGACAGGAACTTCTTGCTAGGGTATTGGAGTGGCTGCTTCATTTCCGATGTTCTATGTGAAGTTGTATTCTGTACAATGGGTTGTCTGACCCACCGACTTCTTGAGGCTCAGCAGCCAGGTAGGGCAGAGTGGTCATTCTTCAGATGAATTTACCATTCATAGAACGTAGAACACGGCCATCACCTGTGGACGTGTTCTACTGCGCCACCTGATAATACAGTGTCGACCTCCGTGGTATAGTGGTTACTATGCGGGTGCAAACTAGGCGGAGGGCGATGGCTTTCTTCGGGTGTAAAATCCTTAGCATGGCTTCCTTCGGAAGGGAAGCAAAGCCGTTGGTCCCGTGTCGTAGATTTACGGCACGTAAAAGAACCTCAAGCCTGATAGAGAGGCCTCTGAGCAAAATTAAGTGGTCTTTCACGCCCAATATAGAATGGGACGCTGAGAACCAAAATAGTTAAAGAGCGTCCATAAATAACACGGCATTTATTTTATTTGGTAATACAGTAATTCTTTTCCGCAATAGAAGTGTCTTTCTTCTGCCATTCTGGTGCGTGACAGAGTGCCTGCAATACCGACGTTCCTGGTGTTGATGTCCACAATAAGATTTCCGCACAATTTTGGTAACCCTAAGATAGGTGCGCTACGGAGTGCTGAGTTAAGAACCTGCAACGGCCCCTCCGCCAGTTTTGACCACGTGTAAGGGCGGTGTTCTTCCGTCAGGCGAATGGGGTGAGGAATTGTAATGTGTAGTGGTGTGATAACCACTTACGAACCACCAATAGCATAGACACCGGAAGCTTCGAAGCTCTCTTTTATTGTGTGAACGGGGCAAACTTTCCGCGGCAGAGCCCTTTAACAATGTTGAAGAGACTATGTGGCCCACGTAAATCTTCTTCTTGTAACAGAATTGGAATTTATTCGTGCTCAGCTTTAGGTTAGCCAGGCTTAGCATTTCCAATACCTTCGCAAGGTTCTTCAGATGGTCTTCAAAGCTGTTAACAATAACGGTAATGTCCAGATATAGCAGCCAGGTGTTATGATTTAATAATAATTTAAACTACATTTAAATATTACACTACCTAATCATAATTCTAAAATACTTACTAAATAGGTATTATTTTTATAATAAATAGTAAACAAATAAAATAAGGAGTTAAAAAATATTCAATTCAATAATCTTCCTCATCATCTCGGTTAGATGATTGAAGATGGCTGGAACTCTGAAGAGGTCAAAGGGCAAAATTGTAAACTGGCAGGCCTTTGCCGTATCGGGAATGCGGTCTTCTCCTTGTGCCTAAGAACTAGGAGTTACTAGTATTCCGATTTCAAGTCCCAAGTCGAAAACATCTGGACACCAGCATGAATGCCCAGAATATCGTCATTCCGAAATACGGCCGTGGCCGAATGATTAGACCACTCACCTCTCACCTAGACGGCCCGGGTTCAGTCCCAAGCGATTGATGGCGAATTTGTGTTGGCAAAGCGGCGCAAGGGCGTGTTTTCTCCGGTTCTCCGCTTTCCCCCGCTATCACATTTCACCGGTGCTCCATGCGTCATCAGTGTCATCGCCTGCGGTGCCATTTATTGTAAACGCGGGAGTTAAACACCATAAAAAATCCGAGATACAAAGGAAGCAACCCTTTATGGTGTTGGTATTAAGTTTCCAATAGTCCCTGCGTAACTCGCCTCCTCTTCTGCATCATGATTACAGGGAAGCACCGTCGACGCTTTTCAACGATTCCTACAGATTCCGCCAGTCTGTCCAATTACTCTGATTCCTCTGCCAGAGGAACACTACTTTGTGGTCCGGAGAAGTCAGGCGTGTCCAGTGACGATATTATGGATCAGTACGGCCACTATTACTTGCTTAAAGACAGACTAATATTATATAATTAGACGCCGATCTCTCTCCATTTGTGTGACGATCAAATGGTCGTCCGCCCTCTTCAGCAAGGTCCTCAGCCAGGTCCCCAAATTTATTCCCTGGAATCCGTTGCACGGAGATACACTTACAATTACCCGACGCGTTCCAGTATTAAAGCCCTGACTGATGTTCAATATATTCAGCGGTATCACAGATATTTTCACAGCTAGGCAAAAAGTATCTTGTAATGCATAATCCGTTAATGCTGACCTACACTTCATAGCCAGGTTTTTGAACATTGGTTCTCCAGGCGGGTCTTCATTCACCATCTCAGTTCTTGCAGCCAAACCACAATCCATCAGGATAATAGCAAATTCCAGATCCTAATGGGGGTTCCGGGGAATTACTTCACATCTATCAAATCGCAAGATACTCCAATCTATGTCGATTTTTGCCTCGTAACCTCTGAAAGCATACATAAATAAAAGAAATAAAATAAGGAGTTAGTAGTGAGAAAAGGGGGATTTCAGGACTCAAAGGATGCCGCCCATGTAAAACATCATGTACATATGTAACACTTAAGATAAACATCAGCCGACAGACCACCCACACAGCGCTGCCTCTTTGCCAAGACAACAGTCTAAAAGCTTCCCCATGTACCTGTCAATCAAAGTATGTGCTGCCGGCTACTACCCCCTCCCCCTTTGCCAAACCACCTGTCTAAAAGATTTTACTTGCAGGGCTCTTAATCACTTGAACAATCGTCTTTCACATTCACAGATCAAATTCAATTTAATCGATTGACCACGCCCACTCGAATTTCTAATTTTTGAGCTACAAGGTTCATCTGCATATCAAATCGATCTAGTTTTTCACGAGGAATCTGAATCTCTAATCATAAATACAAAACTCTTTTGATTTCAATTCGATAGTCTCTTTTAATTAAAAACACGTATGATTTCTCTATCTCTGGCAATTCGAGAGCTACAAGGCTCATTTGCATGACAAATCAGTCTAACTTTTCACAAAGAATCTGTATATACAAACATAGTTCAACTGTCATGGCGAAAAAACTCGATAAAATTACTGAGTGGAATATTTGATATAAATTATTAGATATCAATTGAACATGCGTTAGCGGTAATATTTTTGCAAGGAATTATAACACTCACACGATTGAACATGTTAAAAGTTTTATTATTCAATACCAACATATGAAATGAAAAATAGCAAGAGAGAGAATTGCTTTTATAAAACATACTAACTTATCACATCAAAAACCAATATGGCGGCGAAGTGATTGTGTTTCCAACGAGCAGAGGGCACCCAACAGGGAATTGAACCTGGGACCTCTCGAACACTGAGAATGCCAACATCATTCCAACACTAGACATTATAAATCTTAATAACGGTTCTTACACGGAGACCTACAATCAACTTTCAGTGTGGGGGAGGGGACCTACTAATTCATCATATCAAAACCAAATTGGCGGTGAAGTGATTATGTTTCCAACGAGCAGAGGGCACCTCAACTGGGAATTCTCGAACACTGAGAATGCCAACATCATTCCAACACTAGACATTATAAATCTTAATACCGGTTCTTACACGGAGACCTACAATGAACTTTCAGCGGCGGTGCAACCACGCGACTTTACTGTTATGTATAATTAAACAACCTCAAAAAGGATTGAATGTAGAATGCAATTATAACACTCGCTATACATAAAAGCTGTTTTTATTCCCTTATAATCCCCTATCCAGTACAAGAATTAACTTCACGAATAATCAAGAAACTTTAATTACAATTACACTAATTAAAATGACAATAACGCTTAAAGAATTGAGGTTACAATAAAACGCCATAACACTTTTCTTATTCCTTTATCAGCCCATACCCAGCACAAGTACAAGACACATGATTGGTTAATTTTAAGAAATTTGAATTACAATTACGCTAATTAAAATGTTATTAACGGTTAAATAATTGAGATTACAATAAAATACTATGAGACTTTTCTTGCTCATTTATCACCCTTCATCCAGTACAAGAATGAATTCCAGCTATCCAACACTCGAGAAACTTTAATTACAATTACGCAAATTAAAATGTCAATAACACTTAGAGAATTGAAGCTACAATAAAACGCCGTAACACTTTCCTTATTCCTTTATCAGCCCATACCCATTTGTGATTGGCTAATTTAAGAAATTTTAATTACAATTACGCCAGTTAAAATGCCAATAACGCTTTGAGAATTGAAGTTACAATAAAAGGCTATTAGACTTTTCTCAACCCTTACCATCTCCTATTCAGTACGAGCATTCGATTCTCGGTTAATTCAATAAATTTTAATTACAATTATGCCTTTACTTCAATTGAAAAATGTAAATAACAACTCCATTTGCAACGATGTAGCGAAATGGTTGATATAAATTCTTCACGAAATTACATCTACATGCTAATTATATACTTGGATTATACGCCCAGTGCATTCAAACATTATTCGTAACTATCACAAGACATAAAATGTTTTTATTTACGCAAATGTCCAAGAAACACGATACTCTCTTCGAGAAAGAAATGGTCAGATAGTGGTATGTACTTCGGTTCCTTTAGGAAAGTGTATACCCCATTTGAAGAGTTCTCCAAGAATTAAACGTATTGGTAGATAAAGATGTGTCTATTGTCTGTCATAATTAATATATATAGAATGGATTTTCTTCATTTAACGTACAATGTTATTACTTGCGTTATGCTGAATATGATGACTGAGGTTAGGTTGTCCTTAGGATATCATACATTGATTTGTTAAATTAGCATTGTGCAATTATTTTTGTAATTTTCTGATAGAATTCTATGTTATGTTTTGCACAATGCTGTGCAAGTATCTCATTGCAATTGTGTTTGCCTGTGCTGTGATTTGCCTTCCTGATGCAACATGCATGGCAACATCATTTAATGATGTATATAATTCAAAGTCACGAGTCTTGTGTTAGCCATGATTATTACTATTCAAGATTAAAGAGAAGCTACATGTCTCAGCAATGAAGTGGTTGGACCAAGTCAGCGGTGTAGATAAAACATCTTCTTATGATGATGTAAATTCTCTGGTAGATCGGCTGCGATTGCTAATGTACTCGCAAGCAGCTTACAAAGGGAAGCAGTCAAAAGAAATCTTCTTGAATATGCGTGAGATGAATGATTCTGCTGTAGTAGAGCGAAAAATTGACAAATGATGTCATATGATGTTGTAATGTATTTCTATAATGAATGTGGTGTGTCTGATGTTTATTATTGGCTATGATGTTAGATTAGTTTAGGAAGGTTAGGTTAATTTAGGTTATTTAGGTTAGGGTGGGTCAACTAATTAAATGTTACTTATTAAGAAAATTATTGTGTGCATTGTGAAAATCGCAGGCTTTTTAGTATAAGCTTGTGACTCCCTTGCACAGCTAAGAGCCTTGGACTGCTGCTGTGTCCCCCATCTCGCTCCGTTACAGACGTCATGGATGGGGTGCACTATTGAGGAGGTGAGACGTGGACTGCGCTTCAATCTCCCTCCCCCCCTGACCAGTTAATGCTGTCCTCATGACCTGTAGCCGCTACTTCTCCATCAAGTAACTCCTCAATTGACCCCCTCCAGGGACCTCGCGAGGCTGAGTGAACCCCGGTCCATGTATCCTAGGCGGGGAAAAATTCCTATGCCTGTACTATGAATCGATCGCAGATCTACCGCTTGGCAAGCAACAAATAAGTTTGTAACGTTATATAATAAAATCCGCATGGGTTTATCCTTAAGTTATTTTACCAGTTCTCATACAAACCAAAACTGCTAGCATCCGATTTTTAATTTTGTACTTGAGTTAAAGTCGTGTTTTTTCCCAGAAATGTGACAAACTAATAATAATAATAATAATAATAATAATAATAATAATAATAATAAAAGAAGAAGAAGAAATTGAAGATGCTAAAATATTTTCCATGTTATAAAGAGAGCATATAAGAAACTAATATTTGTGAATCCTGGATGTTTTCCATGTTATAAAGAGAGCATATAAGAAACTAATATTTGTGAATCCTGGATGTTGAGTGAGCTTGAGAAAAACCTTGAGATATATGAATGTGTAATTATATCTCTTTAGGGACCTGTTGCAATACAATGGTCACATAGGGGCTTTGACTTATGAAGCAACTCGTATTAGTGTAGGTTTAGAACTTTATGGTAATTATTTTTTTATATTACTAAGCACATGCCCATTTATACCTTCCAGACTCTGTGGGGATAGGGAGTAATTGCGGTTAAAGAAAAATTCGCCGTCCTAGCCGTGGATCGAACCCGGTATCTGCTGGAGTGTTGGATAGCTGGAATTCATTCTTGTACTGGATGAAGGGTGATAAATGAGCAAGAAAAGTCTCATAGTATTTTATTGTAATCTCAATTATTTAACCGTTAATAACATTTTAATTAGCGTAATTGTAATTCAAATTTCTTAAAATTAACCAATCATGTGTCTTGTACTTGTGCTGGGTATGGGCTGATAAAGGAATAAGAAAAGTGTTATGGCGTTTTATTGTAACCTCAATTCTTTAAGCGTTATTGTCATTTTAATTAGTGTAATTGTAATTAAAGTTTCTTGATTATTCGTGAAGTTAATTCTTGTACTGGATAGGGGATTATAAGGGAATAAAAACAGCTTTTATGTATAGCGAGTGTTATAATTGCATTCTACATTCAATCCTTTTTGAGGTTGTTTAATTATACATAGCAGTAAAGTCGCGTGGTTGCACCGCCGCTGAAAGTTCATTGTAGGTCTCCGTGTAAGAACCGGTATTAAGATTTATAATGTCTAGTGTTGGAATGATGTTGGCATTCTCAGTGTTCGAGAATTCCCAGTTGAGGTGCCCTCTGCTCGTTGGAAACACAATCACTTCACCGCCAATTTGGTTTTGATATGATGAATTAGTAGGTCCCCCCCCCCCCCCACACTGAAAGTTGATTGTAGGTCTCCGTGTAAGAACCGTTATTAAGATTTATAATGTCTAGTGTTGGAATGATGTTGGCATTCTCAGTGTTCGAGAGGTCCCAGGTTCAATTCCCTGTTGGGTGCCCTCTGCTCGTTGGAAACACAATAACTTCGCCGCCATATTGGTTTTTGATGTGATAAGTTAGTATGTTTTATAAAAGCAATTCTCTCTCTTGCTATTTTTCATTTCATATGTTGGTATTGAATAATAAAACTTTTAACATGTTCAATCGTGTGAGTGTTATAATTCCTTGCAAAAATATTACCGCTAACGCATGTTCAATTGATATCTAATAATTTATATTAAATATTCCACTCAGTAATTTTATCGAGTTTTTTCGCCATGACAGTTGAACTATGTTTGTATATACAGATTCTTTGTGAAAAGTTAGACTGATTTGTCATGCAAATGAGCCTTGTAGCTCTCGAATTGCCAGAGATAGAGAAATCATACGTGTTTTTAATTAAAAGAGACTATCGAATTGAAATCAAAAGAGTTTTGTATTTATGATTAGAGATTCAGATTCCTCGTGAAAAACTAGATCGATTTGATATGCAGATGAACCTTGTAGCTCAAAAATTAGAAATTCGAGTGGGCGTGGTCAATCGATTAAATTGAATTTGATCTGTGAATGTGAAAGACGATTGTTCAAGTGATTAAGAGCCCTGCAAGTAAAATCTTTTAGACAGGTGGTTTGGCAAAGGGGGAGGGGGTAGTAGCCGGCAGCACATACTTTGATTGACAGGTACATGGGGAAGCTTTTAGACTGTTGTCTTGGCAAAGAGGCAGCGCTGTGTGGGTGGTCTGTCGGCTGATGTTTATCTTAAGTGTTACATATGTACATGATGTTTTACATGGGCGGCATCCTTTGAGTCCTGAAATCCCCCTTTTCTCACTACTGGAGTTAAACAAATTATTCAGTTTAATATTCTTCTGCAAAACATTGCAAATACTAGTAACATGCCTTCAGCCATCCTCGCGACTAACATTATGGATTTCATAGTACTCCGTGCCAGGGCCAAGTTCAACAGCGTTTTTTTTGTTTTTTTTTCACCGCAGGCAAGATGCCACCTGATGCAATCACTTGCTGGTAAGATCGGCATTAACGCGTTCTTCAACGTATTTCATCCATTCAACCAGCTCCTCCAGGCCAGTTTTTCGATATTGGCCAATACTGTCTTTATCTTCTTCATTACGTGGTACATTTTCTCCCCCATCTTTTTCATTTCTGCTTTTATTTATTCCTGCATTTCAAAGCTCATAGTCTGTATTTTAGCTAGTAGATATTTCATCATCTCCTTCCCACATATGACATCAGTGTAACAAAATGTTTACTGGAATAAAGAATGTTTATTTCTGGTCGTTTCGACTCTCGCCCAGTCGCCTACTCTGCTGTTCTCTAATCAATTGCACTCCCAGAAGCCTCTACTCAACTGCTAGCTGTTCTGCCCCTCACACATGCAGCAGGAAGTTTCCACAGCTATGTAAGGTGCATATAAGCATTTCTCCGTTGATCACGTTTTCCTTCATGCCCGTGTCCACACTTGCAACAATATAGGAACCCTTTGCAAAGTGGCCACCCTTTGCTAAGTAAAACCATTTCAAGTACAACTATAACAATTCAGTGGGCAGAGTGGAACTCGACCTATAAATTCATTTGGTCACGTAGTCACAAAATATACGTTAAAGGTACCTTGGCAACTTCTCTGGATTCCATTATACTGACAAGCATACCAAACAAACAAAAACAGGGTTTTTAATTATATTTCCCTAATTTATTACGAGTTTTCTTTCTTCGTTTCTGTATTTACTTTCTCTATACGTACTATGTACATAGTGTATAGAGGAAGTATTGTATTCCACACAAAAATTCGATACCGAGATTTCACCAGAAATACATTTTTAGGACCCACTGAATCCAAAAATAAAGCATTTTCAGAAAAATGTCCGTGTGTATGTGTGTCCGTATGTATGTGTGTGTGTGGACAAAATAGCTCAAAAACAAAAAGACGTTAAATACTAAACTTGATATTTAAGTTTGGTATCTTTCAAGGAAGCGACACGAAGATTTTCAAGAAAATCCCCACCCCAACTACCCGTTACATGGAAAAATGTTCGAAAACTTTGATTTTCTAAAAAATGGCTCTAACGATTTTGATTAAAATCCCGTATATTAAAGATATTTACATACCAAATAAAATGCATATCTTGAATTTTCTGGGAATAGCCTCTGAAGAGCTCTTTATTCTGGATGAATTTTGCTAAATGTTGCTTAACTGCTAAGCGGTAAGAGCTAGACAAAAACTTACTACACAGAAAATGTTGATCTGATCAAAACACACAATATATGTCCTTTACAGTTTTGTTGTGGAGGTAACCGTTTCCGAGATATTCCTTGTTTTTGGTTTCAGTTGTGAGTTCTTACACTTTTCTCAGACAGGAAGTGTCCGTTTTTCTTTTGTTCTACTCATGGCCAAGCAAAGAAGTGATTTGCAATGACAATCGAATAACAACAGATTTTAAAACATTTGACTATCGGTTTAGCCTAGTGTACTCCCTTATTTTCTTTCTACTTATAAGGAACTAAGTAGTAAGAACATTCTGCTAATGATTATCTCGATTAGCAAGGTGCAGAAAGAAGTATGTAAGAAGTTTGATAAGATCTAGAGAAGGTCATATGAGTGTAACATATCAGATTTTTTTCCTTCTTTTTGGTGTTTCGCCTCAGTTTGGAAACATTCAGCTATAACCTCGATTCGAAGCCTCTTTGTTTGTACCAACAAAATGCATTAACAACTTTGTGCAAGCTCTTCTGTATATTTTAATTCCATATTTGCAATGGCTGGCATAAAAATGTTGTTCTTCAATCTAATCTTCTCTGAATTTTCTAGAATAATAATAAGTTTTGTATGATTGAAAATTTGCATAAGGTTCTTCATTAAAACTTAAATGTTCTTTGGTTTCAAACAATTAGATGGGTTCGACAGACTTCAAACTCCCATACACAAAATCATAACTTCCACATATAGCGATTGGCTATGTGTACATCGGATTTTTTCCTGCCAGTTTCCACGGAAAGAAATAAACATCCATAGAATGTTTACATATAAAACAAGTCAGATTTACACTTCCTAAACTAAATACATATCAATAGTTAATTATAAATTAAATACATACTTATAGCATTGTAAATTATCTGCATTAAACATAAAAAATCTGATGTGTTCCATTCACATGACTTTCTCTACATCTCTACAACAAATTATTCTATTTACTTCATCTAATCTAGAAAAAATTAGCAGAAATAATCTTATTACTTACTTCCTTGTTAGTAGAAGCCAAATAAGGGATACCATAGGTTAAAGTGATAGTCAAAAGCTGGTTGCTATGTGACTGAAATTCCTTTGTTTCTATAGACAGGGGTTGACAAATTCCTGTATGAGAAAAGTATGTTTTTCAAAGCTGAAACAAAAAACAAGCAGTATCTCAAAAACGATGAGCTCCACGAAACAAATTATATAACATAAATTGTGTGTTTTAACGTGCTCTATACTTTTTGTGTTTTAAGCTTTCGTCCATCTCTTACGGTTTAGTAGTTATGCAAAATTCCGTAAAATGTATCCAGAATAAAGTAGGCTTCAGAGGCTATTCCCAAAAAATTCAAGATATACATTTTATTTGGCTGGTAAATAACTTAAGTATAGGAGATTCTAATCAAAATCGTTAGAGCCATTTTTAAGAAATTCAAAATTTTCGAAATTTGTTTCATGTAAAGGGTACTTTGTAGTGGGGGGATTTTCCTGAAAATCTTCATGTCGCATCCTTGGAAGATACCAAAGTTAAATACTAAGTTTGGTTCTTAACGGTCTATTGGTTTTGCCTACAGATATGCACACACAGACATTTTTCTAAAAGTGCTTTTTTTGGATTCAGAGGGTCTCAAAACATATATTTCCGTTGAAATCTCGGTATCGAATGTTTGGGTGCATTACAATAACTTCTCTATACACTATGTATATAGTACGTGTAGAGAAAGTAAAGAGCTTCCAGCAGGCATTAGCGCCATTTGCATGTCTCGATGGTAGTAATATGCTTATTATCGACGAAGCTGACCTGAACAACAAAATAATTATTTACCTGGATTGTGAGTGGTTCTTTCCGTTGAGCGAGTGTTTTTCTATCAACATTTTGGCCCTTTTTGACCCACATTGAAGTGCCAGAGTAAATGTAACCAGTCTCCATTGCATTACACATGCATGAAGCTCCTGAGCTCAATACTCAATCTCCCCCTCCCTGCCGACCTACCTTTCCGACATATCACTTCCATATAATACCGTATGCTACATGAATGAAAAATGCGTGCAAGGAATGGAAACAGAATATGAAGTTATGGAATAAAAAACCTCACGCTGGAACCAAGAAGTCTCGCGACATTCTGCTTCTGGGTTTCATAACGAAAAACGATACCTTCCTGAATATTCCTCTCCTTTCTTACTTTAAGCCTCGCTGGATTCAACCGAAGAGGGATATTGACCCTCCACAATCACAAATCGTATCTATATCAAATTATAGATTCTGCATATAAGATTACAGATTTCCTTGCTTCTGTTTCTCCATGGTTTTAATCACTTTATTACTTTCTCTATACGCACTATGCACATAGTGTATAGAGAAAGTATTGCACTCCACCCAAAAATTCGATACCGAGATTTCACTGGAAATATATGTTTTAGGGTCCCCAATATAAAAAAAAAAAAGCATTTTCAAAAAAAGACCAATGAAAAGTCGGTAAAACACCAAACTTGGTATTTAAGTTTGGTATCTTCCAAGAATGCGACACGAAGATTTTCAAGAAAATCCTCAACGCCAAAC
This sequence comes from Hymenopus coronatus, assembly GCA_030762935.1. Taxonomy (NCBI): domain Eukaryota; kingdom Metazoa; phylum Arthropoda; class Insecta; order Mantodea; family Hymenopodidae; genus Hymenopus; species Hymenopus coronatus. Next base: position 74,102,265 of record CM060887.1, on the reverse strand, counting down.
TACCCTTTACATTGCCAAAAATGCGAAAAATTTCATTTTCTCAAAAATGGTTCTAACGATTTTGATTAAATTCTCTTATATTTACGATATTTACATGAAATAAATTGTATATTTTTTAATTTTCTGGGAATAGCCTCTAAATACCTCATTATTCTAGGTGGCTTTTATTGAATACATTTTACTGGTAAATCGTAAGAGATAGATAAAAACGTACTATACAAAAAATGAGATCACGATAAAACACACAATTTATGTAATATATATTTTTACTTTCTCTATACGCACTATGTACTTAGTGTATAGAGAATGTATTGCACTCCACCAAAAAATTTGATACCGAGATTTCACCGGAAATATATGTTTTAGGGTCCCCTGTAGCCAAAAAAAGTATTTTAAGAAAAAGGTCCGTGTGTGTGTGTGTGTGTTTGTCCGTGTGTCTGTGAACACGATAACTCAAAAACGAAACGTCGGTAAAATACCAAACTTGGTATTTAAGCTTAGTATCTTCCAGGGATGCGACACGAAGATTTTGAGAAAAAATCCTCCCACCCCAAACTACCCTTTACATGGAACTTTTTTCGAAAATGTTGCTTTTCTAAAAAATGACTCTAACGATTTTGATTAAAATTTCGTATATTAAAGTTATTTACCTTACAAATAAAATGTATATTTTGAATTTTCTGGGAATAGCCTCTGAAGACTACTTTATTCTGGATGATTTTTTCATAGCTACTAAACCGTAACAGATGGACAAAAACTTAACCCACAAAAATGTAGAGCACGTTAAAACACACAATTTATGTTACATACATTTTTTTCGTGGAGTTGATCGTTTTTGAGATATTCGTTTTTCTTGGTTTCAGCTTTAAAAACTTATACTTTTCTCATTCAGGAATTTGTCAACTCCTCTCCATTCAAACAAAGGAGCATCAATCACATAGCAACCAGATTTTGGCTTTCTCTTTAACCTATGGTACTCCCTTATTTCGCTTCTACTTGCAATAAAGCAAGAAATAAGACTATTTCTGCTAATTTTTTCTCGATTAGCATGAAGTAAATAGAAGCATAGGCTTTTTAACAGTAATTTGTTGCACAGATGTAGAGAAAGTCATGTGAATGGGACATTTCACATTTTTTGTTTGTTTTAGTGTATAGAAAAACACAAGGAGAGTATGCTAAAACATAGTAGAGTAGTGTAAATTAGCAATGATGTATTTGACATATTCTTACGGTGTAACATATTTGTTATCGAGTTAACTATAAATATAGCGTACATCTACAAGATTGATAAATATTTTCTTTATCGAGTTGCACGTAGCGGACTCCCTAGCATCGACATTTCATTCTAAAAATGGCACCGAGCTATGAATTATGGGATAACATCGGACATTTTCATCCTTTCCGCATCGGAAATTAAAATGCACGAGTTCCCATCTCTCAAAACAGCAGTCGATGTTGGAATCTAACAAACGTAGAGCTGCAAGATATGCAGTAACGCTTGTGGCGCTTCTGAAACAGCATTATGTCTACAAAATTGCATTTTTTGGAGGGAACAGAAACAGTTTGAAGAAACAATATTTGTACAATGGTTACAGTTAAATAAGAAGCTTACATTCCGACCACAATGATTAAATATAAGCCGTGTCTAAAGTCGATATTCTATACTCATAAGAGCCGATGTTTAAACTTCATCGAAAACCCTAAATCCGAATTATATAGGAAGAGAAATTTGATAATTTCACAAATCTGGAGAGTGACAGCATTGCAATATAGAAACAAAAGGGTTTGTTTGAACGCAATCATTAAATAAGAGCATATTTGACCTGTATGCTGCATGCATATGTGACATTCGTGATATTCCTTTTACAAAAAAAAAAAAAAAAAAAAAAAAAAAAAAATTCTTTTAAAGCTTATACTTCTATTTACTTCATGCTAGTCATAAAAAATTAGCAGAATTATTCTTATAACTTGCTTCCTTGTAAGTAGAAGCGAAATTAGGGAGTACCATAGGTTAAAATGATAGTCCAAAGCTGGTTGCTATGTCACTGAAGTTCCTTTGTTTGTTTGGATAGCAGTTGTCAAATTCCTGTATGAGAAAAGTATAGGTTTTTCAAAGCAGAAACCAAAAACAAAGAATGTCCAAAAAACGATTAACTCCACGAAAAATATGTATATAACATAAATTGTGTGTTTTAATGTGCTCTACATTTTTTGTATAGTACGTTTTTGCCCATATCTTACGGTTTAGCAGTTATTCAAAATTTAGTAAAAATCATCCAGAATAAACTACTCTTCAGAGGCTATTCCCAGAAAATTCAAGATATGCATTTTATTTGTCAGGTAAATATGTTTAATATACGAAATTTTAATCAAAATCGTTAGAGCCATTTTTGAGAAAATCAAAATTTTCGAAAAAAGTTCCATGTAAAGGGTAGTTGGGGGTGGGGGGATTTTTCTCAAAATCTTCTTTTCGCATCCCTGGAAGATACTAAACTTAAATACCAGGTTTGGTATTTTACCGACGTTTCGTTTTTGAGTTATCGTGTTCATAGACACACGGACACACGGACACACTGACACACGGACACACACAAACACACGGATCTTTTTCCGAAAATGCTTTTTTTAGATAAAGGGGGCCCTAAAACATATATTTCCGATGAAATCTCGGTATCGAATTTTTGGGTGGAGTGCAATACCGTCTCTATACACTGTGTACATAGTATGTCTAGAGAAAGTAAAAAATGATATTTAGGAAGTGGCGTCTTGCGCCATTGTATCAACATTAAATACCATTTCGTAGATTCCCCTAAAACGCTTATTAAGTGGTTGCACTAACAGGTGATTTATTCGGGAATTCTTATTATAACTGATAGTTTTATTTCTAGTTACATAACTACATTCAGGAAAATATAAGAAAATCGATATTTAAATCTTTTATACAGCGTGTTGGCATGTAGGTTTGAAATAGTCGTAATTTACCAGTTTAAAACGTGTATGATAAAACAATGGGAAAAAATAGTAATGAATATTTCAGAAATGGTTAATGCCAAGAAAAACTAATTTGATTAAATAGTATGTTTAATCATTTATGATACTTATATTTGTATAGTAAGTTATAGTTTAATAAAGCACAAAACTGTACGAAATTATTTAAGAATTAAAAGGCCTTTACAAACATACAAACATACCTATAGCATTTAGTAAACACGATTTAGATAAGAAAAGTACATTAGTATTAGCAATTTAAAGGTTTTCAGTTCTTTAATCTAAAGGTATTTTAAAGAAAAATTCACAGTGGACAGTAAATTAACTTGCAAATTTTTAAATAAGAAACATTCTAAAGCTTTAGCAACAATATATTCTGCTTGTACGTATTAGTTTTTAATCTTTATTTTCTCGGTTATGTTTTACGATATGAAAACGTGAGTATAAAATATTTCCTTTTCTTTCACAAAATGTGCCACTTTTTGCTTGACAAATATTTTCCCAATCAAATCTATATAACGATAAAAAGTTTAATCCTTTCTGCTTCCACATCGGACATGAAAGAAACAAAGAAACGTCCAGCAATAACTGTTCAACTGGTCTGAAATTACTTCTGGACAGCAAATGATTTTAACAAGATCAAAATGGCTGGAAATTCTCCACGACCTGCCGGCGCTTGTGCTCGTGTTCCTGAGAGTTGTTATCGTTCGGACCTCTCGGAGAGTTTTGCTCTCTTCGTCGAGCACTGGCTCAACGGAGACCTGGGTCACATCACTTTACTAAGGCTCTATAAAGAGAGATCCACCTTTTGGCTCAAGAGGAGCTTGAACAAAAATATCAAACTTCGGATTCTCCTTACAGAGCAACGGTGCTAAATGGAAGTGTAATTTTGAGTTTATATTCAATACGGTGGGCTGTTGGGAATCAATTTGTTCCAATGGAACTCATAAAGGACATCGATTATTCCGATTCTCGACTGATGATTACAGGATATCAATTTGACTCCAAAATTGCAGGCTGATAAGTGCTCTAAGATTCTGCGAGGTGACTATAATCTTTACTACAAAACAACCTATTGCTTTTGTGTTAATTCTGTTTTCAAAATTTAAAAATGGTTAGTAGATTTAAATGAAAGTATAACAAACGTAACTAAAATATATGAAAAACAGCTGTAAGTAAATTAAAAATTTATAATATTCTGCAGTTCTGTAATTTTGACCTACGTTTCAGTTATTATGTGAATTTTCATACGAGCATAAGCCCTAGGTTCGAAAATGGATATCTTAAAGTAGATTAATTCAATTCAACCGTTTTACTCTTAAATCTGAGACAGATTAGGAAAAATAAATTTCAGAAAGAAGTTTAATGATATGTAGTTGCTTTTATTTTTTCTTATTTTATGTGATTTAACATTGTGAACAGGTAATATGAATGCCACTTACGTAAATGACCTATTTACATTTAGAATGTTGATGTATATAAATAGGTATTGAAAATGCTATATATATAACAAATCTGATGTGTTCCATGACTTTCTCTACATCTCTGCAACAAATAATTGTTAAAAAGCTTATGCTTCCATTTACTTCATGCTAATTGAGAAAAAATTAGCACAAATATCCTATTACTTGCTTCCTTGTAAGAAGAAGCAAAATAATGGAGCACCATAGGTTAACGTGATAGACAAAGGTGGTTGCTATGTGACTGAAGTTCCTTTGCTTATATGGACACGAGTTGACAAATTCCTTTATGCGAAAAGGTGAAACCAAAAACAAGGAGTATCTAAAACACGATCAACACCACGAAAAAATCTTTATGACATACAATGTGTAATTTCATATGCTCTACATTTTTTGTGCGATAATTTTTTGTGTATCTCATACGGTTCAGCAATTATGCAAAGTTCCTTAAAATTCATTCAGAACAAAGTAGTTTTCAGAGGTTATTCCCAAAAAATTCAAGATATACGTATTATTTGTCGGGTAAATATATTTAGTATACGATATTTAATCAAAATAGAGCACTTTTCAGAAAATCAAAATTTTCGAAAATTGTTCCATGTAAAGGGTAGTTGGCGGTGGGTTATTTTCTTGAAAATCTTGGTGTCGCATCCTTGGAAGATACCAAACTTAAATACCATGTTTGGTATTTAATGGTCTTTGCGTTTTTGAGCTATGTTGTCCACAAATACACAGACAATTTTTCTAAAAATGTTTTTTTTTTGGGATTCAAGGTGACCCAAAACAGATATTTCCGGTTAAATCTCGGTATAAAATTTTTGGGTGGAATGTAATACGTTCTCTGTTCACTATGCACAGAGTACTTGTAGAGAAAATAAAAAATGACTGAAGACCTGAAAAAATTCTCCTTTTGAATGTGGAGTTCCGAAAAGTAAAAAATTGTACCCGAACTATTACATAAATAATTTAAATTAAACCCACTCTGCATAGCGTGACAGAATCCTCGATGTGAATGGTCGAGTAATTGTTTACACCCATTGCAGTAGATTAGGTTTGAAACTACTGTATTTCCTTTGTGGCCCAATAGCTAAATAATAAACAAACGGTACATAATTTTCGCTAATTAGGAAACCATTATCATATATAGCGATATAAGATCCTGCATTCCCAGACCACGGAGTGTTTTAGAAAAATTATGAGAGCACCCCAAAACAAAATCAGAATCATGCTCCTGCGCATTGTGTACTTGTATGAGGTTGAACCTCTAGGGCGCTTTCACGCCCCGTCCTGAGCGTGTTACACTAATTTTTCTGGCATAAGTGGTTTCTCAGATATCCAATATTAGTACCTTAGCCACTTATATTTTATATGACTATTCTCAACAAATCATAAACACATTGGAACATCGGCTTTAATTTGTCATCACTTTGAACTTTTTAATTTCCCTATACTTAGGCATTCCACCCTATATATACAGGATGTTAATGAACTACACCGAAATAATTTACAAGATTCTGCACGTGACTGATATAAGTAATTTGAGATAGGCGATGCATGGTCCCCGGATAAACATAACGCAACTACATAGCGTTAAACGTGTGGGTATCAGGTGCTGATAAGTCGGTGTTAAAGCAAACCAGGTTGAAAAATGGCTTAGAATGTCTTTAAAACAGCTGCCCGAGTATAGAAATTCGATTTTTAGCAGCTCGTTACTAGCGTTCTCAAGGTTTAATGTCGCAAAAATCTGTAAAATCTTGTACTAATCACTTGACAGTGCGACACTGAGCATTAACTACGTTCTTGAGTTATGTAGCCTACTCTAAAGACGTTATTTCAACTTCTCTGGTGGCTTAATACGTAACGCGGGAAGCTGCTATCCCAAAGGTCATGAGTTAAAATCCTGTCATAGAATAAATGTTTCTTTTTATTATTTTTTTTCTTTCCAGACGAAGTGCCGCGATACGTGAATGAGACCAGAACTCAGAAACTATCTTTCATAACCACTACGCTAGAGAGGTACACTGTAATGTGTCCCTTTGTTTTTCGTGTTATGCTCTCGAATGGTTGATAAATTAGGCAGTGGCGTACTGGCAGTTCAGAAACTTATAGCCGTTACTTCGAAATTTCAATAAACAGGCCATAAGTCTCCTATCTCAAATTACTTATTTATTAATCTAGATATTCTGTGAAAATATTTCGGTATAGTTCATTAACATCCTGTATAATATATATAAAATATCCCTGTTTGTATGCATCTGTATGCATGTATGTATATGTGTGTATGAGTGTGATAACATAGAATCGAAAAATCGGCTGATATTTAAGTTCAGACTTGAGCATCTTTCTAGAATTCGACACAAAGACTTTTGAGAAAATTCTCCATATCAAACTGCCACTTACATAAAGAAATGTTCCTTATATTTTTATTTCTTAGAAATGACTCTAAAGTTTTGGATTAATGTTACAATTTCTATGACAAAAACAAAATGTATATTTTAAGAAATGTATTTATTGACCTAACAATTATTTACAACTAGTTTACAGTTGACCGTTTATGACTGCACCCGGTCCTTCGCTCGCGCGCTCTAGCGTGATAACACTTCAGTCACTCACACTCAGTACAAATCACCACACACAAACACACACACACACTCACGCGCACACACACTCACGCGCACACACACCACTACAATTCGTCCTCCTTTTATAGCGAGGAAATGATGTCACAGATTTACTGGAATCGAAGCTGGTAGAAACATCTCGAAAATCATGATGTCCATGTGCCACGTTCCGAAGTCACCTGTTTCTTCACGCTGCTGGTTAGACATCCAAGTGCGATGTCTCAATTACCACAGCGAACCTGAATAGGGTCGCATGCCACAATATTTTGAGTCCTCTGAAGCTATATTGTAAAGTCCTTATTGTCCTGAATGATCTTTGTATAATGAATGAGAAACTATAAGAGAGAGAGACAAAATCATACAACAGAAGAAACTGTAGATCGTATTGAAGCACACAATTTTATGTTGAATAGCATTTTATAGTGGATTTAATATTTTTTTTTCTCCCAATCATGCAAAGAGCACTAGTTTCAGTAAGAAGTTATTTAATTTATTTATTCTGAAATTTACCTATTGTATGCTACAAAATAATGTGTGAATGTGTAATGAAAATCGTGCTGGATTAACAGAAGCACATACTATAATTGTTTTATAGGAATAGTGCATAGAAGAGTAGAGGAAGGGATTAAAACATCATACTATAATTTAGTTTTCTCTCACAGTATCATGGTTAGTATGTGGAATTTCATTGTTACAAATTTGGCTGCTGCTTCCGTTTTATGATTGCCTAGTAACTAAAATGGCGAGAAAATTATTAATATTCATATTGGTGGGTTAAATTTTAATTATTTATATTATCTTTTTCTCAATTATATTAATTCTATTTAATACAATAAATTATTATGCAAGAGCAGGCTCAATGACGATAATTCTACAACGTGAGAAATAATACGAAGTACTCAGACACATACGATTTTGTGAGAATAATTTTAGGACAAAAAAGATAGAGAGTAGAGAAAGTCATGTGAATGTAACATATTACAGTTTGAATCTATAATAAAAATAGCTGTTTAAACTGAAATCATAAATAATAGGTGATAGCACTATGCCTCTATCTACTTAGTACATGATAGATAAGCTATTGGATTCCAACAAAAATTTCGGTATTTCACTAAGAATGTGTGTTTGTCTGTGAACTATAACTTAGAAACGAAACCTCGGTAAATACCAGTAATGATATTTAAAGCACGGATCTCCCAATGTCTAGCCGTTTGTTCTGCCAATGAGCTACCATGGCAACATGCCGGTATAGCATTGAATTTCTCCACTGACTCGTATGTTTTCCCGGTAAACCACAAGGTGTTCTCAAATTCTTTAGAGATGCAACCCCAATGGCGACTTAACAATGCTGCAAGTACTTTAAACCCAGGATTCATAGTATGGCCAACTATTAGGGTCAATTTGTATGGAATAATTGTTTTTTCACACAAGCCGTGTGTAGGACAGGAGTTGGATAGGTAGAGTTAGACTGGATTTCTGTACTCTACCTATCCAACTCCTGTCCTACCCACGGCTTGTGTGAAAAAAAACGATTATTCCATACAAAATAATATCTAAGTTCAGCATTTTCCAAAGTAGCGAGACGAAGAATTTTAAGAGAAAAGCCTTTCACTCCAAACTACACTTTGCAAGGAAACAACTTCAACATGTTTGTTTTTATTAAACATTTCTCCATTTGATTAAAATACTGTATGAAAAACGCGCTTATAGTACAAAAACGGTGTATCTTCAATTTTCTAGGAATATTCTCTAAATCCCTCTTTATTCTGAACGACTTGCACGACTGGTGAACCGTATGAGACACACAAAAATACTGCACAAAAATAGAAATGCAGAGCTTGTTAAAACACACAATATATTTCGTATAACATATTTGTGGAGTTTATCGTTTCTGAGATATTCTTTGTTATTGGTTTAAGTTTTAAAACGGTTAAATATGTCTCATGCGGGAACTTGTCAACTCATGGCCATCCAAAGAGAACAAATTTCTATCACATAAGAATTAAAATATTGCATATCTCTATTAGCATGAAGTGGATAGAAATCACAGAGGTGTAGAAAAATTCATGTGAATGGAACACACAGATTTTTACGTTCTCTAGACGTACTAAGTACAGTGTATAGAGAAGGTATTGTGTTGCACCCAAAAATTCGATACCGAGATTTCACCGGAAGCACATTTTTTGGGATCTCCTTAATAAAAAAAAAAAAAAATTTTTAGAAAATACTGTTAAATACCAAACTTGATATTTAAGTTCAGTACCTTTCAAGAGTGCAACACGAAGATTTTTAAGAAACTCCCCCCACCCTAGCTACCTTCTACATGGTAACATTTTCGAAAACTTTGATTTCCTCAAAAATAGCTCTAATGATTTTGATATCGTATACTAAAGATATTTTCCTGAAAAATAAAATGTATATCTTGAATTTTATGGGGATAGCTTTTGAAGACATCTTTGTTCTGGATGAACTTAGCGGAGTTTTGCATAAATGGTAAACCATAACAGATAGGAAAAAGAACTTACTTAAAAGAAAATGTAGTAACGCACATGATTTATATTATATACATTTATTTTCGCGCAGTGAATCATTTTGGAGATATTCCTTGTTATTGGTTTCAGCCTTAAATACTTATACTTTTCTCATACAGGAATTTGTCAACTCCTGTCCATACAAACAAAGGAACTTCAGTCACACAGCAACCAGCTTTTGACTATCATTTTAACCTATGGTACTGTCTTACTTTCCTTCTACAAATAATAAGGCGATTTCTGCTAATTTTTTCTCGATTAGCATAAAGTAGGTAGAAGAATAAGCTTTTTAACAATTATTTTTTGTAAAGATGTAGAGAACGTTATGTGAATTGAACACATCAGATTTTTTGTTTACATTTTGGCTGCCCCTGTGTACTGGGGATTTGCTCATTAGCGCCCAAAACAGAGGTTGTAGATCAGATTGGCGGTTAGTGATGGTCGCGTAGAAGCCCATGATTGGTAGTGTTTGACTTTGGTCTTCCGTCGTGTGGAGGACCGCAGGTTCGAGCCTGGCTTCCCTTGTAAACATGTGGGGGCAAATTAAAAAATATCGGATGTGCTCCATTTACATGACTTTCTCTACATTTCTACAATAGATTATTGTTAAAAAGGTTATTCTTCTATTTACTTAATGCTAATCGAGGATAAATAAGCAGAAAGGGTCTTATTGCTGCTTCCTTGTAAGTAAAAGGGAAACAATGGAGTAAATCCGTAGTTAAATTTTTTAAAAGCTGGTTTCTACGTGATTGAAATACCTTTGATTCTATGCACAGTAGCTGACAAATTCTCGTATGAGAAAAGTTTAAGTATTTTAAAACTTCATTAAAAAAAGTATATAACATAAATTGTATGTTTTAACGAGCTCTAAATTTTTTGTGTGGTAAGTTTTTTTCTATCCCTTACGTTTTACCAGTTATGCAAAATTCAATAAAATTATCCACAATAAATATGTCTTCAGAGGCTATTCCCAGAAAATTGAAGATATGCATTTTGTCATGTATGTAAATATTTTAATTAAACTCGTTAGTGCCTTTTTTGTGAAAGTAAAAATTTTCGAAACTTTTTCCATGTAAAGGGTAGTTGGTGGGTGGGGGGATTTTCTTGAAAATCTTCATGTCGCATCCTTGGAAGATACCGAACTCAAATATCAAGTTTGGTCTCTTCGTTTTTGAGCTATGCTGCACACACACACACGACATACATACACAGGCAGACACGGACATTTTTCTAAACCTCCTCTATACACTATGTACATAGTACGTGTACAGAAAGTAATTCATAGGACCAACAAACCAACTAAAATGGGCCACTATTGAGTACAAAGTTCACTCACTAAAAACTGCCACTCTTAAATATTAATAAATTATTATTATCCATAAAGTTTTATTTTCATTACTGTTTTTAGTGCTGTAAATATTTCTTAAGCGTTTAGCTGCTAGTAAACAAACAAACATATGACGTGATCACCAAAAGTGTGAATAATTTCTCCTTTAATTCTTGATTTTTGGCTCCTGAATTTCATTGTACGGCTCTGCCTTTTATTAGCTTTTGCTAATGATGCTGAATAGAGGGGCAGACTGTTTTATTTACAATATTTTACTCAGTGTTTTGTCGTTTGAAACTTAATTTAATGCGAATTAGTTTTTTTACAATAATAATTATAAAAATATGGTTCATTTCAGACACTTCCATCAACTCTAGCAGGCATTTTATAGAGTTGGCTGAAATACTTTATTTTTTGTACGTTAAGCCTGGGACTATTACACAAACATTTTCTTATTATCTCTGAGCGAGCATTATGGCGTGGGTCAGCTCATTTCACTTTATAGTTTCCTGGAATCAACGGGAAGCACATTCTTGCTCGACTTTCCCCGGAATGCACCTTGCTAAACTCTGTGACACGAGGGGAGAGTTCCTCGCCTCTAGAATTCCTTTTAATTAATCTCATTTTACGCTCAAGTAATCCTTGCGGTCCAGAATTGTGATCAATAAGGCGCGCGAGAGCTTTGGTAATGTAGAACGAAGGCTCTACGCTTATAAATTAGGCCATAATTCTGAAAAAAAAAAACTGATGTGTTCCATTCACATGACTTTCTCTGTATCTCCGCAATAAATTATTTTTGAAAAACTTATGCTTCTATTTACTTCCTGCTAATCGAGAAAAAATTAGCAGAAATAGTCTTATTTCTTGCTTCCTTGCAAATAGAAGGGAAATGAGTACCATAGGTTAAAGTGGTAGTCAAAAGCTGGTTGCTATGTGACTGAAGTTCCTTTGTTTGTATGAACACGAGTTCACAAAGTCCTGTATGAGAAAAATATAAATGTTTATAGCGTAAACCAAAAAACAAGGAATATCTCGAAAACAATCAACTCCACGAAAAAAATGTATACAACATAAATTGTGTGTTTTAATGTGCTCTACATTTTTTGTGTGGTAAGTTTTTGTCTCTCTCTTACGGTTTAGCACTTATGCAAAATTCAGTAAAATTCACTCAGAATAAAGTAGTCTTCAGAGTCTATTCCCAGAAAATTCAAAATATACATCTTATTTGTCAGGTAATATCTTAGTATACGATATTGTAATCAAAATCGTTAGAGCCATGTTTTAGAAAATCAAAATTTTCGAAAAAAGTTCCATGTAAAGGGTAGTTTGGAGTGGAGGGATTTTTCTCAAAATCTTCGTGTCGCATCCCCGGGAGATACTAAACTTAAATACCAAGTTTGTTATTTTACCGACTTTTCGTTTTTGAGTTATCGTGTTCACAGACACACGGACACACACACACACGGAGCTTTTTCTGAAAAGACCTTTTTTGGATACAGGGGACCCTAAAACATTTATTTCCGGTGAAATCTCGGAATCGAATTTTTTGGTGGAGTGCAACACATTGTCTATACACTATGTACACAGTGCGTATTGAGAAACTAAAAAAGATACAAAAGGATGAATTTTAAAAATGTTTCATATATGTATAATATTACTTCTTATACCCTTCACTAAATGAAATTCAAATACCGCCATGACCTTTCCAATGGTTGAGGTTTTTGTCAGATTTAGGAGTTCTCTTAACTGGCAAACGCCAGGAAGTTCAAGTATAGCTCTGGAACGTTTTCTTTTCAAAATTTTCTTTTCCAATTAACAATTACTTCAAGTATCATCAATGTATCTAAAACTCGTATGTAGTACGAGCCGGCATACTAAGAAGAACAAAACGAAGTCAAACTTAAATACAACAGTTTAATATAACATCCGAAAATCGTATGTGTTACATTCACATGGCTTTCTCTATATCTCTGCAATAAATTATTTTAAAAAGCTTAAGCTTTTATTTACTTCCTGCTAATCGAGAAACGATGAGCAGAAATAGTCTTTTTTCTTGCTTTATTGTAAGTAGAAGCGAAATAAGAGAGTACCTTAAGTAAAAGTGAAAGCCAAAAGCTGGTTGCTATGTGACTGAAGTTCGTTTGTTTGTATGCACACGAGTACATAAAGTCCTGTAAGAGAAAACTATAAGTTTTTTATAGCTTAAACCAAAAACATGGAATATCTAAAAAACAATTACCCCTACGAAAAACATTTATATAACATAAATTGCGTGTTTTAAAGTGCTCTACAGCTGTTGTGTAGTAAGTTTTTGTCCAACTCTTACGGTTTTGTAGTTATGCAAAATTCCGTAAAATTGACCTAGAATAAAGAAGTCTTCAGAGGCTATTTCCAGAAAATTCAAAATATGCATTTTATTTGTTAGGTAAATATCTTTAATATACGATATTTTAATCAAAATCGTTAGAGCCATTTTTAAGAACATCAAAATTTTCGAAAACAGTTCCATGTAAAGGGTAGTTTGGGGTGGGGGGATTTTCCTCAAAATCTTCGTGTCGCATCCCTGGAAGATACTAAACTTAAATACCAAGTTTAGTATTTTAGATACTTTTCATTTTTGAGTTATCGTGTTCGCAGACACACGGACACACGGACACACACACACACGGACCTTTTTCTGAAAATGCTTTTTTTGGATACAGGGGGTCCTAAAACATGTATTTCCGGTGAAATCTCGCTATCGAATTTTTTGGTGGAATACAATACTTCTCTATCCCTATGTACATTGTACATATGGGGCTAGAGAAAGTAAAAAAGGAAATCTGATGTGTTCCATTCACATGACTTTCTCTACATCTTTACAACAAATAATTGTATCATTACTCAGTTCCTTATAAGTAGAAGAGAAATAAGGGAATACACTAGGCTAAACCGACAGTCAAATGTGTTAAAATATGGTTGCTATGGGGTTGAAATATGTTTCTTTGCGTGGCCAGGAGTTAACAAGTTCTCGCATGAGAAATGTTTAAATATTTTAAAACTGAAAGCAATAAGAAGGAATACCTCGGTAACGTCAACTGCACAAAAAAGTTATTCACATAAAGTGTGTGTTTTAAGAATCTATACATTTTTTGTGGAGTAAGTTTTTGTCTATCTCTTACGTGTTGCCTCGTTATGCAAAATACAGAAGAATTCATCAAGAATAAACAGATTTTCAGATTGTTTCCATAAAATGTTAAGATATACATTTTGTTTGTCATGTATATATCTTAAATAAAAAGGGTTTTAATCAAAATAGTTCGTATCATATTGAGAAAACAAAATATTTTCGAACATTTTTTCAGGGTAGTTGGTGTTAGGGAGACTTTCTTGAAAAAATCATGAGGGATTCTTGGATGATATGAACTTAAATATCAAGTTTGGTGTTTAACGGACTGTTGGTTTTTGAGCTATGCTACCCACACACACACACACACACACAAACACACACACACACATATACACACACACTCTTTTGCACTCATGAGTTACCAAAACATGTATTTCGGTTCAATCTGAGTATCGAATTTTTGTGTGACATACAATACCTTGAAAAAAGACCGTGAAAAAAATTTCCCTTTGGAATGTGGATTTGAATCAGATCTTCAATAATATTCTATACTTTAAAAATCTGATGTGTTACACTCACATGACTTTCTCTAGCCGTTATACGAACTTCTTGCATAAGATTATTCTTTTTTCTGCACCTTGTTAATCGAGGTATTCAGCACAATGTTCTTATACTTAGTTCCTTATAAGTAGGAAGAAAATAAGGGAATACACTAGGCTAAATGTTTTAAAAGCTGTCGTTATGCGATTGTCATTACAAATCGCTTCTTTTCTTGGCCAGTTGTAGAACAAAAGAAAAACGGACACTCCCGTCTGAGATAAGTATAGGTACTTCACAACCGAAACCAATAACAATGAATACCTCGAAAACGCTAAGCTCCACGAGAAAAATGTATATGACATAAGTTGTGTATTTTAACAAGGCCTAAATTGTTTGTACAGTAAGTTTTTGTCCATCTCTTACGGTTTACTAGTTAAGCCAAATTAAGCAAAACTCATCCAGAATAAACAGGTCTTTAGAAGCTATTCCCAAAAAATTCAAGATATACATTTTATTTGTCAGGTAAATATCTTTAATATACGATATTTTAATCAAAATCGTTAGAGCCATTTTTAAGAAAATCAAAATGTTCGAAAAAAAGTTCAATGTAAAGGGTAGTTTGGGGTGGGGGAATTTTTCTCAAAATCTTCGTGTCGCATCCCTGGAGGATACTAAACTTAAATACCTAGTTTGGTATTTTACCGACTTTTCGTTTTCGAGTTATCGTGTTCACAGGCACACGGACACACGGACACACACAAGGACCTTTTTCTGAAAATGCTTATTATGGATACAGGGGGTCCTAAAACATGTATTACCGGTGAAATCTCGGTATCGAATTTTTTGGTGGAATACAATACTTCTCTATCCCTATGTACATTGCACATACGAGGCTAGAGAAAGTAATAAAAATCTGATGTGTTTCATTCACATGACCTTCTTTATATCTCAGTAAGTTATTATTGTTAAGAAGAATCTTTTATTTATTTCATGCTAATCGAGAAAAATTAGCAGAAATAGCATTATTTCTTGCTTTATTGTAAGTAGAAGCGAAATAAGGGAGTACCACAGGTTAAAGTAAAAGCCAAAAGCTGGTTGCTATATGACTGATCATCCTTTGTTAGTATGGATAGGAGCTGACAAATTCCTGTATGAGAAAAGTATGTTTTTCAAAGCTGAAACCAAGAAAAAGGATTATCTCAACAACGATCAAGTCCACGAAAAAAATTTATATAACGTAAATTGTGTGTTTTAACGTGCTCTACATTTTTTGTGGGTTAAGTTTTTGTCCATCGCTTACCGTTTAGTAGTTTTGCAAAATTCATCCAGGCTAAAGTAATCTTCAGAAGCTATTCCGAGAAAATTCAAAATATACATTTTATTTGTGACGTAAATATCTTTAATATATGATATTTTATTCAAAATCGTTAGAGCCATTTTTTAGAAAATCGAAATTTTCGAAAAAAGTTCCATGTAAAGGGTATTTTGGGGTGGGGAGATTTTTCTCAAAATCTTCGTGTCGCATCCCTGGAAGATACTAAACCTAAATACCAAGTTTGGTATTTTACCGACTTTTGGTTTTTGAGTTATCGTGTTCACAGACACACGGACACACTGACACACGGACACATGGACACACACACACACGGACCTTTTTCTGAAAATACTTTTTTGGATACAGGGGACCATAAAACATATATTTCCGGTGAAATCTCGGTATCGAATTTTTTGGTGGAGTGCAATACTTTATCTATACACTATGTATATAGTGCGTATGGAGAAAGTAAAAAGTAAAAACCTGACGTGTACCATTCACATGACTTTCTCCATATCCCTGCAACAAATAATTCTTAAAAAGCTTATACTTCTATTTACTTTATGCTAATCAGACAAAAATAGCAGAAATATTCTAATTACTCGCTTCCTTGCAAGTAGAAGCGAAATAAGGGACAACCGTAGGTTAAAGTGATAGTCAAAAGCTGGTTGCTATGTCAATGAAGTTCCTTTGTCTATATGGATAGGAGTAAGTTCCTGTATGAGAAAAGTATACGTTTTTCATAGCAGAAACCAAAAATAAGGAATGTCACAAAAACGACGAACTCCACGAAAGATGTATATAACATAAATTGTGTATTTTAATGTGCTCTACATTTTTTGTGCAGTAAATGTTTGTCCATCTCTTACGGTTTAGCAGTTATTCAAAATTTAGTAAAATTCATCCAGAATAAACTACTCTTCAGAGGCTATTCCCAGAAAGTTCAAGATATACATTTTATTTGTCAGGTAAATATGTTTAATATACGAAATTTTAATCAAAATCGTTAGAGCCATTTTTGAGAAAATCAACATTTTCGAAAAAAGTTCCATGTAAAGGGTAGTTGGGGTTGGGGGGATTTTTCTCAAAATCTTCGTATCGCATCCCTGGAAGATACTAAACTTAAATACCAAGTTTGGTATTTTACCGACTTTTCGTTTTTGAGTTATCGTGCTCACAGATACACGGGCACACGGACACACGGACACATAGACACACGGACACACACATACACACACACACACACACACACACACACACACACACACACACACACACGGACCTTTTTGTGAAAATGCTTTTTTTTTGGATATTGGGGACCCTAAAACATATATTTCCGGTGAAATCTTGGAATCGAATTTTTGGTGGAGTGCAATACTTTCTCTATACACTATGTACATAGTGCGTATGGAGAAAGTAAAAATACGAGTATATGCATGTAATGAGCACTGAAAGAGTAGCCAGTTAAAAGATTTACAGGAGTATAATAAGAAACTTGCGAATTTTACTGTGGGGAAATACTAATTTTTGAAGCGAAATAGGTATTTAATTATGTGGAAGTTTAGAAGTAGCATCGAAAAGGAAGGATAGTGAACAAATTCAACACAAGGAAAAGTGACTATTGCAGATATACTGTTTTTCATGTGACTGTTGCAACTGGTAGCGTTCTCTTGCTCATGGTTGCAGAGGTAGTGGAAAAGAATGAACATCATTTGGAAAAAATAACTCTATTCTAATTGACTTTTACCGCGCTTGTCGTCAGTGGGTAAACCTTCTGACAGCTCTGAATCGTCCCATATCGTCCAACTCTCCTATGCCTCCGGATGGTTCTTTTCTAACATCGACTCTCATTTCAATTGTTGATCATTTTCCCTTTTTTCCACAGCTGACCGCAGGAAACCTATAGCTAGGCTTCACGTATAATTTTACATGCTCACTGCTTGCATAATGAATGATTCCAGAGTACACTTCGGAATTGTCATCAGCTCAGTATATTTATAGATTATTCTCTTAAGGGAGATGCCCTATTTTACACTTTATTTTTAAAATCCTGTGTTATGCGTTCAGAACTATAAGGAGTCCAAGAAAGATAATAATGAGAGAGAAATCTTACACGCTGCTTTAGCTTTTGCTGCATTCAGTTAACAAATGAATACAAATTGTAATCTCTGTGAATTATATTCATGTTGAGGTTTAGTGGAATATAATATACAGGCTGTTAGGGGTATAAGGGCAGACTTTTGGATTGGTAAGTGAGGGCAGTGTAATGAACAATGTGAATAAATGCATGGACAATGTTTGCTCTCATTTGCGGACGTATACTTTTAGTTATTAAGATTAGCATCTTCTCAGGATGGCTAGTACCTTCAGGTAGGCTTGAAAGGACACAAGACGACTTGGCAGTCGTTTGTTTTTCAGTAAACAAGTCGTGTGTGTATCTGTGCTTATTTTAATATATTATTAAGCAATTAACAAATAAAAACGAGTGAAAAAAACTAGATGAATTTGTTTAGCACATAATGTTGATTTATAAATGATTTTCATTGCAGCTATTTATTTGAAAACAACTTAATTACGTGGAATACGCAACCATTTAGAAGCTATACGAGTGCTGCAGAGAAGGACGTCTTCTCTACGAAAAAACAAGGCATCGTTTTAGATTCCGTAGATGAACTTGCTATAAAGAAATACACTATTATGCTGTTGGTAAGCTAATTAAATCTAAAAACATGCGCTTTGTACCCAGAATCGCTAGAAATCGCATGTGCCTCTAACTAGCAAACAAGGAAATAGTGCAGAAACTAATCGACAATAACACCAGAGTTAATTTTCCAAAAGTATCTTGACAAATTCCAAAGAATAATAATATCAATAACATCAATTCCTCACCATGTACTGGAGCGTGAACTGCAAACTTTAATCACTCGTTTGGGGTCAGTGATAACGTTTCTCAGAGCGAATATGTAAGAACCAGCGTTCGCTCGCATTCTTAGTTTTAGAGGGCAAGTTTATGGCCACCCAGACGACTTAGAAAAACTCCCAGAATCCATGCGTATCGAATACGATGGCACGACTTACTGAACGTACCGGTCAACTGTAAAATTCATCCAGTCTTCAGAGGCTATTCCCAGAAAATTCAAGATATACAATATATTTTTCAGGCAAATATGTTTAATATACGATATTTTAATCAAAATCGTTAGAACCATTTTTAAGAAAATCAAAATTTTCGAAAAAAGTTCCATGTAAAGTGTAGTTGGGGATGGGGGGATTTTCCTGAAAATCTTCGTGTCGCATCTTTGGAAGATACCAAACTTAAATACCAAGTTTGGTATTTAACGATCTTTTCATTTTTGAGCTATGCTGCCCACAGGCACTCACACAAGGACCTTTTCCTGAAAATGCTTTTTTTTTTTTTTTTTGGATTCTGGGGGGCCCAAAACAGGTATTTCCGATGAAATTTCGGTATCGAATTTTTGGATGGAATACAATACCTTCTCTATACATTATGTACATAGTTCATGTAGAGAAAGTAACAAGTGAAAAATGAGACAATTTGACAAGAAAGTGACATAATGGATGTGGTTAAATTCACAAAATAAGACGAAAAAAATGGAACACATAGGTAGAACGAGCAGAGAGAAGCAGATTGATTAAAGCAACCAGAGTTCTTATACCACATGGAAGAGAACAAGAGGTGGTCCAAAAAGGAGAGGGAAAGAAAGTCTTTCATCACCGTCAGACGAAGCGTGAAGACAAACAAGCGAAACCTTAAACAAAAGAAGAAAACCTTCTCTCCCAAACACTAGGTATGTACATAGTATAGAAAAGGTACTAACTGTATTCCATTGAAATATCCGATAACGTGGTTTCACCAGAAATAGGTGCTTTGAAGGCAAAAAGCTTCATGTGTGTGTACGTGTGTGTGTGTGTGCCTGTAGGGAGCATAACTAGTCCTTAAATACCAAACATGGTATTTAAATTAAGTACCTTCTAAGGATGTGATATGAAGGTTTTCAGGAAAATTCCTCCTCCCCAAACTACACTTTACATGAGACGTTTTTCGAAATATTTTAGTTTCCCAAAAATGGCTCTGCCTATTTTGATTAAAATTCTGTAGAGATATTAACGATATTAATATAAAAAATGAAATGTATGTCTTGAATTTCCTGGGAAATAGCATATGAAGTTCTTTTCATTCTGAATGATTTTTGCGTCACTATTAAACCATAAGAGATAGATAAAACTGCACAAAAAAGTCTGATGTAATCCATTCACATGACTTTCTCTATATCTCTGCAACAAAATTGTTAAAAAGTTTATGCTTCCATTTACTTCATGTTGAGTGAGAAAAAATTATCAGAAATATTTTTATTACTTGCTTCCCTGTAAGTAGAAGCGAAACAAGGGAGTAACAGAGGTTAAAGTGAGAGCAAAAGATGGTTGCTATGTGACTGAAGTTCCTTTGTTTGTATGAACAGGAGTTGACAAATTCCTGTATGAGAAAAGTATACGTTTTTTAAGTCTGAAACAAAAGACAACGAATATCTAAAAACGATCAACTCCACGAAAAAAATGTATATAACATAAATTGTGTGTTTTAATGTGGTCTACATTTTTTGTGTGGTGGGTTTTTGTGTATCTCTTACGGTTTACCAGTTACACGAAATTCCGTAAAATTCATCAAGAATAAAGTAGTCTTCAGAGGACATTCCCAGAAAATTCAAGATATACATATTATTTGTCAAGTATATATCTTTAATGTATGATATTTTAATCAAAGTCGTAAGATACATTTTTTAGAAAGTCAAAATTTTTGAAAAATTTTCCATGTGAAGGGTAGTTGGGGGTGGGGGGATTTTTTTGAAAATCTTCGTGTCGCATCCTTAGAAGATACTGAACTTAAATACCAAGTTTTTGAGCTATGCACAATCATGGACATTTTCCTAAAACAGTCTCAAAACATGTATTTCCGGTGAAATCTTGGTATCGAATTTTTGGGTACAATACAATGCCTTCTCTATACACTATGTACATAGTTCGTATAGAGAAAGTAATAACATATAAGTTATATCCTATACACCATTTCCGAGATATTGCTTGTTATTGATTTTATAATTTCCAACAAAAGTTTTTTTCTCAAAGGGGAAGTCATTATTTTTTCTTCTTCATGCTACTTACGAAAAGAGTAGAGAATTTCCATTATATCACATAGTGACAGCTTTAAAAAGATTTTACTGTCTCGTTAGCATAGTGTATTCCTTTATTTCCCTTCCACTTAAAAGGAACTAAATAATACAACTACTTCTGCTAATGCTTATTCGATTAGCGTAAACTAGAAAGAAGAATAACATTTTGAAGGAATAGTCTGTTAGAGAAGGTAGAGAACCCTTTCATGAGCATTGACATTTAATATGAGCGATGGTAAATATCACTTTTCTGATTTGCTATACATCGTGATAAATAATAATTTTCTGATGATCAAATATACTTTTTAAGCTTTACGCATATCGTGCTACATTTGCACCCTCAGTCCATAGAATTGTTGCTTCAAGCCGACGGCTTTACAAGTGAACTATGAACCTAGTTCTCTATATTTCTGCATTCTTCTCAAGGAGCAATTATTTTCTCATTGGTGTTTTGCTTCTCCACTATTATTATTTTTTGCTTTTTCTGTAAAAACCCAGATACAAACTTGTTTTTCTGAGAGGGATAACTCAGGTGGTAATGTGGCCCCATTTGGGAGGTACCGGGTACAGCTCCCATGGGCCAACCACTTTGTCTTTTTTCCAGGTTTTTTCGTGGTTTCCCCCAGTCGCAAAAGAAAACACCACGACCTAAGATTCCACCTTCAGTCTTAAACAAGCGTTGCGAAGCAAAGTCTAGCTGTGTGCTCCATACTGACTATACCAGGTGGCCCAACTGCTCCGTATTTGATGTGTAGATATTGCTTGAAGCGTTAAAAGAACTATTTAATCGAAAACTTTACGAAAAAATCTGATGTGTCCCATTATCTACAACAAATTATTGGTAGAAAGCTTGTGCTTCTATTTACTTAATGATAATCGATAAAAAATTAGCAGAAATATTCTTATTACCTGCTTCCTTGTAAGTAGAAGGGTAATAAGGGAGTACCATAGGTTAAAAATAGAATCTGGTTGCTATGTGACTGAAGTTCCTTTGTTTGTATAGATAGGAGATAACAAATTTCTGTATGAGAAAAACATGTTTTTTAAAGCTGAAACCAATAACAAGGAATGTCTCAAAAACGTTCAACTCCACGAAAAAAATGTTCAATACATAAATTGTGTGTTTTAACGTGCTGTACATTTTTTTTGTGGTAAGTTTTTGTCCATCTCTTACGGTTTAGCAGTTATGCAAAATTCCGTAAAATTCATCAAGAGTAAAGTAGTGTTCAGAGACTATTCCCAGAAAATTCAAGATATACATTTTATTTGTCACGTAAATATCTTTGATATACGATATTTTAATAAAAATCGTTAGAGCCATTTTTAAAAAAAATATTCGAAAAAAGATCCATGTAAGTGGTAGTTTGGGGTGGGTGGATTTTCTTGAAAATCTTCGTGTCTCATCCTCGGAAGATGCCAAACTTAAATAGCTAGTTTGGTATTCAACGGTCTTTTCGCTTTTGAGCTATCCTGCCCACAGACACACACATGGACATTTTTCTAACTTTTTTTGGATTCAGGGAGTCTCAAAATATGTATTTCCGGTGAAATTTCGGTATCGAATTTATGGGTGCAATACAATACTTTCTCTATACACTATGTACATAATACGTATAGAGAAAGTAAAAATGTATTAACATGATTTTTCATTACATCAGAAGAGGTAATGCACTCATGGACAAATCCTCTTAACGATAATTGTTTTTTCACACAAGCCTTGTGTATGACACAAGTTGGATAGTAGAGTCAGAAATATTTAATTATATAGCCGGGATTTGAACCACGGATCTCTCGGTGTATAGCCGGTTGCTACCTCACCTGGCTAAGCACCGGTACATCCGTGTTTCAAATGACATTGGATTTGTCATTCTGACTCTGCCTATCCAACTTGTGTCCTACAGATGTGTGAAGAAACATTAACTGACCGGATAGTTGGGTAAACTGTGAAGACCGATATTAAGAGTGCTTACGACATTGGGGTTTATCGTCTCAAAATAATTTGACATCACTTCGTGATTACCGGGAAACATGGGAGTCACTTTGGGAGTTTAATGCTGTACTGATATGTTCCATGGCAGCTCAGTGATTGGAGCAACGGGCTATACACCGGCAGATCCATGGTTGGAATCCCGGGTATGACATCAACATCCTCTTAACTTTTTTAAAACAAAATACAGATTTTGTGCACCAAAATATGTATTGCAACTCAAATACTAAACGGGGCTATTTCATAAAATCTACCAGTGGAGAACTGGCGAGCACCTCTGTTTTACTCCTCACAGAGATCGCGACCCGGTCACAGTTTACACTGGTAAAGGCAAGACAGATAAAGCTAAGGTCACGGCGCTTCGCGCGATCCAGAAGTAGATGTACCAAGACTGCCTCCGGAAGTGGGAGCGGTGTATCAATTGTGGAGGAGAGTATTTCGAAGGAGACCATGCACAATAAGTAAAAAGTAAGCGTGGAAACATTTTGTGGACAAACTTCCGGAACCTTTTGAACAGACCTCGTGTAACAAACTTGGGCCATAACCTCTAGCATGAGCAAAACATCTTTCTGTATTGATCCGGGAGATTTCAGAAGCAAATGTTTCATGAACCAAATAGTACTTTTGTTGGATCTTCTGTTTCTTAATCAGAGGTAACAGATTTTCATCCACTTTTACGTCAATGTAATGTCCACCATTCAGCTTTACACCGCTTTAACGCTCATCGCACCTGGTGGTTTTAGTGCTGTGTTTTATATCAGCATAAAATGCCACAGTTGCTTACTGCACCTGGGAGAAATCACATATTTTAATTATATTAATCGCGAATTTTCTGTCAGACTGCACCCTTATCCTTTAATGTAAGTCCATCAGCTTTTTCGCTCTCGAGAATACTTTTATACTTAGTAAGTCGTTCTAATATTAATGGTTTCATAACGTAATTTCTCTGTATCTAGATGTTTACTTTCTCTAGTCCCGTATGAACAATATACATAGGGACATAGAAGTATTGTATTCCACCCAAAACTTCAATGTCGAGTTTTCACTGGAAATACATGTTTTAGGTTCCCCTGAATCTAAAAAAAAACATTTTCAAAAACAGGTCCGCGCGTGTGTGTGTGTGTGTGTGTGTGTGTCTGTCTGTGTGTGTATGTGTTTGTGGGTCTGTGGACAGCATAGCTCAAAAACGAAAAGACGGTTAAATACCAAACTTAGTATTTAAGATGCGACACGAAGATTTTCAAGAAAATCCCCCCACCCCTAATTACACTTTACATGGACAAATTTTCGAAACTTTTGTTTCTCTTAAAAATGGCTCTAACGATTTTGAATAAAATACCACATATTAAAACCATTTCTATCACAAATAAAATGTATCTCTTGAATTTTCTGGGAATAGCTTCTAAAGACCTGTTTACTCTGGATGAAATTTGCTTAGTTTGGCTTAACTAGTAAACCGTAAGAAATAAACAAAAACGTATAGTACAAAACATGTAGATCTTGTTAAAATACACAAATTATGTCATATATATTTTCTTCGTGGAGCTTACCGTTTTTTGAGGTATTCCTTGTTATTGGTTTCAACTGTGAAGTAGTTACACTTTTCTCAGACGGAAGGTCCGTTTTTTGTTGTTGTTGTTTTTTTTTTTTTGTTTTTTTGTTCTACTCCTGGCCAAGCAAAGAAGCGATTAGCAATGACAATCGCATAACGACAGCCTTTTAAAACATTTGACTATCACGTTAGTATAGTGCATTCCCTTAGTTCCATTCTACTTATAAGGAACTATGTAATAAAATTCTGC
This sequence comes from Hymenopus coronatus, assembly GCA_030762935.1. Lineage (NCBI taxonomy): Eukaryota > Metazoa > Arthropoda > Insecta > Mantodea > Hymenopodidae > Hymenopus > Hymenopus coronatus. The sequence continues at coordinate 74,077,396 of CM060887.1, read as the reverse complement.
TAATGTTTATCTCGATTAACATGGTGTTGAAAGAAGAATTATCTTTCGTAAGAAATTTGTTTGTGGAGTAGCTAGAGAAAGTCATGTGAGTGTAAAACACCAGATTTTTTCAGTTGACATCGCGATTCAAATTTAAAAAATCTAATTTTCTCATTTGACATGACTTTTTCTACATCTCTATAAGAGATTATTGTTAATAAGCTTATTCTTCTATTTACTTCATGCTAATCGAGATAAAATTAGCAGAAATGGTTTTATTGCTTAGTTAGGGAAATAAGAGGATACACTAGGCTTAACCGACAGTCAAATGTTTTAAAATGTAGTTGCTATGATATAGAAATGCGATTCTTTGCATGGCCAGGTGTTGACAAACTCTCGTATGAGAAACATACGAGGCACGTTTTTAAAGTAAGACTGACATTTTTTTAAAAAATAACAGAACATAATTTTCCAAATTCTTTATCATCATTCAATGCCTTACACCTTATTTATTTCTCTACATAATCACCGCCATTACTGAGGCTCTTGTCGTAACGGGAAACCAGTTTTTGTATACCTTCGTAAAAGAAAGTTACCGCCTGTGATGAAGGCCAAGTCTGCACTTCTTGTTTCACAGCATTATCGTCGTTGAAATGTTTTTCACCAAGGAATTTATTCAAATGAAGGAACAGATTAAGTCATTTGGAGCCAAATCCTGACTGTAGGGAGAGTGTCGAATTGTTTCCGTCCAAATGACGCGAATAGACCTTGCGTTTGGTTGGCTGTGTGCGGCCGGGCATTGTCGTGAAGCAAAATAGTTTCTACGACAGAGCCTTCGTAGTGTCCAGAATAGACATTTCGGCTGATTGTCCATTCCTGGGCAAGAATTCAACCAGCAAAACAGCTTGTCTGTCCCGGAAAACCGTGCACATGATTTTGCGAGTAGATATTGCCTGTTTGAATTTCTCTTCACAGGGGAAGTCGAGTGTCTCCACTCCATGGATTGTTGCTTGGACTCAGGAGTGTTGTGAAACACTCATATCTGACAGCCTGTAACGGGTGTGTTAGGAAATCATCGCCTTCCTCGGCACATTGCGTCAGATAATTCAGTGCAGCGGAGGTTCGCTTGTTCTTGTGATCTTTTTTGGCACCCATCTTGAGCACAGTTTCCGAAATCCTAAGCGTCCTGTCACAATATTGTAGAGAACTGACCCTGATAGTTGTGGCAACTGCAAAGACAACAGCGATATTGAGAAACGTCTGTCCTCGTGAATTTTTCCTTCCACTGCTTGTCATCTGTGATACGGACGGTCGGCCGCTCCGCAGTTCTTGCACATTTTCGCGATCGTCGTTTAAGTGTCTCACCCACTTCCTCGCCATTCCATCAGACATTATTGTTTCTCCATACACTTCACACGATTGGCGATGAATGTTTGCTGGCGCAACATTTCTCGCATTCAAAAACCGAAGCACTGAGCTATTTCACAGTCGGCGGGTCGTTCGATTGTCTTAAACATTTAAAAACGCTCTAACCGTAGGAAAATGTAAAATGACGATCGCTCTTGGCTGCGTCTGGCTTCCTACTGAATGAAGGAGGCGATTGTAAATTCTCAGAATCATGGCTGCAGCGTTACAGTGGACAAAAACTAAAACGGTACCTCCTTTAAAAACGCGCCTGTACAAGTATTTTAAAACTGAACTCAATAAGAAGGAAAATCTTAAAAACGGTCAACTCCAGGAAAAGAATGCATATAACATAAAATGTGTATTTTAATGAGCTATAAATTGTTACATAGTAAGTTTTTGTCTATCTCTTACGGTTTACCAGTTACGCAAAATTCAGCAAAATTCATTCAGAATAAACAGGTCTTTAGAAACTAGTCCCAGAAACTTCAAGATATACATTTTATTTGCCACATAAATATCTTTAATATACGGTATTTAAATTAAAATCGTTTAAATGTTTTCCATGTAAAGGGTAGTTAGTGGTTAGGGGGATTTTTCTCAAAATCTTCGGACAATACTATGACAATTCCTGAACATACTAAACTTAAATACCAAGTTTGGTATTTTACCCACTTTATGTTTTTGAGTTATCGTGTTCACACACACACCCACAAACACACACACACGACCCTTTTTTATAAAAATACCTTTTTTTTTTGCATACAGGGGATCCTAAAACGTATATATCCAGTGAAATCTCGGTATCGAATTTACGGGCGGGATGCAATACCTTCTGTATGTACATACAGTGTAGAGAAAGTAAAAACAGTCAATAAAAGTATATGCCACTTTAATATAAACCACGTGGCATTTACGAACCAGTTACCTGCTACTGACAAGACAGCGCTGAGATACACATGCAAAAGTGCATCCTTGCGCGATGAGATGCTTTGTAGTTCGGTCACCGGCTTTTCAACAGCTGCTGTTGAGGAAAAGCTGCTCTACTTAGGTCGTAAAAGGGGAAAAAGTTCAGCTTGTCTTTAATGTTTTCGGACAAAAGTGCCTCGTTGTCTGGGTTTAGGAGAGAGACGCCGAAAAACCTCGACCAAGCTGAATGTTCCAGCATCCGCAGTGTGTTGTTGCGAATCCCTGGGACTCAAGCACTTTGCAATGGATTGTTATTATTGTTATCATCATCATCATTATAATCATTATTGTTACTATCATCATTATTATTATTACTATTATTATTATCAGTATTATAATATCCCAAATGTTTACTTTAAGTTATTATAATAACTTAATGTCGCAAAATGTTTCATTTGCATGGAGTGGTCAATATATTATCAGTCCCCATGGCCGCGCTCGCCAAGTACTTCTTGGCCCAGGTGATCGGGGGTTCGAGCATGGGTGTTTGTATGCTTGTAAAATGATTATATGCATGTGTTAGAAGCAAAAAGCAAACGGTATTCTAAGAGAAAACAAGAGGAAAAAGGGAGTACAGCGCCGGAGTCCCGACAAGACTCCGATAAGGGAACTCAGAAGTGTAAATGACGATTTTTGGATTTTGGTGCAAGAAATGTACATATCTGTAATGTTTGATTTTCCTATGGCGGATAAAACATATGTTTTGGGCTCCAATTTGAAGCCTTGTACTGGTTAAATGACTATGTCAACTTTAAAACCATTTGCTCAAGTTCATTTTTTGTTATTGTCGGAATATCCAAAATACAAATAGAGGTCTGAAAGTTTTCACCAAAATACTGCAGAATATGTATAATAGAATGCCTGTTTGAATTTTCGATATTGCGCATAATTACAATAATCATGCATTACTTTTTTGCTGCTTTTTTTTTTTTTTTTTTTTTACTTTTTTATATAAAATATATTTTAAAAATCTGATGTGTTCCATTCACATGACTTTCTCTACATATCTGCAACAAATTATTGTTAGTAAGGTTATGCTTCTACATTTATTTAAAGCCAATCGGGAACAAATTAGCACAAAATAGTCTTATTACTTGCTTCTTTGTTAGTAGAAGTGAAACAAGGGAGTGCCATAGATTAAAGTGATAGTCAAAAGCTGGTTGCTATGTGACTGAAGTTCCTTTGTTTCTATGGAAAGGAGTTTACAAAGTCCTGTATGAGAAAAGTATCTTTTCTAAAGCTGAAATCAAAAATAAACAATATCTCAAGAACGATTAACTCCACGAAAAAAAATACATAACATAAATTGTGTGTTTTAACGTGCTCTAAATTTGTTGTGTGGTAAGTTTTTGACCATATCTTATGGTTTAGTAGTTATGTAAAATTCCGTAAAATTCATTCAGAATAAAGTAGTCTTCAGAGGCTATTTCCAGAAAATTCAAATTATACGTTTTATTTGTCAGGTAAATATCTTTAATATACGATATGTTAATGAAAATCGCTAGAGCCATTTTGGAAAACATCAAAATTTTCGAAAAAAGTTCCATGTAAAGGGTAGTTTGGTGTGGGGGGATTTTTCTCAAAAACTTCGTGTCGCATCCCTAGAAGATACTAAACTTAAATTAGAAGTTTGGTATTTTATCAACTTTTTGTTTTTGAGTGATCGTGTTCACAGACACACGGACACACGACACACACACGGACCTTTTTCTGAAAATGCCTTTCTTGGATACAGGAAACCCTAAAACATGTATTAACATGCAGACACGCTAACACCACACTATCCAGGCGGGCCCAATTGATATTATATGCATTTTTTTTTCGAGGAGTTGATACTTTTTGAGAACTTGCTTGTTTTTGGTTTCAGCTTTGAAAAACTTATTTTTCTCATACAGGAATTTGTCAACTCTTGTCCATACAAACAAAGGAACTTAAGTCACATGGCAGCCGGCTTTTGAGTATCACTTTAACCTTTGGTGCTCCCTTATTTCGCTTCTGTTTACAAGAAAGCAAGCGATAAGACTATTTCTGTAATTGTTTCTGGATTAGCATGAAGTAAATATAAGCATAAGGTTTTTAACAATAATTTGTTACAGAGATGTAGAGAAAGTCATGTGTGGAACACATCAGATTTTTTATAAAGGTATTAAGAAGTGTAATTTTAAAAAGTGGTGCTTGAAACTTAGCATATGTAAGAGAAGATAAATTTTGATTTTAGCTATTTAAATAGAAAGAAGTGTCTAATTAATATATCCAGAATTTAAAGCATATTTGAATGAAATTTGGTGCGAGTAATTATTTTATTATCAGTAATGCCTGTACAATAGGTTTAAATTGTAAGTTTAATACTTTAGAACATCAGTTTGCTGTTCACTGAATCCTTTGATAATCATCTGTTAGATGCATGGAAGAGATGAATAATAGTGCTGTAAAATACGACTATGTATTGCATTTAGGTTTTACCCAAGAAGTGCTTTATATATTTCTCCCATCTTCGTGCGAAGGGAAATAAACTACATCTATCAGATCCAATAAAACATACGGTTTCGCTATACTCTCAAACGGTATTTTTACAGCGAAAACGAATGAGCTCAGGACAGTTCTCCCACCTCTGTGCTATGATATGCTGGTTACACTTTGTCTACTGTCAAAACTAGTTTTGCACCAATGGTTCAAGATTTCCAACATGAAATGCGGAATCGTGCCATCTCTGTATGATAAATACAGCTATTTACCTCGTAGAAATCTTGCTATAAACTACAAGTTATGTATAAATCTGATGTGTTCTATTCACATGACTTTCTCTACATCTCTGCAACAAATTATTGTTAAAACGCTTATGCTAATATTTACTTCATCCAATCGAGAAAAAATTAGCAGAAATAGTTTTATTACTTGCTTCCTTGCAAGTAGAAGCGAAATAAGGGAGTACCATATGTTAAAGTGATAGTCAAATGCTGGTTGCAATGTGACTGAAGTTCCTTTGTTTGCATGGACAGGAGATGACAAATTCCCGTATGAGAAAAGTATAAGTTTTTCAAGGCTGAACCAAAAACAAGGAATATCTCAAAAACGATCAACTGCACGAAAAATATGTGTTTAACATAAATTGTGTGTTTTAATGTGCTTTCCATTTTTGTCTATCTCTTACGGTTTAGCAGTTTATAAAATTCCTCAAAATTCATCCAGAATAAAGTAGTCTTCAGAGGCTATTCCTAGAAAATTCAAGATATACATTTTATTTGTTAGGTAAATATCTTTAATATACCATATTTTAGTCAAAATCGTTGGAGCCATTTTTAAAAAAAAATTAAGATGTTGCATATAAAGAGTAGTTAATATTTTTGGATTCAGGGAGACCCAAAACATGTATTTCCGGTTATATCTCAGTATCAAATTTTTGGGTGCATTACAATACCTTCTCTATTCACTATGTACATAGTACGTGTAGAAAGTAAAATAAATCTATAAGGCTTTCAAAGGTATATTCATAAGAACGATGAACTCAGGAATAAGTGAAATGGACTTTAAAATTATCTCATTCAAACTGGAATATTATTTATGTTTTCTCTAGTACGTATTTACAATCTATATAGTAGATAGATAACGTATTGTATTCCGCCAAAATATTCGATACCGAAATCGCTTTGGAAATACATGTTTTGGGTTCTATGAGTCCAGAAAAAAAGAAGACATTTTTAGACAAAGATCAGGGTGTGTATCTGTGTGTGTCGTGGACAGAATTACTCAAAAACAAAAGATCAGTATCTTCCAAAGATGCGCCACAAAAGTTTTCACAATAGCCCATCCCAAATTCCCTTTACATGGAACATCTTTCGAATATTTTGATTCACTCAAAATTGGCTCTGACGATTTTGATGTAAATAATTTAAATTTAAGACAATTTTATGGCAAACGAGCTGTATATTCTGAATTTTCTGGGAATAAGTTCTAAAGCTCGCTTCATTTTAGATGACTTTTGAGTCACTCGTAAACCGTGGGAGCTAGAGAAACATTTAGTAACACAGAAAACAATATATTGCTCTCATTAAAGCATACACTTTGTCAAATTTGTATTTTTACTTTCTCTATACGTGCTATGTATAGTGTATAGAGAAGGTATTGCACTCCACCAAAAAATTCCATACCGAGATTCACCGGAAATATATGTTTTAGGGTCCCCTTTGTCCAAAAGAAGTATTCTCAGTAAAAGATCTGTGTGTGTGTGTGTGTCCGTGTGTCCTTGTGTCTGTGAACACGATAACTCAAAAACGAAAAGTCGGTAAAATACCAAAATTGGTATTTAAGTTTAGTATCTTCCAGGAATGCGACACGAAGATTTTGAGAAAAATCCCCCCATTCCAAGCTATCCTTTACATGGAACTTTTTTCGAAACTTTTGATTTTCTAAAAAATGCCTCTAACGATTTTGATTAAAATATCGTATATTAAAGATATTTACATGACAAATAAAATGCATATTTTGAATTTTCTGGGAATAGCCTCTGAAGACTAATTTATTCTCGGTCAATTTTACGGAATTTTGCATAACTGCTAAACCGTAAGAGATGGACAAAAACTTACCCAACAACAAATGTAGAGCACCAAAAAAAAAAAACAAAAAAAAAACACAATTTATGTTATATACATTTTTGCGTGGAAGCAAGTAATAAGGCTATTTCTGCTAATTTTTGCTCCATTAGATGAAGTAAATAGAATAATTGGTTGCAGTGATATAGAGAAAGTCATGTGAATGGAACACAGATTTTTTTCTGTAGGGTTAGCCGTTTTTTAAATATTCCTTGTTATTGGTTTTAATTTTAATCAACTTAACTTTTCTGTAGCGAAATTAAATTTTGGAGTCATCGCTCATGTTTTACTCCCGGATATTCAAAAGAGAAACGAATTTCAATGTTTACTATCTCTACACGCACTATGTATATAGGGCATAGAGGAAGTATTGCATTCCACCCAAAAATTCCATACTGGGATTTCACCGGAAACATATCTTTTGAGGTTCCCTGTGTCCGAAAAAGCATTTTTAGAAAAAGATCCAAACTGGGTATTAAGTTCAGTATCTTCCAAGGATGCGACATAAGATTTTTAAGAAAATCCCCCAATCCCTTTACATGGAACATTTATCGAAAATTTTTATTTTCTCAAAAATGGCTCTAACGCTTTTTGTTTAAAATAAAGTAGAGTAAACCCATTTACATCAGAAATAAAATGTATACCTTGAGCTTTCTGGGTATAACTTCTGAAGTCCTGTTCATTCTGGATTAATTTTGCACAACTGGTAAACCATAAAGTAGGTATGCAGAAAAACTTCCTGCACAAAAATGTGGATCTTGTTAAGACACAATTTATGTCACATTATTTTTTTTTTCGAGGAGTTGGCCGTTTTTGAGATATTCTTTGTTGTTGGTTTCAGTTTTAAAATATTCAAAGTTTTCTCATACGGGAACTTGTCTGCACCTGGCCACGCAAAGCAACGGATTTCAATCTCATTGCAACCACACCTTAAAACATTTGACTGTCGGTTTAGCCTAATGTATTCACTTATTTCTGTTTTCTTATAAGCAAACATTTAATAAGACCGTTTCTGCTCATGTTTATCTCGATTAGCATGAAATAGTTGGAAGAATAAGCTTATTAAAAATAATTTGTTACGGGATGTAGAAAAAGTCCTGTGAATTAAACACATCAGATTTTTACTTTCTCTATACGTAGTGTGTACTTAGTGTATAGAGGAAGTATTGTATTCTACCCAAAAATTCGATACCGAAATTTCACCGCAAATACATGTTTTAGGACCCCCGTGAATCCCAAAAAAGCATTTTCAGAAAAAGGTCTGTGTGTATGTGTGTGTGTCTGTCTTGGTATTTAAGTTTGGTATCTTCCAAGGATGCGACACGAAGATGTTCAAGAAAATACCCCCACCCCAAAATCTCGTTTACATGGAACTTTTTTCTAAATTTTTTATTTTCTCAAAAATGATAACGATTTTGATTAAAATATTGTATATTAAAGATATTTACCTCACAAATAAAATGTATATTTGATTTTTTGGGATACTTTATTCTGGATGAATTTTACGGAATTTTTTTCGTGGAGTTGGTTGGTTTTGAGATATTCCTTGTTTTTGGTTTCAGTTTTAAAAATATTATATACTTATCTCATACAGGAATTTGTCAACTCCTGTCCATATAAACAAAGGAACTTCAGTCATATAGCAACCAGCTTTTGACTATCACTTTAACCTATGATACTCCCTTATTTCTCTTCTACTTACAAGGAAGCATGTAATAAGACTATTTCTGCTAATTGTTTCTCGTTTAGCATTAAGTAAATAGAAGAATAAGCTTATTAACAATAATTTGTTACAGAGGTGTAGACAACGTCTTGTGAATGGAACACAGCAGATTTCTTCTCTTAGGATAGTTTTTAAAAGATCTGCCTATCGCTTAAGCATAGTGTACTCCGTTTTTGCCCTCCTACTCACAAAGCAGCAAGTAAAAAGGCCATTTCTGCTAATGCTTATAGCAATTATCATGATGTAGATAGAAGAATAATATTTTTAGGGCTAGTTTGTTCCTTGAACAGCTAGAGAAGGTTATGTGAATGAACCACATACGATTTTTATTTATACGTTACTTAGAATTAGCCTCTAAGTACCTATCCAAATACGAGCATGTAGGATGTTAATGAGCTACACCAAAATATTTTCACAGAATATGTATATTACTTAAATAAGTAATTTGTCATAGGATACTTATGGCCTGTTTTTTGAAATGTCGAAATAACGGCTATAAGTTTCTGAAGTGCTAGTACGCCAATGTCTAATTTATCACTAATTCGTGAACATAACACGAAAATCGAAGGGACATATTATAAATAATAATAATAAAAAACATTTACTCTATGACAGGAGTCGAATTCACGACCTTTGAAGCAGACTCCCGCGTTACGCATCAAGCCACCACAGCAGTTGAAAAAACGCCTCCAGAATAGGTACATAACTCAAGAACGTAGTTAATGAATGCTCAATGTTGCACTGTCAAGTGATTAGTTCGAGATTTTACAGATTTTTGCGACATTAAATCTTGAGAACGCTAGTAACGAGCTGCAAAAATCGATATTTCTATACTCGGGCAGCAGTTTTAAAGACATTCTAAGCCATTTTTTCAACCTGCTTTGCTTTAACACCGACTTATCAGCACCTGATACCCACACGTTTAACGCTATGTAGTTGCGTTATGTTTATCCGGGGACCATGCATCGCCGATCTCAAATTACTTATATCAGTCACGTGCACAATCACCTAAATTGTTTCGGTGTAGTTCATTAACACGTTGTATATTTGACTGCTTATTTGATATTTTTGAACATACAAAAACACGCTTTATTACTTCGACGGGATTATAGTTAATATCTGTATAAAATTGGAAATTTTGTAGCACCATTTTAACCAATATAGATTTTTACAGTCACAATTATACATGTAAAGAGATGGTGATCCATATTAGCACAGTTGCTGTTTAATTGGGAGGACACTACCTCCTATGGTTTTATGCATTTGAACATTTGAACCCCATATTGGTTTTCATGGGATACTTATCTTGATCTGATTAACAGTAAAAAATACTGCACAGATCTCTGCATGAACGTATTTCTGCATATTGCGCCACACTTAAGAGTTTATGACTTTCTTTGCATCAGAAGTAATTGCAATATTACTATAACGTGGTTTAAGAGACCTTTACTTGCTTTTCAGTCATCTGATGATTATTCTTCATATAAACTAGAAATTCAGTTGATGAAATCATTAGCAGAAGTTGATTCAATTACAATAGGTATAAATCTGTGGAAGAAAAATATCAAATATGGAATCGAGATAATTTAGTATTATTTCATCAATTACACTCATCATCCAATATGATAAACCTGATTAAAGAAATTTAAGCTTAAAATAAATTAAGAAATATAAATAAAAAAAAGTCCCTAGCTTCGGACATCATTAAACCTTATCGAGGATGATTATCTGAGGCATTTGAATTTTTGCTTAATCATTATTTCTTAGAACTTATCCCGGATAATAGTACTGAACGGTTTTTCACTAACAATAAGCGGTCAAAATATAAGACATCTTGTATAAGTTTGAAAACGTTCAAGGAGAACCATTAATTGTTTAGAAACTGTTTGGAAAATGTTTACTAAAAAGTTGTTAAAAATATTTATGTCGCATCTTTGGAAGATACTGAACCTTGGTATTTAACCGAGTTATCCTGTTCTTAATCACACACGCGTAATAGAAAAAGACATACAGGCAGATCATCTTTTAAAATTCTGATATGTTCCATTCACATGAATTTCTCTACCTGTACTGCAAACAAACAATTCTTATAAAAATGATCCCTCTATCTACTGAAGCTAATCGAGAGAGATGTACATTAGCAGAAATGGTATTATTACTTAGTTCCTTATAAGTATAATAGAACTAGGAAGTACACTAGACTAAAGTGATAATATAATCTTCCAAAAGCTATAGCTTTTAGGTTGACTTTGGAATCCGCTACTCTTTGCATGGCCAGTAGTAAAACAAAACAAAAAATGAAATTTGACTTCTTATTTGAGAAAAGTAAACGTATTTTAAAATTTAAACTTACGATAAGGATATTTATAGCTTATTTTATGTTATTTGATTTTTTAATTTCTTTTCATCCTTATTTTTACTTTCTCTATACGCACTATGCACATATGTATCCAAAAATTCGATACCGAGATTTCACCGGAAATATATGTTTTGAGACTTACTGAATCCAAAAAAAAAAAGCATTTTTAGAAAAATGTCCGTGTGTCTGTCTGTCTGTGTGTATGTGTCTGTGTCTGTGGGCAGCATAGCTCAAAAACGAAAAGCCCGTTGAATACCAAACTTGGTATTTAAGATTGGTATCTTCCGAGTATGCGACACGAAGATTTAAAAAAAAAAAAAAATCCCCCCACCCCCAACTACCCTATACATAGAACTCTTTTCGAAATTTTTATTTTCTAAAAAATGACTCTAACGATTTTGATTATATCACATATTAAAGATATTTACCTGATAAATAAATTGTATATCTTGAATTTTCTGGGAATAGCCTCTGAAGACTACTTTATTCTGGATGAATTTTGCGGAATTTTGCATAACTGCTAAACCGTAAGAGATGGAGAAAAACTTATGAAACAGAAAATGTAGAGCACATTAAAACAAACCATTTATGTTATATGCATTTTTTAGTGGAGTTGATCGTTTTTAAGATATTCCTTGTTTGTGGTTTCAGCTTTGAAAAACTTATACTTTTCTCATACAGGAATTTGTTAACTCGTGTCCTAACAAACAAAAGAACCAGTTTTTGACTCACTTTAACCTATGGTACTCCCTTATTTCGCTTCTACTTACAAAAAAGCAAGTAATAAGGCTATTTCTGATAATTTCTTCTGTATTACCATGAAGTAAATAGAAGCATAAACTTTTTAACAACAATTTTTTGTAGAGATTTAGAGAAAGTCATGTGAATGGAACACATCAGACTTTTTTCCTTCTTTTTTATTTAATTTATTTATTTTTTGTAGTTTAAGATTCTTTAATCTGGTTGGTCACATGGGATGATGCATGAAAACGGTGAAATGAAGCTCAAACGATATCGGATCCATGGAGCTTAAAGTTACTCGACATTCGTCTTATCAAGATAAGTGAAAACGCCGACGAAACCATTATCCCAGAAACTCACTCAAACCGAGATTTGAACTCGGGACCTCTTGAATAACGAGAAATCGTCAATTCTGCAGAAAATGCTTATGAGATTACTTATAAATTTTAACGAGATCTACAGGTTTTGAGTAGTAATTTATTTCTATCTCTAACGGTTTACTAGTTAAGCAAATACATCCAGAATGAAGAGGGTGTTTAGAGGCTATTCCCAGAAATTTCTATATATACATTTATTTTTATGCAAATATTTATTATGCTGTAGTTTAATCAAGGTCTGAACATCCATTTTTGAGAAATACTTTTTTTTCATGTGAATGTTAGTTTGGGGTGTGGAAATTGTCTTTAAAACATTCATGTCACATCCTTGGAGCATGCTGAAATTAAATATCATGTTGGTACTTAGCTGGCTTTTTGTTTTTGAATTATGCTGTTCACAGGCTCATCTGACCTTACCAATATAACTTTTAAAAAAAAAAAAACATGTTTGCTACAATTTATTACAGCGTTATCAAGCAGTAGGTTTTTGTTTTTTTTTTTGTTTTTTTGTTTTTTGTTTTTGTTTTTTTTAGCACTAAGAAAGTGCTTTCTCAATAACACTGTATCATTATTCAAATGAAAAAGGTACTTGGAACAGTTCTTGTTTTGAAAACGTTTTTATTGAAAACTATAGAGCATCAGCAACATTAGGTTTTACTTTCCAACACTTCCAATGTCTTTTTTCTGAATCCTTGTTTTAACAACTAACAAACACATACACTTTGTTCAGCTTTCACTAACGTGACTTATTTTGGTTTACACTGTCACATCACTAAGGTGACTTAGATTAGTTTTCATTTCCATTTCACTAATGTGAGTTAGCTCAATTTTCGCTGTCACTTTACTGTGACCTGATCAGCCACTTTACTAAGGTGGCCTAGTTTAGTTTACACCTATAACTTCATTAGTTTGATTTAGTTTGGTTTTCACTGGCAGTTGGCTACCCAAGTCCGAAGCCCCCCCCCCCCACCCGGTATGGGAACGTACCGGGACGAAAGTGGATACGCCACTTACGGGCGTCAATCCATAAGGGAAGACTGCCAAATAACCTTGGTCGGGGCGACAGACGTCTAGTATACCGTCTACTAGCTATCCAGGCTAGTGCCGAAGGACATTGAGGAGTCTGCACAGCCCCGTCAAGGCTAGAGCCGAGATGCACTCAATAACCCATGGGTATTGGGACCACTGCCACGTCGAGTCCAACCCAGTCCGAACAGCTCCCCTAGGGAACGAGCTCGGATGTTCGGCCCGACTACTTCTGGTCACGTCAGAAGTACCACGGGTGCTCGGGGTACGCAGCGCTCGTACCTGAGTAGCTGAAGAGGTCGGAACCCCCCCCCCCCTACTGGTACTTCAATAATACAAATTAATTTCAATTTCTACTTATTAGAGCGTCAAACAGCAAAAACCTTTCTGGTTTCTCTCAGTAGCAGCATTCGCTGTGCTTCACACAACTTCAATCTTACACCACTTTGAGTAACTAGAACATTACATGGAATCAAGAACAACACATTCATTATCTCAATGATTGCCTCACTCGCGAACATGCATAGCTAAATACAGCTGCAAGAGTTTTCGGGTTCTTCGTGGGAAGAGAAGAGAAACTTTCAGAATTATCTTATTGCAGAATGAGCGCCCTTTCCTTATCACTTCAACCAGCCAGTCGGTCAATGCATTTGGTAAGTTTGGTTCATGACTGCTGCACTACTTACAAATTAACACTCTTTGACTTATCTAGATAAAACTCTGGACACGTAACCATAGGATCGAAAGCTATTCTTAGTTGCTTTCAAGTTCTCATTCGATATCGGAAATATTAGTCCATCTGTATTTTACAATATGCCATACGAGGTACATTAACTCATAGCTTCGAAAAACATAACAACTTTTTTTTGAATCGTATTAACCTGTTATATATAAACTATTCTGATTGAGCACTTAAAACATTAATATATGGACTATAACAAAAGAACGCACAAAAATTATGGGATATCTTAAGACCTAATAAAATTACCCCTACGCATATTTTAACCCCTTTAGAATAAACTTCTACCATTTAACCATGTAAACAAAAGTTTGAAAGCTTTCACTTTAGGTGCGAGCGGTAATTTTAGTCCTTTCGCAAAACCCAACTCTAACCCCATTTATTTTCTTCGTTTACTATTCATTTTGTACTACCTTTTTTGTTGAAACTCTGGAAATGAATAAAGAGACGATTTAGTTAACTAGAAAGCAAAATATTGCTAGCTATAGGGTATCTCTGACTAACAAATGCTAACAACCTCCAATTATCTTATATTTTATAGTATGTAAATATATTCAACATTGTAACAGCAAGAAGCCGTTTGCTGACTACCTGAATAGTAACTGCATGGCCATATTTTTCCCGTCGGCTGTCTTCAACCTTTAAATAATATTTATTATACAGCAGAAATTCCAACAGCTTACGAGACCAGCGTTGTGTCTTTGCACGCTGAGGTAAATTCTATCTGTTCCTTAATTGAAAAGTCTGCAGCCTTAAAAGAGTGCAAACGAAGAGGATTCGGGAAAGGAAAGCGGAAGTACACAAAGTAAATTCGGGCTCATCTTCCATTCAGCCGCCCCTGAAGTGAAATCTTAATTGGACCTTCCGAAGTTGGTAGCGCTAACCAAGAGCAGACTTCGACAAAAGGAATTAATATTTCTGAGAAATGCTTCCTTTGAGCACAGCAGTAGCTGGCATAACCATGGAACTCGAACTTATCGACAGAATGGTGTGCCTAAAACTACGAATAAGTATACGTGTTTATCAGTCCTCATTGTTTGCCATAATAATTAGACAATTACCACGTTTCCGTGAAGGATTGAAATCCATCTCACTATACATTCGTATACATTGCAATGAAAAACCCAAATACAGAACGAATTGAATCTTCAATACGTACCTCTGGGAGAGGGGATCGGAATGGAATCGAGTCGAAATATTTTGCATGTGAACAGCTCCGTATTCAAATCGTATTGAATACAACAAAGATATATATATATATTTTGCTGTACTTCTCGTAAGACGTTGTATGCATGTTTTATTTTCTTCAATAAATTGCCAGAAACGTTGTAATAATACACATAACAAAGATACATTTATATGTCCATAACCTATAAATGTATTCTCTCAAAAGCATACACCAACTTAAAAACAAACTTACAATAAACATAACTATATTTATTAGGTGGTTCGCAAATTTAAATCTAACTTGACCAGCATCAATTCTTGAATTACTTATTCTCGAACCTTGCGTATTCCAAACGACTACAATTATACTGAAATACGTAAAGCGTATTCAAATGGCTTTCTATTTACCATGGAAATACAGTAAATATATACAAGCTATTACAGCTCTAAAATGAAGCTGAAAATAAGCATTCCGTTGTTTATTTTTTTTAAATTCTTGAGTAGACTGCTATTTTTACTCCTATTTAAAGAGTCAGTCCAAACTTTTGTGTCCATTAGGTGTAAATTTGTACATATGAGATTAAAAAAGTGAGATTATTTTTTTACAAACTGTAATATATCCTATAGATTTTGCTGCCGTTTGTGGTGTAGTGGTTACTGTGTTAGTCTCTAAAACTCAAGATTGCAGCCTCAAATCTAGTGGAGAGTGATATGCATTTTTGAACGCATCCTTAACTTGGCTTCCTTCGAAATTGAAGTATGGCCGGTGGTCCCGTGTAATGTTTGTTTCCATGTAAAGGCACCCCATGCCTTGAAAGAAGAAGGTTCCTGGGCAAAATTCGGCAAGTCGTGGGCAGTGCCATCTGTGGGCGACAACTGATCATCTTGACACCATGGCGCAAAGCGACGAACTCACGAACTAGAAATTGAAGTCCGATCACAGAAACATCGTTAAGATTCCCTATGCTCCATATAGGAGCTACAGGAAATTAACTAACTATAATGTTGCCGAACAACAGATTACACCATACAATCAATCTCTCCTGCATCTCCTCATGAGAAAAATAGGATATTTATAAAGTGTTCCCATCGGACCCTATTTGTAGCCAACATCTTCCCTTGTCATTGTTTTCCCTTCTTTAGCAATTTCTTCAAAAGCTGTTCTCTTCCATGCATTTATTTGTTTGTTTTTTTGTCTTCCTCTTACATTTTTACTTTCGCTACACGTTCTATATACATAGAGTATAGAGAAAGTATTGCACTCTATCAAAAAATTCGATACTCAGCATATATGTTTTAGGGTCCCCTGTATCCACAAAAAGTATTTTAAGAAAAAGGTCTGTGTGTGTGTGTGTGTGTCTGTCCGCGTGTCAGAGTGTCTGTGAACACCGTCTGTGTCGGTAAAATACCAAACTTGGTATTTAAGTTTACTATCTTCCAGAGATGCGACACAAAGATTTTAAGAAAAATCCCTCCACCCCAAACTACCATTTACATGGAATTTTTTTCGAAAATTTTGATTTTCCTAAAAATGGCTGTAACGATTTTGATTAAAATATCGTATATTAAAGATATTTACCTGACAAATAAAATATTGAATTTCTTGAATTTTCAGGGAATAGCCTCTGGAGACTACTTTATTCTGGATGAATTTTACGGCATTTTTCATAACTACTAAACCGAAAGAGATGGACAAAAACTTACCACACAAAAAATGTACAGCACGATAAAACACACAATTTAAGTTATATGTTGTTGACATTGTTTACATAGATTACGTTTGTATAGATGTTTTGTAGATATCAATATACACCTGAAAACACATATTTATCAGCGCAGCGCCGTATAGTGTAGGGGCATAAGAGGTGACAGATATTTGACATTGACTGTGACAGGCACTCTTCCAGCATGCATGAATCGACTGGTGAACTGCTTATCTGAAAGTACAACTCGCTTCCTAGCTCTCATTAAGATTTTCACATGTCCAGATCTGTTGCGCCAGTTATATGAGGCATTGAGAACAGCACTATTAACCAACCCGGGTAACCCCAATTTGATTCTGATTATTAAATGCAAATGAGTCGGAAGAGAAAGGAACATGTTATATTGTGTGCATAAGGATGCAACCCAGTGCTACTCATACTCACAGTGTCTGATGTCTCCTTACATGTAGAGCAAATATTTAAGTAATGTAGGTGCTGCTTTTGATCTTCTCTACTATATAAAAACTATGTAATTATTCCACTCAAAAGTTCAATACGGAATATTGCGTGAAAATGCGCATTTAGTCTAAAACAAGCATTTATAAATAAGTGTGTGTATTTGGAGAATTGTTTGTTTATATGAAAACTGTGGGTCTCCATGGTTACCATGCTAAATCCCAAGATTGCAGGTTCTAACCTCGCGTAGGTTGATTAATTAATTTTTTTGGATACAGAAATCCTTAGCATGTCTTACAGAAGTAATAATAGGGCTACAATGAAGAATAATCCTCTTTATTGTTTCAGAAGTATTTTTATTCGTATCATTTTTCTGAACATACTTTTTTTAAGAGTTCTTATCGAAAAGAAAGATTGTGAGAAAATAGAAATAAAAAAAACCTAATGTGTTCCATTCACACGACTTTCTCTATATCTCTGCAACAAATTATTGTTGAAAAGCTTATGCTTTACTTTGCTTCATGCTAATCGAGAAAAAATTAGCAGAAATAGTCTTATTACCTACTTCCTTTTAAATAGAAGGGAAATAAGGGAGTATCATAGGTTAAAGTGATAGTCAAATGCTAGTTGCTATGTGACTGAAGTTCCTTTGTTTGTATGGACAGAAAATATAAGTTTTTGAAAGGTGAAATCAAAAACAATGATTAACTCAATAAATGATCAACTCCACGAAAAAAAGGTATATAACATAACTTGTGTGTTTTAACGTGCTCTACATTTTCTGCGTGGTAAGCTTTAGTCTATCTCTTACCGTGTAGCAGTTAAGCGAAATTCGACAAAATTCATCCAGAATAAAGAGGTCTTCAGGGGCTATTCCCAGAAAATTCTAAATATACATTTTATTTGGTATGTAAATATCTGTATTATACGGGATTACAATCAAAATAGTTAGAACCATTTTTTAGAAAGTTAAACTTTTCTAAAAAAGTTACATGTAAAGGGTAGTTTGTGGAGAGGGCATTTTATTGAAAATCTTTGTGGCGCATCCTTAGAAGATACCCAACTTAAATACCAAGTTTGGTTTTTAACGGTCTTTTCATTTGTGAGCTATGCTGCCCACAGACACACACATACACATAGACACACACACGCGGACAGGTTTCTAAAAATGCTTTTTTTGGATTCAGGGTGTCTCAAAACATATATGTTCGGTGACATCTCGGTATCTAATTTTTGGGTCCAATACAATACCTTCTCTATACACTCTGTACATAGTACGTGTAGAGAAAGTAATAAATGTGGATCCTTTAGACATTATTTTTTTTTTTCAATTAAAAGTTTAAATTCTTCGAAGTGATCGCGTGTACGTTTCTTTTTTTATTTTTTTGCACGTAACAGAATCCAATGCGTTATATGAAGAAAATCTTTGGACAAAATTCCACCATTTCGCGTCCGCAACGTGATTACGTCCTATAGTGTGAACTGTGGTTAACGAGCGCCGATCCCTCGTCACCATAGGGCTTAGCGGCGAACTCATGAACTTTAAGTAATTCCTAGTTTTAAATAATTGCTAAATAAAAATACATCGTCAATAACGCAGTGATAATAAAATAAGTTCTTTTTGTAGTAACGGATAATGTATAATAAGTAAATGCAAAGTTATTATTGGAAGAAACAAATCACACCTTTTTTTCTAAATGTTCAAAGTTATGAAATGCCTTTAAGCTTTTTTCTTTTGTAAAATTGTATATTTGGTAAGTGTTATATGATATATGAAAAGACCCTCTCATTCTATGTGCCCTTGGATCTTCATTCCTATAGTTACTGAGTTCTATGTATCCTTTTCTTGTTATATGTTTTGTATAGATTATGATTAGTATTATCGCGGACGAGGCTCTCAGACAATGTGACATAGGCTTCTATAGCCCTTGCAACTCTCGTGATACTCTGGGAGGGAGAATTGAGAGAAGAGACTCAAAGGGCGACCTATGGATGAGGTCCCTGACGTTGCCATACAAAACGCATCCGACGTCGCCCGGCGGACTCCCACAAGCCTCGGTGGCCTCCGACCTGAAGAATTCCGGAGACAGATCCTGACCGAGAAGCCCATCAATGACACCAGGAATAAACCTTTCCAGAACGCATATCTACCATCTAGCCACAACCCACCGAACGTTCTCGCCTGGTCCTTCAACTCTGAAACAAATGAACTGATAGGTAGCACAAAAAATAATGGGCAGAAAAGTCGCGGTAGATGTTGAGGCAACCCACCAATCAAAGAGACCACCAAAAACCTCAGATCAGAGGGAATGATCACCGGGGGGAATCTCCGAATGCGTACAGACGTTATGGCCTTAGCCATCCCACTCGGTTATTTTTATGTTACCGGGGAATGAAAAATACATCTAGTGCCATAGTCTCAAAATGTAATAGTCAGTTGTAGAAAACAATACCAAAAAAGTTTTTATATTATTTGAAGATGACATGCCTGTGCACAGCAGAAGTTCAAGTGCTTTTTGCCTAATCACTACAGCTTGCATCTGAAGTTCTCGTTAATTTCTGACACGCAGATACTTCTAATAGTCTTGGTAAATGAACAAAGGATGCACAATTTTACATTTCTCTTCATATGTAATTAAGTTAGTACACACCTTTCTTACTATAGTAGGTACTGACCACATTGTAGGAAACATTTAACACTGCATCAATAATCAGAGTTCCGGATAATTTTGCGTAAATTTTGCAATTTCTCCTCAGTTGAGTATGATGAGCAGTAAGGTCATGCACTGACAGAATTTCAGTTCGTTAAAATGGAAGAAGCATTAGGAACTTTCATAAACATAAAAGAGATTCAAAATAAAGTGGCACACTGATGGCTTCGCACAGCATAGTCACAGAGTTGAAGTAAATGGAATTCGCAAAGTCTGAGTCTTTCTCTGCTCCACACAAGGAAAGAAATATTTACTGAAGCCAAGGTTTGCAGGACAAAAAATGATTTTCGCTTTATAAATAGACTAACACAAAAAAATACACACAGAACTCAAGTGAACCATCGATTATAGTACATATACAATAAACACACATACACTCGAGGCGTGTCCGAAAAGAATGTGCATTTCGTTATACCGCTACCTAACATTAAGGTCGCAATTTCTCTTATTCATTTTCTGTGTACTGATCTCACTGCAGTCGTATCGTGTTTATTGATGATCGTTCAAAATGTTTAAGACGATTTCTGTTCCCGCTAACTGTGAAATGCGTTCCGTAATACAGTTTTTGAACGCTAAGAATATTAAGTCAGCTGATATTCATTCTTAACTTGCAGAGATTTACGGCGAAATTGTAATAACAGATGGAATGGTCAGGCAATTCAATGATGTACATGATGAAGCATGGAGTGAGCGGCCTTCTGTTGTCACTAATGGTTTGGTTAAACAAGTGAATGAGGCAGCTCGTAAAAACATAGGTTCCCAATAAGAATACTTTGTTTTGTGTTTCAACAAATTTCAAATACTGTTTTTCAAGAAATTATCTCAAAGTACTTAAATTATCGCAAACTATTTTCCCGTTAGGTTCTGAAAATGCTTTCGGACGTCCACAAAACGAAGTGACTGGGCAGCGCTTTGACATTTCTCACCCGATACACAAATGAAGAAGATAAATTCTAAGAACAATAGTGACCTTCATGAATCTTGGGTTTGTCATATCACTCCAAAAGTAAAACAGTCGATGGAGTGGAGGCACACAGGATCGTCCAAACAACGGAATTAAGATAATGTTGTCAACACGAAAAATAATGTGCACGTATTCTGGGACAGACAGTACTTTCTGCTTGTTGAGTTCCTTTCTAGAGATGCAGCCATGAATGCGGTAGGATGCTAAGATGATTGAGGAATTTTCGGCGCGAAATTCAAAATAAAAGGTCTGGAATGCTCAGTCAAGGTATTGTATTACTTCAGGATTCCCTCGTCCCCATGTTGTTGGCGTCACACAAAACCTTATTCAACAATACGGTTGGAAGCAGTTCAATCACCCGCCATACAGCGCCTTCTACCACTTGTACTGGAACCTGAAGTGTGAGTTCCGAGAAAGATGATTTGACAGTGATGATGACACAACACAATGTACTCGGCAGTGGCAGTCTTCACTGGCGGCAGTTTTCCTTGAAGAGAGCATACATTAGTCGACTTTTCGCTATGACAAATGCCTGAAAAAGTGTCAACTATGTCGAAAAATAGGATAGGGAACACAAGAGTACATGCACATGTGCGATTCATGTACCGGTATACGGTATGAAAAAATACTTAATATATTTGTTTCCAAACTGGTACTTACTTTTCGGATACACCTCGTATGTATATATAGGTCATATCGTGGCGGAACTATTCGGCTAGATATCGCGAACATTTTAGGATTACTTCGTACCACACCACTTTTCGCTTGGTGCAAAGCAGATATCGATAGGGTGCATCACCTGACTGCTTTCAATATCTACCAGGTGACCGTATTTGACATTTACAAATATCCCTTCGAGCGTTAAAAGAGTTGCAGAACTCAACGGGACTGTTCAAGTTCAAACCTGTAAGTGTGTGCGAATTTTCTTTGATCTCGTCTATCGTTGCAAATCTACGTCCTTTCAACGGGGTTTTCAACTTTTGAAATATAAAAAGTCCGCAGCGGCCAGGTCTGAAAAGTCCGGAGGATGAGACAGCACAGTGATATTATATTTTGTGCAATAGTCACGCACCAACAGGGATGAATGTACGGCTGCGTTATCGTGACGCAAGAGCCATGAATGGTCTCGCCATATTTCAGGCCGTTTTCTTCTCACATTTTCTTGCAAAACATCACGATAGCACCATCGATTAACAGTTTGTCCATCTGGCACGAATCCATGATGAAATACTCCTTCAAAGTTAAAGAAATCTATCAGCATGGTTTTGACATTTGGCCTGATATGACGAGCTTTTTTTGGTCTAGCAGAATCTCTGTCAACCCATTGTGAAGACTGAACCTTGGCCTCAACATCATAATCGTAGACCTACGTCTCAATACCAGTTATGATTCTCTTAAGGAATCATAAGGAATCTCTCTCGTCCTCATTTACGCGATCCAAAAGCTCTTCACAGATTGCGAGGCAATGATCTTTCTGTCTTGACTCAAGAGCCGTGGGACGAACTTGGCGGCAACACGAGATGCATTCCAAGATCCAACTGAAATGATGACATGATCCAACTGAAATGTTACATTCTTCTGCAATCTCTCGGACAGTAAGTCTTCGATTGGCATGCACAATTTCGATGATTTCCGCCCGGCTATTTTTAAACCGCGTGAACCATTCGTAACACCGAGTATGGCTAAGCACTGATCACCATAGGCTTCCTGCTTCATTTACTGTGTCTCAATAAAGATTTTCTTGAGTTTTCACACAAAATTTAATGCAGACGCGTTGCTCCTCTAATTTTGCAATCTCGAAATTTGCAAAATGCGACACAACGTTCTACTCAATACAGCACTGAACGATAACTAACAGATATACAACAATGAAACCTGCGGCAGTTATACATCAAACACAGGTGTGTGCAGGAATGAATGCCAATCGCATTTCGCATTGGCACGAAAGTACAAATATTCCGAAACTTTTTGAACAGACCTCGTATGTATAATAATATAATAGTTAACCTAGTTTGTGATCGATAAAATACTAAACGAAAAAATCTGATGTGTTCAATTTTTACATGACTTTCTCTACATTTCTGCAACAAATTATTGTTAAAAATCTTATGCTTCTATTTACTTCATGCTAATGGAGAAAAATTAGCAGAAATAGTCTTATTTCTTGCATCCTTGTAAGTAGAAGCGAAATAAGGGAGTGCCCTAGGTTAAAGTGAAAGCCAAAAGCTGGTTGCTATGTGACTGATGTTCCTTTGTTTGTATGTACAAGAGTTGACAAATTCCTATATGAGAAGAGTATAGGTTTTTCAAAGCTGAAACCCATGACAATAAATATCTCCAAACGATCAACTCCAAGAAAAAAATGTATATGTATAAAGTGTTTTATCGTGATCTACAATTTTTGTGCAGCAAGTTTATGTCTATCTGTTACGGTTTACCAGTTAGGCAAAATTCAGCAAAATCCATTGAGAATTAAGAGATCTCTAGTGAATATTCCCAGAAAAGTAAAGATATACATTTTATTTGCCATCTAAATATGTTTAATATTCGGTACTTTAGTCAAAATCGTTAGACCATTTTTGAGAAAATCAAATTTTTAGAAATTTTTTCCATATAAATGTACAAAGTTTGGTGTTTTACCGACTTTTTGGATTTTATACCGTCCTGCGAATTAGAACCTACTCTTTAATTATTTATATTTACTTAGGCACAATACATTAAATATATTTAGTGGCTATTCCCAGAAATTAAAGATACACGTTTTATTTGCCACCTAAATATTTGCCAAAGAAACGTTGCATAATAAAAAGAAGTCCTTCACTGGTGGAAGAAGATCCTAATGCAGCAACCTGGTATACTCGTGTGTCCCATTAGACTGTTTTGAGAAAACTTTAAAAGAGGAATTGCTACGCCCTTATGTCCAGTATATCTCTGAATTAATGAATAAGTGTATTTATTAACGTAACAATATCATATATTGAATTTCAACAATCGCATGGGTCCACAGACCGTACGTGCTCTTGTATTACACACTAAAAAGCAATATTAAAACAAAAACAACAAAGAATTAAAGGAGTAAACACGAAAAAAAAAACAAAGGTAATACACAATATAAAGCAATATTAAAACAACAGCAAAGAATTAGAAGAGTAAACCCGAAAATAAAAATACGAAGATATTAAAATTTAGCAATTTAAATTTACAGCATAGAGTGCACCTTCATAAATGAACCCTCTTATAATAGATAAATACACTTAAAAGAAATATATACACATAATATATACACAATAAATAAAACCTTAGTGACCGGGCACCTTTCTTAAATCTCAGCTGTCTTGCCTTAAGTATAAATTTACCTAGCCCGTGCCTGCCAGTAGCGTCCAACATGCTTTTAGCTCTACATTCGCGGTGGTAAAGAATCGCGGTAAATATTTTCCCCGCCATTCCTCCGTACCCCTACATCTTGCCAAGATATGGGTCCACGACCCTTCCTCCTCGCAAATGGGACAGATTCTCGTACCATTCTCGTCAGCAATTTTTGTGCTTGTCCATGCTCCTAGTCTAATCCACGCGAGCCCCTCTCTAATGAGTTTGGAACCAATTTTGATGTATTGCTCCATACCGCACTCCGATTTTAGCCCAGACTGTATATCTAATGAAACCTTCTCCGTGCATTGCGCAAGTATTTGCTGTCTGTCAATATCACAGAGTCGGTTTTTAATTTTTCTCCAAATACTCCGCCTGTTTGCCTGCCCCGCCATCCAAATGTATCCCATCCCAATGGTTTCCAACCCTTTCTTTAATTTTGATGCCCACGTGGAATTACCTTCCATTCGCAGCTGTTCACGGTAGCAGACTGCCCTAATTAGAGATTGGTTTCTGTGAACGATTCTCTTCGAATATTCATCTCTCTGAGGTAGTTTATGAGACAAATTTAGCAGTTTACAGAGTGATTTCTTCAACAAGAAGGGGAATTTCCCTTAAAATTCTTGCAGTGGATGGAGGAACGTTTAGTATAAATGGAGTAACTGATTACCATAATGCACACAACTGGGCTTACGACAATTCACACACAATAAGACAAGAAAACCTCCAATACATTACAGAAGTGCCTGATGTGGAAACGTTGCAAGAAATAATACTTCGAGCAGCGGAAAAAATATGAAATAATCCTTAGGTACTTCGTAAAGAGCAGATGAATTCGAGAAAATGTTGTGAAGTATGTGTGTTGGTGAGCGGTGCATAACTTAAACGAGGTTCTCATTGATTTTATGTGCTTGTCTTGCCTTAAGTATTCACAGAATTTTATAATTTACAAATGAGATAAGCGTGATCATATAATTTGGTTTTTCAAGCTTTATTTGCCTTTATAAATAACGGTTCCTAATAGTAATTTGCATAACATTGTAAATACTTCCTCAGTTACATATTATTACGTATGATATAGGATACGTTACGACCACGTGTGCTTTACTACTTATTTGTATACCATAAGTGTTAATTGATCTTGGATTAGTGGCAGAAAGTAAAGAAAAAAGTTAACTTGTTGATGTTACGTGAACCTGTTGAATTTGCTGTATTGCAATATTAGTGTAAGGTAAAATAATAGCTCTTTTATCGGTTTAATTGTTTCTTCACACAAGCCGTGTGTCGGACAGGAGTTGGATAGGTAGAGTCAGACTGAACAATTCAATGCCATAGCTAGGATTTGAAACACGGGTCTCCCGGTCTCTAGCCGGTTGCTCTTCCGCTGAGCTACCATGGCAATATGCCGACGTACTGCTGAATTTCTCACCACAAGGTGATCTCAAATTGTCATCTAGTTGTCATCTCAGATTAATTTGCGATCACCTTGTGGTTTACCGGGAAACATGTTGCCATGGTATCTTAGTGCCAGAGCAACCGCCTAGAGACCAGGAGATTTTTTTTTTTTTTTTTTTTTTTTTTTTTTTTTTTTTTTTCAATGGACTCCGGCGCTGTATTCCTTTTTTCTAGTTTCCTATATTTCCTTAGTTGACCTATTAATGTTTAACGTTTTCTTTTACCTATACATACACAAACATGTATACATCTACAAACACAGAAACATCCATGCCCAAGGTGGGACTAGAACCCACGATCCCGTGCGCCACGTAGCACTAAAGCGAGGCACTTTAGCAAGCGTGGCCACGAGAATCGTCATTAACTAATAATCAGATTCAGTTTTTTTGTGTAATTTAACGTCCTTTAACCTGATTGGTCACATCGGACGATGAATGAAATTGGTGAAATGATGCTCAAATGATCTCGGGGTCCATGGAGCTTAGAGTTACTCGACATTCGTCTTCTCAGGATAAGGTAAAACCCCGAAAAATACCTTATCCGGGTAACTCACCCTAAGCGAGATTCGAACTCACGACCTGTTGAATAATAGTTCAAATCCCGACTATGGCATTGAGTTTTTTAGCGTGACTCTACCTATCCAAGCTGTTTTATCGTTTAAAATACGATAAAAGCAAATGCTTTATCCTGTATAAAAATCTGATCATTTAAACGAGTTATTCTCTAGTAAGCGAGCATCTTGGTTCTCAATTCCTAACACCTGTGTTTATTGTTTTCCATTAGTGGTATGCTTATCTGAAAGAAAAAAATCTGATGTGTTCCATTCACATGACTTTCTCTACATCTCTGCAATAAATTATTGTTAAAAAGCTTGTGCCTCTATTTACTTCATGCTAATCGAGAAAACACCAGCAGAAATAGTCTTATTACTATCTTCCTTGTAAGTAGAAGCGAAATAAGGGAGTACCATAGGTTAAAGTGAAAGTCAAAAGCTGGTTGCTATGTGACTGATCTTCCTTTGTTTGTATGGACAGGAGTTGACAAATTCCTGTATGAGAAAAGTATGTTTTTTAAAGGTAAAAACAAAAACAAGGAATATCACAAAAACGACCTACTACACGAAAAAAATGTATAACATAAATTGTGTGTTTTAAAGTCCTGTACATTTTGTGTGTGTTAAGTTTTTGTCCATCCCTTACCGTTTAGCAGTTATGCAGAATTCCGTAAAATTCATCCAGAATAAAGCAGTGTTCAGAAGCTATTCCCGGAAAATTCAAGATATACATACTATTTATTAGGTAAGTATTTTTAATATGCGGTATTTTAATCAAAATCGTTGGAGTCATTTTTGCGAAAATAACAATTTTCGAAAAAAGTTCCATGTAAAGAGCAGTTTGTGGTGGGGGGATTTTTCTCAAAATCTTCATGTCGCATCACTGGAACATACTAAACTTAAATACGAAGTTTGGTATTTCACCGACTTTTCGTTTTTGAGTTATGGTGTTCACAGACACACACATACACGGACTTTTGTCTGAAAATACCTTTTTTGGTTACAGATGACCCTAAAACATATATTTCCGGTGAAATCTCAGTATCGAATTTTTGAGTTGAGTGCAATACCTTCTCTATACACTATGTACATAGTGCGTATAGAGAAAGTAGAAAATGAGAAAGAACAAAGACAATATTATGCCATAAGGTTTAGTAAAAGCAAATATAACGCAATTATATGTGTCTAGAGAAAAAGTGTAATGAAAATGATAATTAAGAGGCAAACAAGGATTAAATGGAAGCGGAGAATAGGAGAAAAGGGAGAAGTATCGAATCACTTACAGGTATTTTTCGACTGCAAAGTAGATAATGGTAATCCCTGGCCTTAGACTACACACACGAGTAAGAGGAACGGAATATTGGAGCACTGTGGGAAGTAACAGAAGAGCGTCGATAACAAAGACAAACGCTAGAGGAGGGTTCCTTTTCCCTTGAGATCTAATTGCCAAAGTAAATCCTGAGCGGTAACTGTTCCAGCGAACAGTGAAATAGAAACCGTTTATTATAAGACCGAGAAGTACAGCTCCGGGCTCTTCAGTTCGTACGTGACGTGCCTCACTCATCGTATGGTTTCAATACTTTGAGCCTTTGCTTTTCAGAAAGTAAGTGCTACAAGTAAAATGTTGGTATTAATTTGTGCCTCACATTCTGGTACTTTTAAAAATGATTTGATAATTACTTTTGCAAATATTAAATACATTATATGCAAATTAAAGGAACTCTCAGCAATTAACTGAGGATATATATATATATATATATATATATATATATATATATATATAAAGAAATTTTCGATCTACAAAATCTGATGTGCTCCATTCACATGACTTTCTCTACATCTCTGTAAGAAATTAGGTATTGTTAGTAAGCTTATGCTATCTATTTAATGTTAAAACATTAACAGAAACGGTCTTAGTTCCTTTATAAGTAGAAGGGAAACAAGAGAATAAGACATGAAGGGAATATGAAAAAAAATGTATACGGCATAAATTGTGCGTTTTATCTACATTTTTGTGTAGTAAGTTTCTGTCTATCTCTTATGGTTTGCCAGTTATGCAAAATTCAATAAAAATCATTCAGAATAAAGAGGTCTTTAGAGATAATTCTCATTTTATTTGGGATTTAATATCTCAAGTATATACGATTTTATCAAAATCGTTAGAGCCATTTTTGAGAAAATCAAAATTTTCGAAATGTTTTCCATGAAAGGGAAAAGGGGATTTTCTTGAACAACTTCTTGTCGCATCCTTGGAAGATACCAGACTTAAATACCAAGTTTGGTATTTAACGGTGTTTTTGTTTTTGAGCTATGCTGTCCACAGGCACACACAGACGCATACACAAGGACCTTTTTCTAAAAGTGCTTTTTTGGATTCAGGGAGACCTAAAACATGTATTTCCGGTGAAATGTCGATTTCGAATTTTGGGTGCAATACAATACCTTCTCTATACACTATGTACATAGTACCTACGTGTAGAGAAAGTAAAAAGTGTTTTCATATACACGACGACAGCATACGTTTGGAAGAATTTTAATTTCTACTTCAGTCCTTTCCAGTTCAAACGCGCAAGTAACGCATACGGCATAGATCTCCACGCAGTTTTGTACCATTTATTTTGGTAAGAGTGAAAATTATAGCCTTCTCTTCTACTCCATCAGGTAATATATCATATTGACAAACTTGCAAAGGTCTAACAATTGTACTAAAGTGAGAAATAAAAATGCAATATAAGGTCAAAGAAATACATTAGAATAAAGAAAAGAAAACTTAAAACAACAATTATTTTATATAGGTAGAAACCGTTTCTCTAAATGGTCAAATGTCTGTGTCTGAAAAAAATAGTTACTACCACAAAAATAATAATAACAATAAATTAATGTTATGAGTTATATATTAACAAAATAAGCGAGGTCTCTGTGCTTAGCTCCGTCCGCTCCTGTGAGCTGGTCTGGCATTGCCCCCCCTCTAATTCCGAGGAGTCCCCCGCGCTAGTATACTCATACCTTTTTTCTTTTTTTTTAAACAAATACAATTCCGGAGTCTGGTCAGGACTCCAACACTGTATTCCTTTCTTCTCATTCCTCTTTTATTTTCCTTTTTCCCTAAAGTTCCTTTGTATACCACTTTCTGTTCTCTGACAAATACACATACACAAACACCCATGCCCTAGGCGGGACTTGAACCCACGATCCCCTGCGCCACGAAGCACCAAAGCTAGACGCTTTAGCGAGTGTGGCCATGGGGACCGGCATATACCGCGTACACATTTCATTAAGCAGGTTTACTCTTACTGAAATTAGATGGCAGTGACGTTCCCTAGATGGCGCGATTGTAGTTTGTTTAGAAGGAGTCGACATGACCTGTATTTGCCCACCACTGCTGATCTCGGGTATTTGTGGAGAAAGTAAAGGCAAGAGGTCTAATTACTGAAAGACACCGGAGCAGACGCAAACTTGCAGTTAATTCTCGTTGAAGTATTCAGTCCGGAAATAACCAAGTTAATAATTTGGCTCCTGTGTTTTTCAATTGTAAATATGAGCAATAGTTTAACTATGAGTAACAAAAAGGAAATAATAGATCATCATCCAAAGTCTTAGAGGCATAGCACCTGGAGAGCAAAAGTTGCTTTCAAAGATGAGGAGAGACAAGTAGTCTAATGCCGAAATATGAAAATCCTGAAAAAAATAGTTTTATTAGTTATAGCGGAATGAATCAATAATTAATTTTACTCTTTAAAATATTTAAGAGCAATGTGTAAAATTCAACGCGATTTAATTGTGAGTAAATCTCAAAAACTTACTACAAAATATATCATTTTTTTCCATTCACATGACTTTCTCTACATCTCTGCAGCAAATTATTGTTAAAAAGCTTATGCTTCTATATACTTCATGATAATCGAGAACAAATTAGCAGAAATATTCTTATTATTTGCCTCCTTGTAAGTAGAAGCGAAATAAGGGAGTACCATAGATTAAAGTGATAGTCAAAGCCTGGTGACTAAAGTTCGTTTGTTTGTTTGGACAGGAGTTGACAAATTCCTGTATGAGAAAAGCATGAGATTCTTAAAGGTGAAATCAAAAACAAGGAATGACTCAAAAAGGATCAACTCCATGGAAAAATGTATTTTGTTGTGGCAAGTTTTTGCCCATCTCTTACGGTTTAGCAGCTATGCAAAATTCCGTAAAATTTATCCAGAATAAGGTAGTCTTCAGGGCTATTCTCAGAAAATTCAAGATATACAACTCATTTGTGAGGTAAATATCTTTAATATACGATATTTTAATCAAAACCGTTACAGCCATTTTTGAGAAAATCAAAATTTTCAAAAAAAAAAAAGTTCCATGTAAAGGGTAGTTGGGGTTGGGAGGATTTTTCTCAAAATCTTCGTGTCGCATCCCTGGAAGATATTAAACTTGAATACCAAGTTTTGTATTTTACCGACTTTTCGTTTTTGAGTTACCGCGTTCAAAGACACAGGGACATACACACACGGGCCTTTTTCCGAAAATGCTTTTTGTAGATAAAGAGACCCTAAAACGTATATTTCCGGTGAAATCTCGGTATCGAATTTTTGGGTGGATTGCAATACCTTCTCTGTACACTATGTATATAGTATGTGTAGAGAAAGTAAAAAGGGGATATCTTCATCAGTGTTATTCGTTACCACTGGCGTAGCATCAATACATTTTTGCGCTGGATGAGAAATGTGTAAAAATGTCGATGTAAATGAGGGTGAAGGTGGATGCAAAACCTGATTACTCTCACAGTGTTAAAAGAAGTTTGATTTTCTTCTACCGACCATCCTGCACTAAGTTAATGAAAGGTTTTAGTAATTGAAGCTAATAACTTTTGATGCCGTGCAAGAAGTGCATTAATGTGAGCCTTTTCTTGCTCGCTCAAAGTGGATAAAAGAAGTAATTGCAAACGTTCCATGTGGTAATTAAGCGTTGCTTTAATTCTACGGAAATACTTCGCAGTGACACAGCTCGATTGTTCCTAAATTAAAACCTGAAATTCATTAAGTGCAATTGTGTGTTTTGTAACAATTCCACTAATTCTCGTTTGGTAAATCGATTAATGTTAGTCCTAGAATCTAAAGCAGCTTTAAGCAACTACAACAAGGTCGATAACATTGCCGAAGCATTACAAGCTATTCCTTTGCGTTGTAATTCAAGAGTCAATGAAGCCTGTTGCGTATATACGGATTAGGAAAATAACATTCCAACTCTTCAAATGGGAAGTTTGCCCAGATTTCCTTCAAAGAATCTTACATAAAACACTCTACTTAAATAAAAGAGGTATAATAGCGAGTACGACAAGAAAAAGTCGAAAAGACCAAGGGAATATCGTTATTAAGAATATGTCCAGATAGCGCAAGAATCGCGACATAACTTATCCAAACAGAATCAGTTTGAGGGAATGCAAATGCAGCGCAAATAATACGGAAACTACATGACAAAGAAAAAATGCACGAATCCTGAAAGCTATCATGAATCATAAGAGAAACAAAATGCACGTAATTAGAAAAAAAAAAAAAAATTGATGTGTTCCATTCAATGATGACTTCTTCTACATCTGTGTAACAAATCATTGGTCACTTTATGATATCGAGATAAACACTAACAGAAATGGTCTTATTACTTAGTTCTTTATAAGTAAAAGGGACATAACGGAATACACCAGGCTAAAGCGATAGTCATATGTTTTAAAATGTCACTGCTATGGGATTGAAATCCGTCTATTTGCATGGTCAGGAGTGGACAAATTCGTGTATGGAAACGTTTTAAATATTTTAAAACTGAAACCAATAACAAGAAATATCTCGAAAACGGTCAAATCCTGGAAAAAGACGTATATGACATAACATAAATTGTGTGTTTTAAGGAGCTCTACATTTTTGTGTAGTAAGTTTTTGTCTATCTCTTACAGTTTACTGGTTATACAACATTTAAAATATCGTCCAGAATAAAGAGGTTTTAGATGCTATTCAAGGTATACATTTTATTTGTCGTGTAAATATCTTAAATATAAGATATTTTAATCACAATCGTTAGAGCCATTTTTGAGAACATCAAATATTTCGAATTTTTTTGTATGTAAAAGGTAATCAAAAATCTTCGTGTTGCATCCTTAGGAGATACTGAACTGGAATATTGAGTTTAGTGTTTAACGAACTTTTCGTTTTTGAACTATGCTACCCACAGACACTCACACACACACACAGAGCAAACATATACACATACATGGACCTTTTTCTATATGTTTTTTTTTTTTTTTTTTTTTTTTTTTTTTTTGGGTTCAGTGGGAATCAAAACATATATATCCGGTGAAATCTTGGTATCGAATTCTATAACTAGAGATGATAGATTGCACTATCGTTTCCCGTGCTGTTTGGTTATGAGAAAAGATATATTGTCAGGAAACACATTAAAGTACACAGAAACCCACAAATAGAATGAAATACTCGGTACACTGATGTACACTTTAAATGAGTATGTACTTTAACTCCTCAAATGAAAGAGTTAAGTGCCAGAGAGCTTGTAAATAAAGGATATGTATTCCTAATATGTTTCACTTAAATTTCTTACCTCACGCGAAGTAGAAACAAAATGGCTGTCCCACGATCCGCTGTCGTTATTATGCCGAGTTGTAGAATATTTCCGCAGGACGCAATGACTAGAATGGATGTTGAACTGTCCTTGATAACACTTTCAGACCTATAAATAATTAGCAGTGTGAGTTAGTAAGAAATATGAATTTTGATAACCTTTGTTATTTGTTGGCAAATTATCGGTAATATTTTTTACAACTGTAACAGTTGAATTTTTCCTGCTAGTTATGATTTACTAATTTAGAATAAGAGACAGTATAAATGTCTAAAGTTGAAATGAATTATAATTCTATAAGCTAAGTTTTTGAATAATTATGTGCGGCATTCTCATGCAGTTCAATATAGAGTGTTCAAATTTGATTTGCCGAAAGCTGTTTCCCGAATTTAGCCCTGCCAAAAACATATTTTGGAATTGCCTTCCCTTGGACCTCGCGAAGTCGTTGACTTAATTTGGTGTCGTGGCCGCTTTCGCGCTGTATGAGTTCTCACTGGTTATATTTTTTCTACGGCGAGCCAGCTCAGAAAAAGTAATCCACCTTCGTCGCAAATGAGGAATTTTCCCTCGCTGGGAGACCTGGTCCGGGGTGCACTCAGCCTCGTGAGGAGAGCCAATTGAGGAGCTACTTGATTGAGAGGTAGCGGCTCCAGATTGAGAAGACCGCATTAACCGGCCGGGAGGGACTCGAGGCGCTGATCAGTCTCACTCTTCAGCACTGCACCCTACTCATGACGCCTTCGGACCGGGATGGGGGATGCAGCGGCCCGGCGGTAGGCCAAGCTTCCTTGGTGTTAGTTTATGACAAGAAATACGGTGAAGACAAACTAACTTCCAAAATAAGCACATGCCATTTATTTATTAATAAAAAATTCTGGTGTGGTACATTAACAGAGCCCTCTGTATCGCTACTGCCACAAACTATTCTTCTGAAAATGTATTATTATATTTACTTCATACTAATGAGATAAATATATCAGAAATGGACTTATTGCATATTTTCTTGTAGACACAAAAGGAATAAGTAAGTCCATTAGGCTAAAGCGATGGTTAAAACCTTTAAAGTTTAGTCGCTATTTGATGGCTTTGAAATTCCATTCACTTTGCTTGAACAGGAAAAAGATAAAGGAATGACGACTTCCCCACTTGAGAAAATGAAATGCATTGTACAATTAAATCCAATAACACGGGATATCTCAAAAGGGTTCAACTCAATAACAAAAATTAAACTTGATATAAATTAGGTGATTTAAAATCATCTTTATTTTTTGTGTAGTATCTTTTTGTCCGTCTCTTACATTTTACCAGTTATTGCAAAAGTAATCCAGAAACTAGGGGACTTCAGAGGCTATTTCCAGAAAACCAAAGATGTACAGTGTATTTGCTGTACAAATTTCTTAAATATATATGGTATTTTAACAAAATCGTTAGAGTATTTTGAGGAAACCAAAAATGTCAAAA
Source organism: Hymenopus coronatus (assembly GCA_030762935.1). NCBI lineage: Eukaryota > Metazoa > Arthropoda > Insecta > Mantodea > Hymenopodidae > Hymenopus > Hymenopus coronatus. The sequence goes on along the minus strand of CM060887.1, from coordinate 74,043,042 downwards.
GTGTACTATATAAAAGGTGACTCAGCTTGAAAGGGTTTTCCGGAAACTATTCGTGTCGCATGTTCTTACAAATACATTTTGGTATTTAGCCAACTTTTCGTTTTTTAGTTATGCTGTTCCCACGCACACACATACACACAAGTCAGACGAATCTTTTTCCAAAACTATTCATCATAGATTTATGGGATCTCTAAACGTATATTTTCAGTGGTTTCAGAAAGTCATTTTTGGATGTTTCTACCTCTATATACGTGCTAGAGGAAGTAAAAGCCTTATTTAGCTTTTGTAATCCCTTTTTTTTTTTTATTTTGGTGTATACAAATCTTAAAGTTACTAAGGCCTGTAAACGAAAAATTAATAGTATAGTAATCAATATTTTTCCTTTGCAGCTATGTGATACATAAACGGTCTGTCCCAGAAGTACCCAACCTGACGTATAGTTACCGGCTGTTGTTTTAAAAACAACAATGGTAAAAACTACCAACCTTAGAAACCTTAAGTTTGAAGTTTGACGAGCATTTGTTCAGCAACCACCATTAGAGAATGCTCTCAGCAAATTTTTAAACATGGATAAAACTGATTATTGTTATGTAATACAATACTTTCATTTGAAAGGTCTTAGTCCAACTAATATTAAAGCTGAGCTAGATTCTACTTTGGGGCAGTCTGCTCCTTTGTTTACAGCAGTGAAATATTGAATATCAAGAGTTTAAGCGCGGCCATACGAGCTGCCAAGACGAACATCACAGTGGTCAACCAAATAAGGTTACCAGTCCAGAAATTGTAAAGAAAATCCACAAAATGGTATTGGACGACCGTCGACTGAAAGTGCGCAATGCAGACACATTGCAGACATTTCAAAAAGTTCTGCACATTACATACTGACTGAAAATTTGGATATGAGAAAGTTGTGTGCAAGGAGGGTGCCGCGTTTGCTCACAACAGAACAAAAATAGCGTCGTGAGAATATTTCAGTCGAGTATTTGGCAATGTTTCGCTACAATATTTTTGCAATTCATAACATTGGAGGAAACCAGGTTCATCAGGTCACATCTCAGTTGAAGAAGCAATCAAACAGTGGATTGGAAGGGGAGAATCGGCAGCAAAAAAGGAAAAGTAATCAATGGTGAATATTTTGTGAACTTGTTACAGCGTTTGAGTGATGACATCGAGCAAAAACGCCGCATTTAGCGAAAAATAAAGTTTTGCTTCGCCCGCCTGGGTAGTGTGGTGGTAGCGTGTTTGCTTCACATTCAAAACGTCGTGAGTTCGAATCTCGCTTAGGGTGAGTTACTCGGATAAGGCTATTTTCGGGGATTTTCCTTATCCTGAGAAGACGAATGTCGAGTAACTTTAAGCTCCATGGATCCCTAGATCATTTGAGCATTATTTCACCAATTTCATTCATCGTCCGATATAAGCAACCAGGTTAAAGGACGTTAAGCTACAAAAAAAAAAAAAAAAAAAAGTTTTGTTTCATCAAGACAATGCACCAGTTCACACATCCGTTATTACCATGGCCAAAATCAATGAGTTAAAGTTCAAATTGTTTCCTCATACACCCTATTCGTCAGATTGAGCCCCCTCTGATTCCAAACTTGAAAAAATGGCCTGGTGGTAGAAGATTTGCCAACAATGAAGAGGTGGAGTCTGCAGTTGAAGGCTTTTTTGCAGACCTCGATAGTTTTCAGTATACGCTATTGAATATCACTGGGAAAAGTGTATGGAGCTGAAAGGAGACTGTTTAGAGAAATAGAGATGTTTCTCCCCAACTTTTTTGTGCTTTCTTTGTTGGGTCGGGTAGTTCTGGAACAGCCCTCGTAAATTTGTTGAAATAAATTTAAATAAAGTGTTTCTTACTATAATATTTATACGATTGTTACAATCCCCTTGAGAGTAAAGACTAAAAGAGGAATTAAAGCGGCGTTTTTACGACGGGAGGAACGCGTCCTTTTTTGTAAAACATTTCCTTTGTTAAAGAGAAGTCTATGGTGTGCGTTACATTTGAAGTGACCTTTGTGCAAGTTGCCCATATCTAGTGCCCTCAGTGCGCAGTAAGGTGCTGCATGCGAGTTAAATGAGGGGGCTATCTGGCTCACTAATGTAAAGGAAATATTACACTCCTGAGAACCTGAACACCTGCAGGTACCTTCATCAGCATCGCTGCGTGCGAGCGAGCACTGCACTTATGGACACAGCGAATTCTCCACTAAGTTTAACAAAGCACAAGGCAACGTTGATTATCTGCACCAGTGAAATTCGCAAGGGACTGGAATGCAAACGACTGCGTTATACTTCCTTTAGAACTTCCTCTGAGAAGGATATTTCTTTTTGGGTTTTGTACCTGCGGATTGTCACTGCATTGGACATTATGGATTGCTCTGCTGCCGAGAAGGATACACACAGAAAGGAAGAGGAGATGAATTATTCTGCTGGTATTAATTACAATTATATTTTAAGGGACAATTAGTCAAACATAATTAAACAACCATAATGTAAGCTTTTTAATTATTACGTTGGATTAATTATCTAAGAACGCCATCATGTAAATATATTTACCTGATCTAAAATTAGAATTAGGTGACCTTTAGATACCCTGATGGGTTGATTATATATTTTTAATAAAAAGTTATTGAGTAAAAGATTTAAGGTTAATGTATTTTCTAAATTTTCGTATACATTTATAGAATAATCTATGTTGAAAAATAAGATCTTAGAAAGATGGTAGATAATAATTAATAACATTTTATTGGAATACAAAATATTTTGATACTGAATCCACTTAAAACCTTTTCTTACAATTTTATACAAGTTTATACAATTTGTTTGTATTTGTAGGATTGGCACCCTCCTAGACCAGAAGCCTGTCGGGGAGTCAACGGCACGAAACCACAGAGTGGAGATGCTGTTACGAGGGGTCGGCCCGTAGCCAGGCATGAGCATGAAGTGGACGATATGAAATGTAAGTGAAATTGATTATTGGAAAGGTGATGATGGAGTAATTGTTGGAATGAGTGGTGGGAGAAACCGGACTAGACTCTGCCTCGTCCACTACAAATGCCACTTGCAGGCGCTTCGGTTCGAACCAGGGACTCTTAGATAGGAGGCGAGCGAGGTTGTGTTTAACGCCCGCTTTTATTCCTTGTGGCACCGCAGGCGATGACACTGGTAATACATGGATTGAAGGTGCAGCACCGATGGAATGCGATGGCGGGAGAAACCGGAGAACCAGGAGAAAACCACCACTACAAATTTCACATGCGGATGTTTGGGATCGAGGTGGGAGGCGAATACAGAGCCCGAACACAGAGGAAGTTAACCGTTCACCACAAATGGATGCAAACATCAGGATTTACACCGAAAGTCTTGGGTCTCTTGAGCCATATATATAAATTACATGGGAGATATATTTAGAATAAACAATTGTTTTATTAAATCCACACAAAGTAAAAAAAAAAAAAAAAAACAGAATAGGAGCAGCTGTTTTATAAAAATACCTTTCAATTATTTGTCATCATTCTATAAAGAAAGCTGAAGAGAGGGATCTGAAAAACTATTTTATAAAAATGTCCTTCAAATTATTTGTTACAGTATTGCAAAATCGTTTTAAAAATAATACCATAATGTGATTTTGAAGTACTGCTGCTCCTCCTGACCAGTGTGTTAGGTTTTGATGCTCATTGGCGTGAAGAACCCCGGAATCATGTATTTCTGTCCCTGTAAATGCCTGTGGATGTAAAATAAAATATAGCAAAACCGCAACAACAACCGGAAATGTATGAACATCAGGAAAAATCTGATGTGTTCCATTCACATGACTTTCTCCACATCGCTGTAACAAATTATTGTTAAAACATATTCTTCTATCTACTTTATGATAATCGAGATAAACATTAGCAGAAATTGTCATAACCACTTGTTTCCAATAAATGTGAAGCTAATAAAGAAATACACTAGGCTAAAGCGATTGTCAAATCTTTTAAAACCTGTCATGTGGTTGAAATCCATGTCTATGCAGGCTAGGAGTTTACAACTTTCCGTGTGAGAAAAATTTAAGAGAATATTAGCATTTAAGCGTATATATTATTAGTCTAATCATTAGTTTGTACATATTTAATATAAGAAACATCTGCTCAGTAGAACGCAGAATCTTAGCGTGTAGAAGCATTGTATTCTTCAAGGCTACGTGCTTTGTTAAAAATAACAAGAATTTTAGAGCATTAGCGACACAAGTAACAACCCTTGGGAGGAATAAGGGTTCACTCCCTTATATTTTGGAAAGACGGAATTTCTCACTGTAGAGAAAGATCACGTGGGTGGAAAATAAAGAAAATTCCCGACAGTAGCGTGCCAATGCTAATTTACGCGCCTTTTTTTCAGTCAATCAAAAAGGAGGGCAATACTCAGACCTTTTAGTACATAAATGATGTGCGTATAAGAAATCGGGCTAACAAGGTAGGAAACCACGTATAGGAAATAGGGCTCACAAGATTGGAAACCGCGTATCAGAAATCGGGCACACAAGGTAGGAAAAACCACGTATAAGAAATCGGGCTCACAAGGATGGAAACAGCGAGTAAGAAATCGGGCTCACAAGGTAGGAAACCACGTATAAGAAATCGGGCTCACACGGTAGGAACCACGTGTAAGAAATCGGGCTCACAAAATAGGAAACCGCGTATCAGAAATCGGACTCACAAGGTAGGAAACCGCGTATAAGAAATCGGACTCACAAGGTAGGAAACCGCATATAAGAAATCGGACTCACAAGGTAGGAAACCGCGTATAAGAAATCGGACTCACAAGGTAGGAAACCGCGTATAAGAAATCGGGCTCACAAGGTAGGAAACCGCGTATAAGAAATCGGACTCACAAGGTAGGAAACCGCATATAAGAAATCGGACTCACAAGGTAGGAAACCGCATATATGAAATCGGACTCACAAGGTAGGAAACCGCGTATCAGAAATCGGACTCACAAGGTAGGAAACCGCGTATAAGAAATCGGACTCACAAGGTAGGAAACCGCATATAAGAAATCGGACTCACAAGGTAGGAAACCGCGTATAAGAAATCGGACTCACAAGGTAGGAAACCGCGTATAAGAAATCGGGCTCACAAGGTAGGAAACCGCGTATAAGAAATCGGACTCACAAGGTAGGAAACCGCATATAAGAAATCGGACTCACAAGGTAGGAAACCGCATATAAGAAATCGGACTCACAAGGTAGGAAACCGCGTATAAGAAATCGGACTCACAAGGTAGGAAACCGCATATAAGAAATCGGACTCACAAGGTAGGAAACCGCGTATAAGAAATCGGACTCACAAGGTAGGAAACCGCGTATAAGAAATCGGACTCACAAGGTAGGAAACCGCGTATAAGAAATCGGACTCACAAGGTAGGAAACCGCATATAAGAAATCGGACTCACAAGGTAGGAAACCGCGTATAAGAAATCGGACTCACAAGGTAGAAAACCGCGTATAAGAAATCGGACTCACAAGGTAGGAAACCGCGTATAAGAAATCGCAATCACAAGGATGGAAACCTCGTATAAGAAATCGGGCTCACAAGGTAGGAAACCGCGTATAAGAAATCGGACTCACAAGGTAGGAAACCGCGTATAAGAAATCGGACTCACAAGGTAGGAATCCGTGTATAAGAATTCGGGCTTACAAGGATGGAAACCGCATATAGAAATCGGACTCACAAGGTAGGAAACCACGTATAAGAAATCGGGCACACAAGGATGGAAACCGCGTATAAGAAATCGGGCTCACAAGGATGGAAACCGCGTATAAGAAATCGGGCTCACAAGGATGGAAACCGCGTATAAGAAATCGGACTCACAAGGTGGGAAACCACGTATAAGAAATCGGACTCACAAGGTGGGAAACCACGTATAAGAAATCGGGCTCACAAGGATGGAAACCGCGTATAAGAAATCGGACACACAAGATAAGAAACCACGTATAAGAAATCGGGCTCACAAGGTTGGAAACCGCGTATAAGAAATCGGACTCACAAGGATGGAAACCGCGTATAAGGAATCGGGCTCACAAGGATGGAAACCGCGTATAAAAAACCGGGCTCACAAGGTTGGAAACCACTTATAAGAAATCGGGCTCACAAGGTAGGAAACCACGTACAAGAAATCGGGCTCACAAGGATGGAAACCACGTATAAGAAATCAGGCTCACAAGGTTGGAAACCGCTTATAGGAAATCGGACTCACAAGGTAGGAACCCACATATAAAAAATCGGGCTCACAAGGATGGAAACCACGTATAAGAAATCAGGCTCACAAGGTTGGAAACCGCTTATAAGAAATCGGACTCACAAGGTAGGAAACCAGGTATAAGAAATCCGGCTTACAAAGATGGAAACCGCGTATAAGATATCGCAATCACAAGGATGGAAACCGCGTATAAGGAATCGGGCTTACAAAGATGGAAACCGCGTATAAGAAATCGGGCGCACAAGGATGGAAACCTTGTATAAGAAATCGGGCTCAGAAGGATGGAAACCGCGTATAAGATATCGGGCTCACAAGGATGGAAACCGCGATAAGAAATCGGGCTCACAATGTATAAAACCGCGTATAAGAAATCGGGCTCACAATGTAGGAGACCGCGTATAAGAAATCGGGCTCACAAGGTAGGAAACCACGTATAAGAAATCGGGCTCACAGGGTAGGAAACCACGTATAAGAAATCGGGCTCACAAGGATGGAAACCGCGATAAGAAATCGGGCTCACAAGGTAGGAAACCACGTATAAGAAATCGGGCTCACAAGGTAGGAAACCGCGTATAAGAAATCGGGCTCACAAGGTAGGAAACCACGTATAAGAAATCGGGCTCACAAGGTAGGAAACCACGTATAAGAAATCGGGCTCACAAGGTAGGAAACCACGTATAAGAAATCGGGCTCACAAGGTAGGAAACCACGTATAAGAAATCGGGCTCACAGGGTAGGAAACCACGTATAAGAAATCGGGCTCACAAGGATGGAAACCGCGATAAGAAATCGGGCTCACAAGGTAGGAAACCACGTATAAGAAATCGGGCTCACAAGGTAGGAAACCACGTATAAGAAATCGGGCTCACAGGGTAGGAAACCACGTATAAGAAATCGGGCTCACAAGGATGGAAACCGCGATAAGAAATCGGGCTCACAAGGTAGGAAACCACGTATAAGAAATCGGGCTCACAAGGTAGGAAACCGCGTATAAGAAATCGGGCTCACAAGGTAGGAAACCACGTATAAGAAATCGGGCTCACAAGGATGGAAACCGCGATAAGAAATCGGGCTCACAATGTATGAAACCGCGTATAAGAAATCGGGCTCACAATGTAGGAAACCGCGTATAAGAAATCGCACTCACAAGGTAGGAAACCACGTATAAGAAATCGGGCTCACAGGGTACGAAACCACGTATAAGAAATCGGGCTCACAAGGTTGGAAACCACGTATAAGAAATCGGGCTCAATGTAGGAAACCGCGTATAAGTAATCGGGCTTACAAGGTAGGAAACCGCGGATAAGAAATCGGACTCACAAGGATGGAAACCACGTATATGAAATCAGGCTCACAAGGTAGGAAACCACGTATATGAAATCAGGCTCACAAGGTAGGAAACCACGTATATGAAATCAGACTCACAAGGTAGGAAACCGCGTATAAGTAATCGGGCTTACAAGGTAGGAAACCGCGTATAAGAAATCGCACTCGTAAGGATGGAAACCGCGTATAAGAAATCGGGCTCATAAGGATGGAAACCGCGATAAGAAATCGGGCTCACAATGTATGAAACCGCGTATAAAAATCGGGCTCACAAGGTAGGAAACCACGTATAAGAAATCGGGCTCACAGGGTACGAAACCACGTATAAGAAATCGGGCTCACAAGGTTGGAAACCACGTATAAGAAATCGGGCTCAATGTAGGAAACCGCGTATAAGTAATCGGGCTTACAAGGTAGGAAACCGCGGATAAGAAATCGGACTCACAAGGATGGAAACCACGTATATGAAATCAGGCTCACAAGGTAGGAAACCACGTATATGAAATCAGGCTCACAAGGTAGGAAACCACGTATATGAAATCAGACTCACAAGATAGGAAACCGCGTATAAGTAATCGGGCTTACAAGGTAGGAAACCGCGTATAAGAAATCGCACTCGTAAGGATGGAAACCGCGTATAAGAAATCGGGCTCACAAGGATGGAAACCGCGATAAGAAATCGGGCTCACAATGTATGAAACCGCGTATAAAAATCGGGCTCACAAGGATGGAAACCACGTATAAGAAATCGGACTCACAAGGATGGAAACCGCGTATAAGAAATCGGACTCACAAGGATGGAAACCGCGTATAAGAAATCGGACTCACAAGGATGGAAACCGCGTATAAGAAATCGGGCTCACAAGGATGGAAACCGCGTATAAGAAATCGGACTCACAAGGATGGAAACCGCGTATAAGAAATCGGACTCACAAGGATGGAAACCGCGTATAGGAAATCGGACTCACAAGGATGGAAACCGCGTATAAGAAATCGGGCTCACATGGATGGAAACCGCGTATAACAAATCGCGCTCACAAGGATGGAAACCACTTATAACAAATCGCGCTCACAAGGATGGAAACCGCGTATAAGAAATCGGGCTCACAAGGTAGGAAACCACGTATAAGAAATCGCACTCACAAGGTAGGAAACCACGTATAAGAAATCGCACTCACAAGGTAGGAAACCACGTATAAGAAATCAGGCTCACAAGGATGGAAACCACTTATAACAAATCGGGCTCACAAGGTAGGAAACCACGTATAAGAAATCGGGCTCACAAGGATGGAAACCACGTATAAGAAATCAGGCTCACAAGGTTGGAAACCGCTTATATGAAATCGGACTCACAAGGTGGGAAACCACGTATAAGAAATCGCACTCACTAGTTAGGAAACCGCGCATAGGAAATCGGACTCACAAGGTAGGAAACCACGTATAAGAAATCGGGCTCACAAGGATGGAAACCACGTATAAGAAATCGGGCTCACAAGGATGGAAACCACGTATAAGAAATCGGGCTCACAAGGTAGGAAACCACGTATAAGAAATCGCACTCACAAGGTAGGAAACCGCGTATAGGAAATCGGACACACCTGTAAATCCAGAGTATAAGAAATGTGACGAGACACAGTTCTAAGAAATCGCGCGGCATCCAGTGTAGGAAATCGTGTGTTATAAGTTTATCTGACGAGCAATTATTACCGTAAATGTTATAAGGATCGTGAAACTCAAGATTGCTGTGACGAGTGTAATATATAATAACTCAGTAAAAGTGGAACTAGCACTTAAACAAATTGTCATCAAGTTCGCAATCGGTTATGTAGCGAGTCGCTCGCAGTGTTAGTGCCTCAAACCAGCAACAGATAAGCAATAAAAGAAGTCCTCAGTGAAATTAAGTGAAATTTCCCTTTTATTTTGGGTGTACCAAAAGTGTTACACACCTTTGTCATTCTTTCCCCCCTGAGCAAGAGACAACTCATGGTCTACTAGAATGAGCCTAGCCAGAGCAACAAATGGAATCGGCAAGGTATGTACACTCTTAATGTAGAGAATTACACGAGCATTAACCCTCGATCAACTCCAAGTAGACTCACCTGATAGCGTCATATTGTCGCAAAAACGAAATACCAGAAATAAAACTGCGACATATTGGCATCCTAACGTGACGCACAACAATACAACTACGGCAATTTTAAATCTGAAACAAATAACAGGAATATCTCAGAAATTACCAATTCCAGGAAAAAAGGTATATAACATAAATTGTGTTTTTTTAACCTGATCTACATTTTTTGTGTAGTACGTTTTAGTGCATCTCTTATGGTTTACCAGTTACGCAAAATTCAGCAAAATTCATTCAGAATAAAAGAGTTCTTTAGAGGCTTTCCGAAGAAAATTCAAGATACACATTTTATTTGCTATATAAATATCTTTAATATTGGTATTTTAATCAAAATCTTTTGATTCATGTTTTAGAAAATTAAAAATTTCGATTTTTTTTCATGTAAATGTTAGTTTGGAGGGGAGGGGATTTTCTCCAAATCTTCGTGTTGCATCCGGGAAAGATACTAAATTTAAATACCAAGTTTCGTATTTTACCAATTTTTCGTTTTTGTGTTATCATGTTCACAGACACACACGGATATTTTCCGAAAAACTTTGCATACAGGGGACCCTAAAACCCGTATTTCTGAGGAAAACTCCGTAACGAATTTTTGGGTCAACTGCAATACTTTCTCTATTCACTATTCACATAATATCTACATGTAGAGAAAGTAAAAATAACCTTTAATCTGTTTCGCATAAGTTTGCAATGTACCTCTTAACTATCATGTGACTACTCGCCTCTCACTGGCTGACGTGGTGAAATAAGCGAGTAGTCTTCGTTTTAACCCCACGCTTTCGGGTGACGAAAGCACGTATCTGCTATCATGACAGAGTGTTTATATCGCTTTTATCGTTTGACCTTGCTCTGCATCGGGTTTGTATAGCATTCAAAAGTGTACTTAGTCACTCACGGAAAAGAGACGGGAATTATGAGCGACATATAATATACACATCATCGGGGTAGTTTATAAGAAACAAGGATTATTGCCGGCGCAAAACTTCTGGAATCGTGACCCTGACCGCCAAATCAGCTACCAAGACTAACTTATCGGAGTTTGTGATATGATACTTTGCTTACTTAAAGTCACAGCGAGCAAACTTTGTACAGTCTGTATCGAAAGTGTTCCGCATATGTTTGTATTCAAAGTTCACAGTAAATAGTGTTCATTTTATTTATTTTATTTTTTTTAACCATGGCTCTTACGTTTTCAAAGTTAAGTGGCAAGGTGTTACTTAGTCAGAGGAGAGAAATAATTGCAAATGTCCTTTACTTCATGAAACAAGAGGCAGAGATAAAGGAAGACAATTTATGCTCCCCGAGTTATTCAAAAGCCTGAGGAAAGTGAACGAAAGAGTAGCCAAGGTAACTGATATTTCACTGAGTTCCGTTTCCAGGGTTCTCAAAGATAAGAAAGAAAGAAAGAAAAATATAACATAATTTATCACTTTTAAATTAAAAGATGTGGAACAGTTGTGTCGCCAGCGAATTGCAGAAATTGGCAGGCCACAATGGGAAAATGTATGCCAACATGTGGAGAGCACTGAAAATCATTAGAAAGAATTATAGAAAATCAAATAGAAAGAATTCTAATCCAGAATAATGGTACAGAAAGTAGCGATAACGTTGATGATGACAGTGACGTGAGCGAAGACGAAGGGCTGTCAGGTGTGGAAAAATTGGAGGCAGACGATTGACATTGTTTATATAGTAGGCCATTTGTATAGATGTTTTGTAGATATGAATATACATATGAAAACTCGTGTTTATCAGTGCAGCGCCGTATAGTGCAGGTGCATAAGAGGTGACAGATATTTGACATTGACTGTGACAGGCACTCTTCCAGCATGCATGAATCGACTGGTGAACTGCTTATCTGAAAGTACAACTCGCTTCCATTTTCACATGTCCAGATCTGTTGCACCAGTTATGGTTCACGATCGTTAAGCGATACCGGGCAAGCTTGTGTGGAACAGACCTTAGAATGAAATTGCCTCCTATTCTTCCAATTTCGCTTAGGATGCGAGAATAGTACATAATGGTATATAGCATTGTTATTCTTTCACAAGTTAAAAAAAAAAAAAAAAAAAAACTGTTTGCTTAAAAACCTATGCTTTCTGTAAATCATTATACGTACTTGATGAATCCAGTTCAAATATATTTCAATTAAAACCTATACCTACTATTCTATCAAACATCAAACACACCACTATTTCATACAACTTTCCTATTCATACTGGTTTTAAGAATGGCCATTGCGTTGTAAATAGGTTTGACCTACACGCATTTCAAAGGTTTTTATGCCATAGTGGTCGCATTTGATTGCTTCCTGTTATTAGCGTCCAAAATGGGCAGCCAAAGGAAGCTTCGTTATGATTTCAAGCAGGTAATTATAAACCTGACTGTTGGAAGGCATCAGAAAAATAAGACAAATCGTAACTGAATCGCAATCTATCATTCAATATATGGTCAACAAATTTAAATAGCAAAGTTCTACAAAGAATTTACCAAGAAAGTCGAAAGAAGCTAAACTGAATGCACGGGAGGAACATTTCATCGGAAGCAGACTTCCGAGAACATCCGAATTAAGTCTTCCTCAGTGACGACCATTAGTGAAAAATCTGATGTGTTCCATTCACATGATTTTTTCTGCATCTCTGCAAGAAAGTACTGTTAAAAAGCTTATGCTTCTATTTACTTGATGCTAATCGAGAAAAAACTAGCAGAACTGGTCTTATTACTTGTTTCCTTGTAAGTAGAAACAAAATAAAGTAGTGCCGTAGGATAAAGTGGTTGAAAAAGCTGGTTCCTATGTGACTAAAGTTCCTTTGTTTGTATGGACAAGAGTTGACAAATTCCAAAATGTTCATCCAACATGTTGGTAAAACACAAGCTATTGATAGCAATATGGAAAAACATATGCTTATGACATTTTCAAAAAACAACGTAAAACAAAATGCCCAGAATATCGGCGAGGCACCTGTTTATAGATTTCAACAGAATGACAGTAAACAGGGGCCCATCATGAATTATCTGATATTGAATATACTCAAACTGCTACAGAGTGGTCAGCAAGATGACTTCTCACCCGGAGGTCCCGGGTTCGTATCCCAGCTGGGATGGGGAATTTTTCTATACCCAGAATTATTCCATATCCCCCACAAAGTCTGGAGGTATATATGTGAGAGTGAATGTGTGTGTGTGTGTGTGTGTGTGTGTGTGTGTGTGTTTGAGGAAAATAAAATTATTTATACTGAACGTAAAAGAACCTACAGACAACGAGTTATTTCAAATGCAAAGCCCCTGAGATGACCTTAAATGTTTATGGGGACTATGTAAATGAAAAAAAAAAAAAAACTGCTACAAACACCTCCTTAGAATCTAGACTTAAAATCCATCGAAAATTTGTGGCGAGCATTGGAGAAACGAAGAATAAAATCAGCTTAAAGGTATGCAACAGTTTGGTTGACAATAATATAAATTAATAAATAAAGTTAAAACAATAAACTCTAATCTTAATAAAGCGGCCCTGGCCGAATGGTTAGACCACTCGCCTCTCTCTTAGAGGGCCCGGGTTCGATCCCAAACAACCTCATGTGAGATTTGTGGTGGACAAAGCGGCGCAGTGTCCCAGTGTCATCGCCTACGGTGCCACAAGTTGTAAAATTGGGCGGTAAACACTATTAAAAAAGTGTTTGGTTATATTTATGAAAAGAAGGTATATTAAAGCCAAGGTGTTCCCAACAAAATATTAGATGATCAATTGTGCCTGTGTTATTAAAGTAATGTTGTACGTATATACAAAACATGAGACTGTGCTGGCCTCATAGCTCAACTGGTAGAGCACCTGCGAGGTATCAAATACCAGGACAGGGGATCAGGTCTTTGTATACACAAAACTATTTTCCATCCTCTCCAGAATCTGTAAATAGACTAAATGCTTGTGTGATTTAATATATATAAAACCTAAAGGAATTCAAAAACATCTACAATGACAACTGTAAATTAGTCAGAATTGCAATCTATTGTGGAATTTCCGCGCCGTGGCAGAATGGTTAGACCGCTCGCCTCTCACCTTGATGGCCCGGGCTCAATCCCAGGCGAAGGCATGTTTGATTTGTGGTGGAAAATTGGCGCAGAGGCGGGGTTTTCTCCGGGTTCTCCGGATCGCATCGCCATCGCATTCCACCGGCGCTCCATCTTCACTCCATTATCGTCAGTGTCATATATAGGCAAACACAAAAACTAAACAAGCTATTGAACAGTAACTATGGATACAAGCTAGTCTAGAGTTAAAGTATACGATGCTACCGTCTAACTGGTCCAGTGGCGTCATATCTGTGTGAGGGCCGGGACTTATCAGCCGACGCTCGTAAGGTACAAATAGAAAAAAATAAAGATGATCATGCTTCCTTTACAGTTTTGTTTAATTTAGTTTGTAATTTAATAAGTTAATATTCATTTAATCCCTAACAGAGTATCAGTTACGTTGTTAAACATAATTTTTTATAGTATTTAGCGCCAGCTTTTACTACAGACGGCACCGCAGGCAATGTCAGTGATGATATATGGAATGAAGATGGAGTCTTGGTGGAATGCGATGACCGGGGAAACGGGAGAGCACGGAGAAAACTAACCCCTCCGCCGCTTTGTCTCTACGCGGTCGCCTGGGTTCAAACCTGAGTTACATTGATAAGAAATGAGTGGTATAACTACACGCAGAAACTATATTATTAAACTGTGTCTTCTCAGAAATATTTAAGCATTTTCTTAGAATATTTAAGTGTACGAATAACATTATTAAAATAATGCTTCCATAATTTAAATAAACTAAAATAATAGTTTAATCTACACTTAAATGTAATTCTTATTCTGTAAAATAAAATACAGGAAAACAGTAACGACAATAAAAATTGATAAATCTAGAAACATGAAAGGAGCTAGGTGGAAATTTGAGGATATAGAAATGCAAACATTATACAGCAATATATGGGGGGAAAGATAATTAGAAACATATATACAAATAAAAAAGACATGGAGAGCGTAATTAAATGGGGCTAAATTAAATAAAGAACAAAGGAAGAATATTGCTTGGGTACGAGCGGGTATGTGGAGACTAAAGGGTATGAGAAAAGGACTCCAACATAATCAATGCCCAATATGTGGTGAAAAGTAAGATATGGAACATATAGATTATGACTGTATAGGGACAGAGCTTTGGTAGGAACAGTGCTTCAATGTTAAATGGCTGAAAATGGACAGAAAGATAGCCTCATTGAAACTTTTTAGTAAGGATACCAAAAAAGGTAGCCGAGTATTTGACTAAAGTGAAAAGGAATTGGATGTGGTCAGCAAAATAGAAGTAGATGAAACATAAGTTTATAGGTTGTTTTAAGAAATGTTGAGAATGACTGTTGTATACTCTATTTATTATTATTATTATTATTATTATTATTATTATTAATTCCATGGCACGACAGCTCACAAGGAACCTTGATCTACCACCCGGCTGCGTCCGCCATCTCGCTCATGGATGGGGTGCAGTATTGAAGGGTGAGACGTGGTCTGCACCTCAAACCCCCAGGCCGGTTAATGCGGTCCTCATGACTTGCAGCCACTGCTTCTTCATCAAGTATCTCCTCAATTGCCCCCTCCCTCAGGACCCTACGAGGCTGAGTGCACCCCGGACTAGGAAGTGGCAGAATGTTACCGGGAATCGAACCCAGATCTCCCGCTTGGTAAGCAGCTTCACTACCTCCGCGCTAAGGAGACGAACTATTATTATTGTTATTATTATTATTATTATTATCATCATCATCATCGTCATCCTTATGATTAATTAAAATGGATGTGTAAGATTCTAAGGAAAACTTGGTTAGGAATATGGCAAGGTAATATACATTATTGTTTTTTAAGAGAATATTCTAGTATTTTGTTTATGAGTATGATAATGTGTGTTATTTTTCTTGTTTCTGATTTAAATTCATGGCTGCTGTATAGCCGCATTTCTTGTATGGGTGTTTAGTATAAATAAAAAGAAAAATCTGATGTGTTCCATTCACATGATTATTTACTTCATGCTAATCGAGAAAAAATTAGCAGAAATGGTCTTATTACTTGTTTCATTGTAAGTAGAAGCAAAATAAGGAAGTACCATAGGTTAAAGTGATAGTCAAAAGCTGGTTGCTATGTGACTCAAGTTCCTTTGTTTGTATGGACAGGAGTTGACACATTCCTGTATGAGAAAAGTATGTGTTTCAAAGCTGAAATCTAAAACAAGGAATATGTAAGAAACTATCAACTCCACGAGAAAAATGTATTTAATATAAATTGTGTGTTTTAAAGTGCTCTATATGTTTTGTGCAGTCAGCTTTTGTCCATCTCTTACGGTTTAACAGTTATATAACATACCGTAAAATTCATCCAGAATAAAGTAAATTTCAGAGGCTATTCCCAGAAAATTCAAGATATACATTAAATGTGTCACATAAATATCTTTAATAAACGATATTTTAATAAAAATGTTTAGAACCATTTTTTAAAAAAACAAAATTTTCGAAAAATGTTCCATGTAAAGAGTAGTGGGGTTTGGGGAAATTTTCATGAACATCTTCGTGTCGCATCCTTGAAATATGCCAATCCTAAATAGCAAGTTTCGTTTTTAACGTGCTTTTCGTTTTTGAGCTATGTTTCCCAAGACACACACACAAACAGACAGACACACACGGACATTTTTCTAAAAATGCATTTTTTGGAGTCAGGTGGTCTCAAAACATGTATTTCCGGTGAAATCTCGGTATCGAATTTTTGGGTGCATTGCAATACCTTCTCTATACACTATGTACATTATACGTGCAGAGAAAGTAAAAAGAAATGGATGTGGTCAGCAAAAAGAGAAGTAGATGAAACATAAGTTTATAGGTTGGTTAAAGAAATGTTGAACATTACTGTTGTACACTTTATTATTATTATTATTATTATTATTATTATTATTATTATTATTATTATTATTATTATTATTATTATCATCATTATCGCCATCAACTTTATGATTAAAATAAATTTGCTAGATTAAAAGCACAACTTGGTTAGGGATATGGCAAGATAACAGCCTGGTTAATGTATAGTCATATTCCTTCTATGGGTGTTTAGTACAAATAAATAAACAAATAAATAAAAATAAATAACCTAGAATAAATTTCTCTACATTCCTCCATTTTCACTTAAAATGCGAGAAGGGAATAAACCGTTAAAATGATTTTACCAGAGCCCTCGTATGCTTCAACATTCAGAGAAATAAATGTGGTCTGTTATCATGACACGTGTGGCCCAAGCCTCAGTTTGGTTATCCCTAAAGGATAATTGCTATTAAAGCGAAGGAAGCTTCTTGCAGGGTAATTAGCGTCTTAGGGGAACCTTGACCTTCGTGTTACAGAGACGATAAGTTTTGTTGTTCCTGCTTACACTTGCAGAGGGAGTTGCTAATAAGTAGGGCACGGGCAAGACAGCTTGTTCTAGACCAACAATCTTTCTCGTGCACGTTTGTAACACAATTTGCAGTATATACTTCATGTCCCATAATTAGTTCAGAGCTGCAAGAGAACCGCATGTTTTCAGGGACTGTTGCATCGCCTAATTGAATTTAAATGCGTCAAGTAAGGAAAGTAAAACGTGAGAATCCTGAAACGACATCTACGTGCAGAGACTGCCACAGCAGTTTACATTAAACCCTTAATGAGATGTTGCGCTAATTATCAATACCAGAACCAGCAGCAAACAATTCAAAAACATTGATGTGTTCCATTACATGACTTTCTCTACATCTCTATAACAAATTATTGTTAAAAGGGTTATGCTTCTATTTACTTCATGCTAATCGAGAAAAAAATTAGCAGAAATAGTCTTATCACTTGCTTCCTTGTTAGTAGGAGCGGAATAAGGGAGTATCATAGGTCCAAGTGATAGTTAAAAGCTGGTTGCTATGTGACTGAAGTTCTTTTGTTTGTATGGACACGAGAAAGTATGTTTTTCTAAGCTGAAACCAAGAATAAGGAATATCTAAAAAGCGATCAACTTCACCAAAATATGTATAAAATATAAATTGTGTGTTTTAAAGTGTTCTAATTCTTTTGTTGGTAAGTTTTTGTCCTTCTCTTACGGTTTAGAAGTTACGCAAAATTCCGTAAAATTGATCCAGAATAAAGTAATCTTCGGAAGCTATTCCCAGAAAATTCAAGATATACATTTTATTTGTCAGGTAGATATCTTTAGTATACGAAATTTTAATCAAAATCGTTAGAGTCATTTTTAAGAAAATAAACATTTTCGAAAACAGTTCCATGTAAATGGTAGTTGGTGGTGGGGGGATTTTCTTGAAGATCGGTGTTTTCTTTTTTGAGATATGCTGTCCGCAGACACACACGGACATTTTTCTGAAAATGCTTTTTTTGGATTCAGGGGGACCCAAAACATGTATTTCCGGTGAAATCTCGCTGTTGAATTTTTGGGTGGAATGCAATACCTTCTCTATACATTATGTACATGGTACGTATAGGGAAAATAACAAGCTTATTCTTCTATTTGCTTCATGCTAATCGAGATAAAACATTAGCAGAAATGGTCGTATTACCTTCTTGTAACTAGAAGGGAACTAAGGAACTACCTAAGCTAAAGCGACAATCAAGTATTTTAAAAGCTGGTCACTCAGTGGTTCAGATCCGCTTCGTTGCATGACAAGGAGTTTACAAATTCCCATGTGAGAAGAGACATATAGTATTTTATCACTGAAACCAATAACAAGGACCATCTGGAAATGTTCAACTCCAGAAAAAAATGTATATGACATAAATTGTGTGGTTTAACGAGATCTAAATGTTTCCTTATTAAGGTTCTGTCTATGATTTACCAGTTATGTAAATTTCAACAAAATTCATCCAGAATAAAGAGGTCTTCAGAGGCTTTTCCCAGAAAATTCAAGATTTACATTTCATTTGTCATGATAATATCTTAAGCATATGATATCTTAATCAAAATTGTTTGAGCCATTTTTGAGAAAATCAATATTTTTGAAAACTGTTCCAAGTAAGGGTTAGTTTAAACTGGTGCGATTTTCCTGAAAAACTTAAGTCGCATCCTTGGAAGATGCTTAGTTCAAATATGAAGTTTATTATTTAATAACGGCCTTTTCGATTTTGAGTTATGTGTTCACACACACACACACACTAAACACACAAACATGCGCACGCACATCTTTCTATTTAAATTCTGGTTTTCATTCATCAGATCTCAAAAATCTTGGTATTAATTTTTAGGAGGGTCTATTTTTTCTTTCTCTATACGCACTATATACATAACGTATTGAGAAGGTATTGCACTCCACCAAAAATTTCGATACCGAGATTTCACCGGAAATATATGTTTTAGGGTCCCCTGAATCCAAAAAATATTTTTCCAGAAAAAGGTTCGTGTGTGTGTGTGTGTCCGTGTGTCAGTGTGTCCATGTGTCAGTGTGTCCGTGTGACTGTGAACAAGATAACTTAAAAACGAAAAGTCGGTAAAATACCAAACTTGGTATTTAAGTTTAGTATCTTCCAGGGACGCGACATGAAGATTTTGAGAAAAATCCCCCCACCTCAAACTACCCTTTACATGGAACTTTTTTCGAAAATTTCAATTTTCTCAAAAATGGGTCTAACGATTTTGGTTAAAATTTCGGATATTAAACATATTTACCTGACAAATAAAATGTATATCTTGAATTTTCTGGGAGTAGCTTCTGAAGAGTAGTTTAATCTGGATGAATTTTACTAAATTTTGAATGACTGCTAAACCGTATGAGACGGACAAAAACTTACTATACAAAAAATGTAGAGCACTTTAAAACACATAATTTATGTTATATATATTTTTTTCGTGGAGTTCGTCGTTTTTGTGACATTCCTTATTTTTGGTTTCTGCTATGAAAAACGTATACTTCTCTCATACAGGAACTTGTCAACTCCTATCCATATAAACAAAGGAACCTCATTGACATAGCAACCAGCTTTTGACTATCACTTTAAGCTACGGTTGTGCCTTATTTCGCTCCTACTTACAAGGAAGCGAGTAATAAGACTATTTCTGCTAATTTTTTCTGATTAGCATAAAGTAAATAGAAGTATAAGCTTTTTAAGAATTATTTGTTGCAGGGATATGGAGAAAGTCATGTGAATGGTACACATCAGATTTTTTCTTTCTCTATACGCACTATATACATAACGTATTGAGAAGGTATTGCACTCCACCAAAAAATTCGATACCGAGATTTCACCGGAAATATATGTTTTAGGGCCCCCTGAATCCAAAAAAAAAGCATTTCCAGAAAAAGGTTCGTGTGTGTGTCCGTGTGTCAGTGTGTCCATGTGTCAGTGTGTCCGCGTGTCCGTGTGTCTGTGAACATGATAACTTAAAAACGAAAAGTCGGTAAAATACCAAACTTGGTATTTAAGTTTAGTATCTTCCAAGGATGCGACATGAAGATTTTGAGAAAAATCCCCCCACTACCCTTTACATGGAACTTTTTTCGAAAATCTCAATTTTCTCAAAAATGGCTCTAACGATTTTGGTTAAACTTTCGTATATTAAAGATATTTACATGACAAATAAAATGTATATTTTGAATTTTCTGGGAATAGCCTCTGAAGACTACTTTATTCTGGATGAATTTTATGAATTTTGCACAACTGCTAAACCGTAAGAGATGGAGAAAAACTTATAATGTAAAAAATGTAGAGCACCTTAAACCGCACAATTTATGTTATATACATATTTTAGTGGAGTTGATAGTTTTTGACATAATCCTTGTTTTTGTTTTCAGCTATGAAAAACTTTCTTTTCTTACTTTTCTCATACAGGAATTTGTCAACTCCTGTCTATACAAACAAAGAAACGTCAGTCACATAGCAACCAGCTTTTGATTATTAGTTCAGTCTAGAGTACTCCCTTATTTCCCTTCTACTTACAAGGAAACAAGTAATAAGACTATTTATGCTAATTTTTTTCTCGATTAGCATGAAGTAAATAGGAGCATAAGCTTTTTAACAATAATTTGTTACAGAGAGGTAGAGAAAGTCATGTGAATGGAACACATCAGATTTATTTGTATATTGTACCATACAAAAAAGACCGGATTACTATAAAATCGTTTATTTATTTGCAATTTTTGTACTAGGCCGCACCGTGGCCGAGTGGTTAGACCTCTCAGCTCTCACCTAGACGGCCCGGGTTCGATCCCAAGCAACCGCATGTGAGGTTTGTGGTGGACAAAGCGGCGTAGGCGCTGGTTTTCTCCGGGTCCTCGGTTTTCCCCCGCCATCACATTCCACCGGGCTCCACCTTCATGTATCATCAGTGTCATCGACTGCGTTGTCAGAGCAGTAAAAGCGGGGGTTAAACACTACAGTTTTTTTTTTGTACTTCACATTAGAACATAGAAAACGTAGAGAAAGCAATTAATACGTTTAATTTGGCGAATGTCTTCGTAAGCCCATCATTAGTCTATTATTATATCACGGCCTTACTTCAAAGCAATAAACTGCCTTCATTGAAATCAAAGACTTAATTGAGACATTTCTTTCTCATTCTCATCGATAGTTACACATAAAGCTGAGTAATATTCACGAGATTCCAAAGGGAGTTCCTTCAGAAAGAAAGAAAGAAAGAAAAAAAAAAAGAAAAAATATTTATATGGACACATGTCCAGAAAGATTCGCAACCATTGCGAAATTTGTATAAATTACTAGACAGCAGTACACCCAACGACATAGAAATTGTTCTAAGTATGTATCACACACCTGAATGTTCATTGAATTACCACAGGTACTTCAATGCATATCTCCAAACATAAAATTCATAAGAATCATTGTTTAAAGCGTGACGCTATTGCTTGGTCTTCATCGGTACACAGAAACAAAATTCTAGAGAATTTGCTAAAACGAATCCAACAAAATATTGCTTGAAAATTATACCTGAAGCTAAATAATCGTATAATGAATAGATGCTAAAACTTAAATGTAATATAAAGAGTAGCTAAGCAGCATTTTAACGAAATATAACATTATAATATCAGTTTGGTCGTCTTCTTAGCGCGGTGGTAGCGCAGCTGCTCACCAAGCGGGAGACCTGGTTTCGATCCCCAGTACCGGCGTGGGGATTTTTCCCCCGCTGAGAGACCTAGCCCGGGGTGCACTCAGCCTCGTAAGGTCCCTGGGGGGCGAATTGAAGTAGCGGCTCCAGGTCATGCGAACCGCATTAACTGGCCGGGGGGGGGCTCGAGGCGCTGACCACGTCTCACCCTCCAATTCTGTAACCCATCCATGACGTCTGTAATGGACCGAGATGGGGGACACAGCGGCCGGGTGGTAGGCCGCCAAGGTTCCCCGCGAGCTGTCGTGCCATGGAGTTATGTTAGAATATCAGTTTACCGAAGTGCACCTGCTTATCTTCCTCATATAGAGGATTTACATTTTTCCCTAGGACTTACAAGCTAATACCTAGGGTCAATGCCTGTTGAGTAGCTGACGGGCTGTTTTGAGACACATTGAGTATCCAGAGGTGTAGAATCAGCGAATGTTTAGTATGAACGTGAAATTAAAAATCCTTCCCCACTACTTTACAGTGCAATTTTTAATTATTATTAATAATTGAAATTTATTATTAGATCTCGCACTAACTTTGTTCGTCATCTTTGTACTTCCTTTGCAAATATTTTCTAAATATCTCACGTGTTAGCTTATTAGCATATTACACATTTTACATAGTATTACTCTGAATGTAATCCACGAGAAATTCGAAATCAAGAACAAAGGAAGCATATTGGAAACAGTTTTGAACTGAATTCACCGAGTCAGGTAGCTCAGGCGTTTCGTCTGGGACTGGTATTCAGGAGGTTATGGTTTCGATTTCCGTGGCAGATCTCTCCCGGGTCACTAAGCGAATGCTGGGGAGGTTTGTTCATTTCCCCGAACTTCCTGTCTCTTCATTTCCATTTTATTCAGCCGGTGATAGCGCCCTTCCATGGTGTGACAAACGGGCTTTGAAAATACAGCTCTTGTAGGCGGGATGGCATTGGGGTCACTTTTAGGATCTAGGGGGTTCAGTCTGATCTGGAGCATGGGCACCTAGTGCTTCTGGGGTCGGGATGAAGGCTGCTTGGACTATATTAGGGACCCTCCGCGGCTTCGGCCGCCAGTCACACTCTCATAGCTTCCTACTCTCGTGGGACCTTATGCACAATCAGCCATAGTGGCTGCAGTATGGAAGTGATAAACAAATACACACAACGACATTCCAATTGGAGCTTGCTTAAGATTGAAGATTGCTTAAACTTTGTAATGAACCTTTCTTTCTACTTTCTCTACACTCACTATGTACATAGTGTATAGAGAAAATATTGCACTCCACCAAAATTTCATACCGAGATTTCACCGGGTCCCCTGTACCTAAAAAGGATTTTTCAGAAAAAAGGTCCGTGTGTGTCCGTGTGTCCGTGAACACGATAACTCAAAAACGAAAAGTCAGTAAAATAGAAAACTTGGTATTTAAGTATAGTATCTTCCAGGGATGCAACACGAAGATTTTGAGAAAAATCTCCCCACACCAAACTATCCTTTACATGGAACTTTTTTCGAAAATTTTGATTTTCTAAAAAATGGTACTAACGATTTTGATTAAAATATCGTACATTAAAATAAAATGTATATTTTGAATTTCCTGGGAATAGCTACTGAAGACTACTTTATTCTGGGGCAATTTTAGGGAATTTTACATAACTGCTAAACCGTAAGAGATCGACAAAAACTTACCACACAACAAATGTAGTGCACTTTAAAACACACAATTTATATTATATACATTTTTTTTGTGTAGTTGATTGTTTTTTAGTTATTCCTTGTTTTTGGTTTCAGCTATGAAAAACTTATACTTTTCTCATACAGGAATTTGTGAACTCCTGTCCATACAAACTTCAGTCACATATCAACCAGCTTCTGATTATCACTTTAACCTATGGTACTCCCTTATTTCGCTTCTACTTTCAAGGAAGCAAGAAATAAGACTATTTCTGCTAGTTTTCTTTTTATTTCTCTATACGCACTATGTACACAGTGAATAGAGAAAGATTTGTACTCCACCAAAAAAATCGATACCGAGATTTCACCGGAAATATATGTTTTAGAAGTCCCTTTTATCTAAAAAAAAGCATTTTCAGAAAAAGGTCCGTGTGTGTGTGTGTGTGTCCGTGTGTCAGTGTGTCCGTGTGTCTGTGAACATGATAACTCAAAAACGAAAAGTCGGTAAAATACCAAACTTGGTATTTAAGTTTAGTATCTTCCAGGGATGCGACACGAAGATTTTGAGAAAAATCCCCTCACCCCAAACTACCCTTTACATGGAACTTTTTTCGAAAATTTTTATTTTCTAAAAAATGGCTCTAACGATTTTGATAAAAAAATATTATATATTAAAGATATTTACCTGACAAATAAAATGTATATTCTGAATTTTCTGGGAATAGCCTCTGAAGACTACTTTAATCAGGATGAATTTTTCATAACTACTAAACCGTAAGAGATGGACAAAAACTTAAAAGACAAAAAATGTAGAGCACGTTAAAACACACAATTTATGTTATATGCATTTTTTTCGTTGAGTTGATCGTTTTTGAGATATTCCTTTTTCTTGGTTTCAGCTTTGAAAAACTTATACTTTTCTCATACAGGAATTTGTCAACTCCTGTCCATACAAACAAAGGAACATCAGTCACATAGCAACCAGCTTTTGGCTTTCACTTTAATCTATGGTACTCCCTTATTTCGCTTGTATTTACAATAAAGCAAGGATTAAGAATATTTCTGCTAATTTTCCTCGATTAACATGAAATAAATAAAAGATTAGCTTTTTAACAATAATTTTTTTTTGCAGAGATGTGGAGATTTTTACTTTATGTCGAATCTAGTTCTCGTTGTTGTAATACCATTTCTTAAAAAGAAACAGGGTGTTATTTATCGATGCTGTGGTTCTCAGCGTCCTATTCTATTTTGGGCGTGAAAGACCGATTAATTTTGCTCAGAGGCCTATCTATCAGACTTAAGGTTCTTTTACGTACCGTAATTCTACGACACGGGACCAACGGCTTTACTTCCCTTCCGAAGGAAGTCATGCTAAGGATTTTTAAAACCGGGTTTGGGTATATGAAGATTTCTTACAAAGACACATACCAACATATATAAATATAAGAAGCTTTAAAGAAACTATTTTTAAACAAAACAGCGTACATAACGCGATTTGTCGTGGAACATGTGTTATTGGAACAGATATGTGGTGTGATACAAGTTAATCTGATGTTAGTGTGCGACAGAGGACTGTCTGGCGCTTCACTTATGTTAGAGAGACTGGAGCCTTGTCAGGGGAACTGGGGGTGAACCAGAGGTTGAGAAGAGCCGGTGATTGGATTACGAGGGTCCGCAATTTGCTGCGCAGGGGTTTCCCCCCGTGTGAGTAGAAGACGTGACGACCCGGATCGACTAGCGACAACTGGCGGGCTGCTGGGAAATCACAAGCACAAATATCTTTCATGCTGCCGTGTTCCAGAGAGAAGAACTAGCGGAAAGAAAAACGACGTGTTATGATGTAATTTTCATGTGCTGCAGAGGAAGCAGCTAGGAGAAATCGATTTATATGCAGCGTTCTGTCCTTTGTCCTGTTTGTTATGATATCAAATAGGAACTTAATAAATAATTAGACATCGGATTCTATTTGCATTAAAATATGTAAGATGCATGCATTATGTATGCTCAATAATTTAAAAAAATCTAATGTGTTCCATTTACATGACTTTCTCTAATCTCTGCAACAAATTATTTTTAAAACGCTTATGCTTCTATTTACTTCATGCTAATTGAGAAAACATTTGCAGAAACAGTCTTATTACTTGCGTTCTTGTAAGTAGAAGTACCATAGCTTAAAGTCGTAGTCAAAAGCTGGTTGCTATGTGATTGAAGTTCCTTTATTTGTATGGACAGGAGTTGACAAATTCCTGTATGAGTAAAGTATAAGTTTTTCAAAGCTGAAACTAAAAACTAGGAATGTCTTAAAAACGACAAACTCCACGAAAAAAAGTTATGTAACAAATTGTGTATTTTAATGGGCTCTACATTTTCTATGTGGTAAGTTTTTGTCCATCTCTAAAGGTTTAGCAGTTATGCAAAAATCCGTAAAATTTATCCAGGATAAAGTAGTCTTCAGAGGCTATTCCTAGAAATTACAAGATATACATTTCGTTTGTCGTAAAAATATATTTTACATAAAAAAATCAAAATTTTCGAAAATGTTCCACGTAAAGTGTAGTTGGGGATGGGGGCTTTTCCTGAAAAACTTCGTGTCGTACTCTTGGAAGATATTCAACTTAAATTTCAAGTTTGGTATTCAACCGACTTTTCGTTTTTGAGCTCTGCTGCCCACAGAAACACACACACACAGACAAGCACAGACCTTTTTCTAAATTTTTTTTAAGGGAGTCCCAAAGCACATATTTCCGGTAAAATCTTGGTATAGAACTTTGGGTGCATTACAATACCTTCTCTTTGCACTATGCGCGTATAAAGAAAGCAAAAATATGCGTTAAACGTGCACTCAATTTATTATGTTTAAGCCTATAGTTTTACCTCGGGCTCTACAATTACCTGTAGGTACCGGTTGCTGTTCAAGTTCCCTCAATTCGTAGCAGGCGAGATCGGTTGTTGCAACCAATTCCGTCCCAAACACCTGGTGTCTGTCCGCTATGCCATTTGATGTTGCGTTCACTACGGTACCGCCGAACACGTTTGCGGCCATCGCTGAAGGACTCGTTGAACGGGACTTGTCCGAAAAGACTACATTTTAGCACTCTGCACTCCAGTGACGGTGTTCACTTGCCCATTGTAGTCGGAGGAGCTTGTGGTTTCTGGACAATGGAAGCCGACATACTGGAATGTGTGCAACCAGTCCCTTTTCTTCTTATTATGAGGATTTCATAATATGTTTCTTACAATGCAGTATCAATGATGACTATTTACCACGGATATTTTAAAATGACAGGCAAGTCAAAAATTTGAATTATTTCTATAAAATCGGACCTAAATATCTTTCGCAAAACAATTTGATATAAAAGTTTCTGTAAACTAAGGCAAAATAAAATAGGATACATCTTTGTATGGACCCTCAGCTAAGTGGCCGGTCCGCAGGTGGATCATGAATAGATGAATAGATAAATATGCATATCAAATGTCATATCCAAACCCTCAGGAGCTTCAAACTGAAACAGGTCTCCACTATTTTTCCTTTCCGATTGTTTTGTTTTTCACATTAGCAAACTTCTTATTGTTGTTTATTACCTGGTATACACCTTATGATATAACTTATTTGATGTTGGTGTAGTACAAAATCTGACGAGGATAGTTTTTAAAATAAGTGGGAAAAGTAAATTTTAGTATGGAATGGTAAATTTGATTATGGAATGGCTTGAACTAGAGAATGTTTTAATGAGGATTCTGTGGAAAATATATATTTGTTGGAAGACAAAGCTAGGTTGGTGTATGTCTTTAATTTTACTAAATATCTTAGTACGTAGTAGCATACATAAGATCGACAGATAGATAGATAGATAGATAGATAGATAGATAGATAGATAGATAGATAGATAGATAGATAGATAGACAGTTAGATAGATAGATAGATATTATTTTTTTTTTGGTAGTGTTTAACGCCCGCTTTAACTACTAATGGCACCGCAGGCGGTTTCGATAGATATTATACATAGATTGATAGATAGATAGATAGATAGATATTATACATAGATAGATAGATAGATAGATAGATAGATAGATAGATAGATAGATAGATAGATAGATAGATAGATAGATAGATAGATAGATAGATAGATAGGTAGATAGGTAGGTAGGTAGGTAGGTAGGTAGGTAGGTAGGTAGGTAGGTAGGTAGGTAGGTAGGTAGGTAGGTAGGTAGGTAGGTAGGTAGGTAGGTAGGTAGGTAGGTAGGTAGGTAGGTAGGTAGGTAGGTAGGTAGGTAGGTAGGTAGGTAGGTAGGTAGGTAGGTAGGTAGGTAGGTAGGTAGGTAGGTAGGTAGGTAGGTAGGTAGGTAGGTAGGTAGGTAGGTAGGTAGGTAGGTAGGTAGGTAGGTAGGTAGGTAGGTAGGTAGGTAGGTAGGTAGGTAGGTAGGTAGGTAGGTAGGTAGGTAGGTAGGTAGGTAGGTAGGTAGGTAGGTAGGTAGGTAGGTAGGTAGGTAGGTAGGTAGGTAGGTAGGTAGGTAGGTAGGTAGGTAGGTAGGTAGGTAGGTAGGTAGGTAGGTAGGTAGGTAGGTAGGTAGGTAGGTAGGTAGGTAGGTAGGTAGGTAGGTAGGTAGGTAGGTAGGTAGGTAGGTAGGTAGGTAGGTAGGTAGGTAGGTAGGTAGGTAGGTAGGTAGGTAGGTAGGTAGGTAGGTAGGTAGGTAGGTAGGTAGGTAGGTAGGTAGGTAGGTAGGTAGGTAGGTAGGTAGGTAGGTAGGTAGGTAGGTAGGTAGGTAGGTAGGTAGGTAGGTAGGTAGGTAGGTAGGTAGGTAGGTAGGTAGGTAGGTAGGTAGGTAGGTAGGTAGGTAGGTAGGTAGGTAGGTAGGTAGGTAGGTAGGTAGGTAGGTAGGTAGGTAGGTAGGTAGGTAGGTAGGTAGGTAGGTAGGTAGGTAGGTAAGGTAGGTAGGTAGGTAGGTAGGTAGGTAGGTAGGTAGGTAGGTAGGTAGGTAGGTAGGTAGGTAGGTAGGTAGGTAGGTAGGTAGGTAGGTAGGTAGGTAGGTAGGTAGGTAGGTAGGTAGGTAGGTAGGTAGGTAGGTAGGTAGGTAGGTAGGTAGGTAGGTAGGTAGGTAGGTAGGTAGGTAGGTAGGTAGGTAGGTAGGTAGGTAGGTAGGTAGGTAGGTAGGTAGGTAGGTAGGTAGGTAGGTAGGTAGGTAGGTAGGTAGGTAGGTAGGTAGGTAGGTAGGTAGGTAGGTAGGTAGGTAGGTAGGTAGGTAGGTAGGTAGGTAGGTAGGTAGGTAGGTAGGTAGGTAGGTAGGTAGGTAGGTAGGTAGGTAGGTAGGTAGGTAGGTAGGTAGGTAGGTAGGTAGGTAGGTAGGTAGGTAGGTAGGTAGGTAGGTAGGTAGGTAGGTAGGTAGGTAGGTAGGTAGGTAGGTAGGTAGGTAGGTAGGTAGGTAGGTAGGTAGGTAGGTAGGTAGGTAGGTAGGTAGGTAGGTAGGTAGGTAGGTAGGTAGGTAGGTAGGTAGGTAGGTAGGTAGGTAGGTAGGTAGGTAGGTAGGTAGGTAGGTAGGTAGGTAGGTAGGTAGGTAGGTAGGTAGGTAGGTAGGTAGGTAGGTAGGTAGGTAGGTAGGTAGGTAGGTAGGTAGGTAGGTAGGTAGGTAGGTAGGTAGGTAGGTAGGTAGGTAGGTAGGTAGGTAGGTAGGTAGGTAGGTAGGTAGGTAGGTAGGTAGGTAGGTAGGTAGGTAGGTAGGTAGGTAGGTAGGTAGGTAGGTAGGTAGGTAGGTAGGTAGGTAGGTAGGTAGGTAGGTAGGTAGGTAGGTAGGTAGGTAGGTAGGTAGGTAGGTAGGTAGGTAGGTAGGTAGGTAGGTAGGTAGGTAGGTAGGTAGGTAGGTAGGTAGGTAGGTAGGTAGGTAGGTAGGTAGGTAGGTAGGTAGGTAGGTAGGTAGGTAGGTAGGTAGGTAGGTAGGTAGGTAGGTAGGTAGGTAGGTAGGTAGGTAGGTAGGTAGGTAGGTAGGTAGGTAGGTAGGTAGGTAGGTAGGTAGGTAGGTAGGTAGGTAGGTAGGTAGGTAGGTAGGTAGGTAGGTAGGTAGGTAGGTAGGTAGGTAGGTAGGTAGGTAGGTAGGTAGGTAGGTAGGTAGGTAGGTAGGTAGGTAGGTAGGTAGGTAGGTAGGTAGGTAGGTAGGTAGGTAGGTAGGTAGGTAGGTAGGTAGGTAGGTAGGTAGGTAGGTAGGTAGGTAGGTAGGTAGGTAGGTAGGTAGGTAGGTAGGTAGGTAGGTAGGTAGGTAGGTAGGTAGGTAGGTAGGTAGGTAGGTAGGTAGGTAGGTAGGTAGGTAGGTAGGTAGGTAGGTAGGTAGGTAGGTAGGTAGGTAGGTAGGTAGGTAGGTAGGTAGGTAGGTAGGTAGGTAGGTAGGTAGGTAGGTAGGTAGGTAGGTAGGTAGGTAGGTAGGTAGGTAGGTAGGTAGGTAGGTAGGTAGGTAGGTAGGTAGGTAGGTAGGTAGGTAGGTAGGTAGGTAGGTAGGTAGGTAGGTAGGTAGGTAGGTAGGTAGGTAGGTAGGTAGGTAGGTAGGTAGGTAGGTAGGTAGGTAGGTAGGTAGGTAGGTAGGTAGGTAGGTAGGTAGGTAGGTAGGTAGGTAGGTAGGTAGGTAGGTAGGTAGGTAGGTAGGTAGGTAGGTAGGTAGGTAGGTAGGTAGGTAGGTAGGTAGGTAGGTAGGTAGGTAGGTAGGTAGGTAGGTAGGTAGGTAGGTAGGTAGGTAGGTAGGTAGGTAGGTAGGTAGGTAGGTAGGTAGGTAGGTAGGTAGGTAGGTAGGTAGGTAGGTAGGTAGGTAGGTAGGTAGGTAGGTAGGTAGGTAGGTAGGTAGGTAGGTAGGTAGGTAGGTAGGTAGGTAGGTAGGTAGGTAGGTAGGTAGGTAGGTAGGTAGGTAGGTAGGTAGGTAGGTAGGTAGGTAGGTAGGTAGGTAGGTAGGTAGGTAGGTAGGTAGGTAGGTAGGTAGGTAGGTAGGTAGGTAGGTAGGTAGGTAGGTAGGTAGGTAGGTAGCTAGCTAGCTAGATAGATAGATAGATAGATAGATAGATAGATAGATAGATAGACAGGCAGACCGATAGATAAAATAGATTAGATTAGATAGATTAGATTATTTAGATTAGATGGATTAAATTAAATATATTGGATATATTATATTTTATATATTACATGGATCGATTGATGGATGGATAGATGGATGGTTGGATGGATGGATTAATTGTTAGCTATACCGCTGCGCATTTCTGCCGTTTTTGTAAGTCACCCAATTGGCAATATGGTGATTCTAACATCGATGAGCATGCTGAGAAGTCATATTGCGCACAGGAACTAATCCTGTACTAAGCAGTGCCTCCCTGAAGGTATTAAAAAGACGGATGCTTTTTCATGGTGGCCAGTCCCTGCTAAAAATGGGATTAGGCAAGGAAGGGTGAAGCTAAGCTCTTCGATCTTTTAGAGGATGAATCGCAGGTGCGGTGTGGCATATGTTTATATATTAGTATCCTATTGCAGTAAAGATTAATGCGTTCTTTACATAAAAATTGAAATTACAAAACATATTCCCAATAACGTTAATACTTTCTTTTGAAAGTGTCGGGTTCTTTCGTATCAGCCTTTACTTTGGGTGTTTTGCCGACTAGCGATGGCTTACGAAAAGCGGAGCTGTCACAAAATCTTAGTAGGACCTCTTATGGTACTTACATTTTCTGAATCCATATTACAACTAAATAAATAAGTAAATACATATATAAGCTCTGATGGCGGTATTAAGTTCTTCTAATTGTGTTAAGTTTTAAATTTAATATTAGTTTAAAATAGTTCAAAAATATAAAAATACAGCACATGCATAAGTAAGTTGTTTCTCCTTTCCTACTCTTCGTTTCTTCTGTTCATCATATTTACAAATATGAATAAAATAAACACACTGTGTAATGATACATTGCATTGATATAACAAGAGTTACTTAATCTTCTAACACCGTCGTATTTTTAGTTCTTGACGACTTAAATCTAATAACTGACATCAGCAGAGAATTTCGATTCGCTTTTAACCTTTCCATTCTTGATATCTCTGCTCTGAATACGAAATTGCTCTTCCTGCCTTCTGGGATTTTCTTTACTCCGAATTCCGTACGTTTGACCCCACACTAATGTAAAAGGTGCAGATCTGGAAGCAGCAGAGTATAAAAAGCTTGCTTTCTGTGTACATTGCATAAATAGCAGTGCGAGATCGCTGCAAATATGTAGAGGAACTACAATATGAATCTATACTTTAGATGAAGCAGCAAAAATATAGCGTTAAATTGAAAACACCTTATTCTGCAGTGATATTCTTATTTTCCTTGTTAAAGCCAAGGAATCATCTGCAACTTTGAGGGAAAAGTGCATAACTATCAGTTGCCTTCCGGAAATTATAGGGGTTGATGCCTCTCCTTTTTTCCTGTGTACAATGTAAATATTTCTGTCTTTCATGTGTACTGTAATTGGTGAAACAGTTTCAAATAAAATAAATTATGATTTAGCATAAATACACCAATTTCGATTTCAGAAAGCTGTATTGGTTTTGGATGAGGTAGACACAGAGATGGATGGATATTGGAAAACTGGATAGGGTTCCGCATGAGCACGCTGATAACTGTGGAAGTTCAACTTGCTGCGGAGGGCAGAAGTGGATGTGATGTTACCAGGATACAATTATGGCTGAAGCCCAAGTGGAGAGAGGTGTTTTACTATTATCTGTACATTGGGGTTAACTGTGGACGTGTATGCTTAGGTATAGCTTCGACAGAGGCTATTGAGTTGCTGGATAACCCATGCATGCCTTATGTCGACTGTTGTGACGAGTAGTTGTTGTGGAGCTTTTAAGGTGGGTACTGGTTGGGTGATATAGGTGAGTTGCTTGCAGGCTATTGGTGTGTCAAGGGGAATGTTGAGCTTGAGTGACTGAGTTGTATCTGCTGGCTGCTTGCCGCAACTGAGACTTTCACAGCCGTTATGCGTGAATTTGGTGTTAGTGGAAGTATCTTGGATTTGTTGTATTCCAGGCTTTTCTTTATTCTGTAGAGATTACCATGTATGGGGGTAAGCTATTTCACTGATGCTGGTCTGCAGCGGGTTGAAATTAGAATTGTCTCTTGCGAAAAATATATTTGTTGAGCAGTGTATTGGCCTCCAGCGTCGCAAAGCACTTTTTTTTTTTTTTGGTAGTGTTTAAAGCCCGCTTTAACTACTTGTGCAGGCGAGATCGGTTGTTGTAACCAATTGCGTCCCAAACACCTGGTGCCTGTCCGCAGGTTGCGTTCACCACGGAACCGCCGAACTCGTTTGCGGCCATCACTGAAGGACACGCTGAACGGGACTCGTCCGAAAAGACTATATTTTGCCACTGAGCACCCCAGTGACTGTGTTCACTTGCCCAGTGTAATCGGAGGAGCTTGTGGTTTCTGGATAATGGAAGTCGACATAATGGAATGTGTGCAAGCTGTCCTCTTCTTCTTATTATGAGGATTTCAAAACGTGTTTCTTACTGTGAAGTATCAATGATGACTATTTACCATGGATAATTTAAAATGACAGAAAAGTCAAACAATTAAATTATTTCTGTAAAATCGGACCTAAATATCTTTTGCAAAACAATGATATAAAGTTTCTGTAAGCTAAGGCAAAATAAAATGGGATACATCTTTGTATAGACTAGCTAGGTGGCCGGTCCGCAGGTGGATCATGAATAGATGACTAGATAAATATGCATCAAAAGTCATATCCAAACCCTCAGGAGCCTTAAACTGAAACAAGCCTCCACCTTTTTTCCTTTCCGATTGTTTTGTTTTTCACATTAGCAAACCTCTTATTGTTGTTTATTATCTTATGATATAACTCATTTGATGTTGGTGTAGTAAAAAATCTGGCGAGGTTAGTTCTTAAAATAAATGGGAAAAGTAAATTTGAGTATGAAATGGCGTGAATTAGAAAATGTTTTAGTGAAGCTTCTTGGAAAATATATTTTTTGTTGGAAGACAAAGTTAAGTTGGTGTATGTCTTTAATTTTATAAAATGTCTTAGTACGTAGGCATACATAGATCGAAAGATACATAGATAGACAGATAGTAGTATACATAGATCGATTGATAGATAGAGAGATAGATAATAAGGTAGATAGACAGATAGATAGATGGATAGATAGATAGATAGATAGATAGATAGATAGATAGATAGATAGATAGATAGATAGATAGATAGATAGATAGATAGATAGATAGATAGATAGATAGATAGATAGATAGATAGATAGATAGATAGATAGATAGATAGATAGATAGATAGATAGATAGATAGATAGATAGATAGATAGATAGATAGATAGATAGATAGATAGACAGGTAGATAAAGACACAGATAGACATGCAGATAAATAAATGAGATAGATTAGATAGATATACAGATAGATAGATAGATAGATAGATAGATAGATAGATAGATAGATAGATAGATAGATAGATAGATAGATAGATAGATAGATAGGTAGACAGATAGTTAGATATTTATATAGATATATAGTTACATAGATAGATATATAGATAGATAGACAGGTAGAGAGACAGATAGGCAGGCAGATAAATGAATTAGATATATTAGATAAGATAGGTTAGATATATATATATATATATATATATACATAGGAATTTAGATACATAGGAAGACAGACAGATAGATATATATATAGATAGATTGATAGATAGATTAGTTAGACAGAAAGATAGACCGATAGATTAAATAGATTAAATACATTAGATAGATTATATTAAATATATTAGACTTATGGCACACTGATGATACATGCATGATGATGGAGAACCGGTGGAATGCGATGGCGGGGGAAACCGGAGTACCCGGAGTAAACCCGCCCCAGCGCCGCTTTGTCCACCACAAATCTCACTTGCGGTCGCTTGGGATCAAACCCCGGCCATCTAGGTGAGAGGCGAATGGTCTAACCACCCAAAGCATTTGTTGGCAGAAGAGCAGATGGCTTTGAGATGAAGATGAATTCTGGAAAACTACGTCCAGAACTGTTTCTGTCATGCATCTGGACTTTTCAAGTGTGGTCTGAAGACTCTCAAGAGCGAGGACCTGTTGAAGGGATGATGTGATTGGTTTTCACTGTACGGAAAGTTGAAATGGCTGTGTGTTGGTTTAGTGGGGTTTCAGGGGTTGTGACGTGCATCCTTGGATATTGCGGCCACGATGACTGACCCGTGGTCGGCGCCTCCGCATGTTGCACAGAAGCGTCGGCTTGATCGTACCCAATGGAGTTGGAAGGAGAGCTACAGTAGTGGTAACGAGGCTGCTCGTCTAGTAGACCGCCGTAAAGCAATACGACAAAAACGGCGAAAGGGCGTATGGCGTACTGAAGGTCTGTCCTCTATCCGGAATGAGTGGTCCATGAAAGCGAGGCCTGTCATTATGCCGGCGGTATAGTGAAGGTCCAATAGCGGTATCGGTTCTCATCCTGATATGACTTTTGAAGCATGGATCAACGACGGCCAAAGACACTGAGCGCACAAAGACCATTTTCTCAGAGATAGTGAACCCCACAAACCACAGCGCTAAAAACGCCGTAGCAGTTCTTGATGTTAGTCTATAGTGTTGCAATAACCTGAGACAGTTGCTGCAGCGCTGTAGCCGGTTGTGCAGTGTACCCTGCTTCTGCATGGGAACTGTGGCACTGACTGTAGTAACTTCATGACAGTGTGTTGTGTGCTGGGTCCACTGGAACAGACGGTGGAGTTGCGGTGTCCGTTTGTAATGGTGGACGCGTGGTATCAATAGTGTTAATGCGTTAGCGGCCAGAGGCTTGGGACCTCTTCAAGCGTCGTAGGCCATTCGGGGCGCTGTCACTTACTTCTTCCTATAGTGTTGACTCCTCGGCGTCTAGTGCGCGAAGAAAAGTAAATGTCCTGAATGTTTATATGGTGTCCTCTATCCAAACCACTTAACTTGCTTGATCTTAGTAGAAATATCAGAACGTGTGATTCTCCAGAAATTGTATGTAGCCTGTTTGATTTTGCTTATTCCTGTCTCCGAACCTACTGCTTATTGCAAACATGGAAGTGTGAGGGCAAATCTAGTAACAGATATATCAGGTTGTCTGGCCGCATAACATTTTTGATGATGTAGACAGCCTGCATGTCAGTAGTTAATATCCCAGATTAAGCAATGGATTAACGTTAATCCTGCCGCTAGGGGCGCTAGTGTCGCTGTTAATCCGCGGATTAAGAGCGCTGTTGGGAGGTTTGAAAACTAGCACCAAGAGCGGAAGGATTATCGCTAAATCCAATGGCTTAATCTGGGATGTGAGTGTGGGTAATCCGAAAGTGGATTAACGTGTGGAAGTGATGATGACGGGAGCTGGGGATGAAAAGAGGGAATGGTGTGAAATGCAGAAGTAAAAATGGCATGCGGAAGTGACGTGTAGTGATTTGATTGGAGAAAATAAGGTGCGATGTGAATGGTGGATGGGTAGGAAAGAATGTCGGGGATTGGTGGAAATAAAACGCTTGGTGATAGGTTGGCGTGAATAGGAGAAGATAAAGGTATAAAAGGGGAGGTGGTGGATGGAAAATGGAGATTGGAAGGATGATTGTAATAGCGTTGATGGTGGTGGCAGTTGCCAGCGCGGAGAGGAGCTGCGTTAGTTTTGGGAGGTGTGGGTTCGAGTTGAATGGCGAGACGGGACATTTGGAAAATGTGACAAGATGTGATAAGGATTATGAATTGTTGCCTAAAAGTACATGCGTATACCGGAAAGGCAGTGGGTGTAGGTTTGGTTCTGACTTTATTAACCTAGGTACACTTAAAAACGTGTATAATTGTTTAAAACCGATAACGAGATGTCAGAGGGGGCGGAGATGTTCAGGGATGATGTACGGGAAAGTGAAGTTTGGACAGCTTGAATGTCCAGAGGGGTATGTTGGAACAGGAAGATGTGGGTGTGAAAAGGGAGAAGTTAAGGATGAAGCCGGGTGTGAATTTTATAAAACACCGGTGAGAATATATGCTAGCGACAACAGTTCGATTCTTGTTGAGATGGTAGATTGTAGTTTGTTGATGGAAACGATAGATTTGCCGGAAGGGTTGGAATTGGATTGGAAATTGACTCCGGAGGAAAGCGAACTTGTGATGGCGTATAGTGTGGTAAATGAGATGAATTCCTACTTTTCTGAAAATTTTGTGTATATGTTTGGGAAATGTGGCGATGGAGAGTGGCAGCTGAACTTAGGTGGTGGGAGGAAAGTAAGTGGAAGGGTAAAGAGGGCGTCTAGGTGGTCTGCGGAGGGGAGCTTGAAGGTAAATTCGGAATGTAATGGGAATGGTGGGGATGTAGGAAGGGTGTCGGTGAATAGTATAAGAAAAGCGGCATCACAGAGGTGCAAAAAGGAAATAAATGCGATGAAACAAAAAATAAAAAAGGAATGCGAGAATAAATTGAAGGAAGTAAAGAAGGAGAATGAGGGGGTGAATAAGGAGAAACAAGAGTGTGAAGAGAGGGTAAGACAAATGCGAGGGATGATGGAAAGGATGAGAAAAGAACTGGAGGAGAAACATGAGAATGTGACGAGGCAACAGACATTGGTAAACAGAATAAAAGGAAATGTAGCTAAACTTTTTGAGGAATTTGAGGGGTTAAAGCATATGATTGGGAAATTGGAAAACGCGTGCACTGGAGGGGTGGAGAATTTTCCCAATTATGAAACAACATACGACGAAGAGGGGGAAGAAGAAGGTGAGGAAACTGGGGGAGGAGGTGTGGATGAGGGGAACAACGAAGAGATGGAATACGATGCTAATTAATGAGGAAGTTGAAATTGCATGACTACTAAAGAAAATATTTAGGAGAGGGAAAGGAACCCTAGTTAGGAGAAACACAATAAGTGAAAATAAAGAAATACACATCGAATGAGGAAGGTAAGATATAAACATTGAATTTATTACTGTGTGGGCATACAAAACAATTGTTTAGTAAAAGAAATGTCTTTCTTTGTAAATTGTTTTAAGAAAAAACAAACCACACACAAAATTCAAATTGCGTAAAACCCTCACAAATATATATACATATAATAAAAAAAAAACAGCACAAGGTTCAAAAATCGAACAATTGTTTAGAAAAAGAAATGTCTTTCTTTGTAAATTGTTTTAAGAAAAAACAAATCACACACAAAATTCAAATTGCGTAAAACCCTCACAAATATATACATATAATAAAAAAAAAAAACAGCACAAGGTTCAAAAATCGGTTGAGGGAAAAAAACTAATTCCCAATATTAAAGATAACAAACAACACACACACACACAAAATAAAGATATATATATATATATATATATATATATATATAAAATGGAAAATAATTTGAAAAAAAAACCATGCCATTGGATAACATCAATTGCGCATTAGGGGTCGGTAACCACCACATCGAAAACAGGGCCCTTGGTTTGTGTAGCGCAAATGGCTGTATTCAATGGAAATGTTATTAATGAAACAGGCACGACGAGCCTGGCACGTCAAACAAGTGGGAGAGAAACTACTATGATTTGACGTGTGCCACACTGTGTAAACAGTATACATGTTTAAAGTGGATTGCAAAATTCTGGCGTCGTACCGTTTGGCCATGCACAATGTGCAGAAGCCAGTCTGAGGGGTACAGCAAAACATATCTAAGGAAGGCAATGCCTTAATACTTCTATAGGACACTTACAAACAAAGTGAATTAATCGAGGAGATGGAATTGAACTGTTATTTAATAAACACTGCCGATAGGCCTGGCAAAATAAGCACATAGGTTGATAGATAGCTTCGGGGAAAGAAATAAATTGTAACACTTGCAAATCGGCACCGATATGTATAAAATAATTCATAAGCTCGTCGTTTGTGTAAAACGGGAGGCGGTTAAGAATAAGATCTCTAATTTCACTCTCATCGCAAGGGGTGAGACAAGGACATGGCATTACTGAGAAACAAAAACGAA
This sequence comes from Hymenopus coronatus, assembly GCA_030762935.1. Classification (NCBI taxonomy): domain Eukaryota; kingdom Metazoa; phylum Arthropoda; class Insecta; order Mantodea; family Hymenopodidae; genus Hymenopus; species Hymenopus coronatus. The sequence goes on along the minus strand of CM060887.1, from coordinate 74,004,534 downwards.
GAAGAGACAGATACAACTAGAAAAAAACACACATAGTACTTACAGAATTAGACTGGGTCCATAAAAGTGAACGGAGATTACACACACACACACACACACACACACACACACACACACACACACACACAAAACTATACAACACTGAAAAATATGAGTTTACAATAAACACGCTGAATCAATTATGATAGCAGACGCCTCTTCTTTAGGTGGGCATACGACGGCCGGGGTTCGGGGGACAAAGGTACCAGTGGGGCTATTGGGGCTCGCTGACGTTTTCCCAGCCGCAGTCTCGATGCTGGCGAGACCGGGACCAGCAGGGGAATGGCAAGCTCGCAGATGGGCTCGTCGTCGGCTTCCTCTGGAACCCGAACGTTGGCGAACGCTGTATCAAATCCGTCGTCCTGTTGCAGTGGATACTCCTTCTCACACCGCCCGGGGATCGAACCCTGATTAAATGCTGGCAACAGAGAGCGCCTGCACCCCTTGCTGGGAAACTTAGAGGAAAGGAGAGGGAGTAAGGATTGAAAAGGAGTCAATGGCGGAGGGGAAGAATGTTGCTCAAATTTGAATTGAGTAAGAGGGGAGGATATATCAATAACGTCAATAGGGACGGGGGAGGAGGTCCGAATATTTACAAATGAAGGAGAGGAAACCGGACTGTAGGAAGGGGCGTAGGAGGCAAGGGGGGAGGAGATGCAGGGGTCGGAGATGTCAACAGAGGAGACGTCGTCGTTTTCGGTGTATCCAGCAGTGATGCTGGTGGAGTTGGTGACGTCTGAAGACGAAATCACGATAGTCGACGTCGGCTCCACAGGTAGAAGAGGAGTGCTGAACCTCGCCGGGGGCGACGCCGGGGGTGACGCCGGGGGCGAAGAGGAGTTGCAGGGTACGGAGAAGCCGGAGCAGTTGTTGATGTCGATGGTGGTGGCGTTGGCGACGTCAACAGAGGAGACGTCGTCGTCGTCGTCTTCTGTGTAACCGTCGGTGATGCTAGTGGAGTTGGTGTCGTCTAAAGAAGACGAAATCTCTATGATCGACGGCTCCACAGGTGGACGAGGAGTGCAACACCTCGCCGGAGACGACGTGGGGGACGACGCCGGGAGCGACGCTGGGGGCGACGACGCCGAGAGTTGTGAATGCCTAGCGACGTCACCCGACTCTACGGAGGCGTTCAGAGACGAAGTACAAGATGCAGGTTCTTGAAGCGCTGCAAACGACGGCTCTGAAGAATGGAAATCGTTCGGCGCACTGAAGACCTGCGAGATAGTGGTTGTTACTATTCTTTCTTCAGTCACCACTTGATGCCACAAACGTCTACTCGTTGGAGAAAAAAAAAACTGTCGCTGACGGTGAAACTAGAAAAGTGTGTTCGATGCATGGTGAAGCTATACGCTCGACAACAGAACTGAAAGTAAAGGCCTGGTGACAAAGTCTCAACATTTAAAGGACTGCTAATCGACATGTGGATTTGCGTCACACAATATGGCCGACGCGATAACAAGTTGTTAAAGAGCGTGTGAACTTTAAAAAATGCTGTGAGAACGGAAGCTCATTAGCACGAAAAACTTTAAATGTGGTTTTGTGGTGAATGGTAGGAAAATTTGGGTTTTATCGAAAGCGGATGTTGCGGTGGTTCGACGGTGGGACCGGAAGTACTCCGGAAAAAACACCCCATTAAAATTCTGGAAATTGTGGCAAGCTAAGCCACCGGGTGATTTAATGAGCTCTTTAACTGAACGCGCAGACGGAAGTTGCGGCGATAATAAGGGTCCTTTAAATACACGTGTCGATAAGGCGCTCGCAACAGTGAGAAAGTGCTTTAAAGATTTAAAAGAATATCGATTTTAGGTTTTCGAGGGATTTATGCGTAATTGTGTGTGATAAGTAACGATTGTATTAGAAACAGGAAAGGTATTGGTTGTGTGCGCGGTAATAGCTAGTTGTGTATATTAAAAATAATATAAAACTGAGATACTTTTGACTTGCGGAGTGTTTACATATAATTTAAAAGAAGCAGTTAAAGAAAAAAATGGCCAGGACCAGAGTGTGGTTTCGTACAATGGAGCACGAATGGGCGGAGAGCGAGGAAGACGAAATTAAGCAGCCGAGGTTCGAAATTATTTCGCATAGGGAGCGAAGCATGAAAAGGCTTTTCTCTGGCTATACAGAGACCGAAATTGTTGTGAACCCGGGACACAAAGATGTAAATTCTGTGCAGTGGGTGACAGACCTCTTTAACGACATTGTAAAGTTTGCTAAAGAGACCCTGCTGGATAACGAACCCGGTTTCTTAGGAATATCGATATCGAACGATACCGAACCATCCAAACCGTTCAATATGAGTGTGAGACGCATCGATCAAGTCAATGCCGATGTTGTTATTAAATCTATTGAAAAGGTCATGCAGAGCAATAAACAATTTCTGCTAGCAGGACCTCTAAACATTACATTTGTTTGGACAAAGCAGGTGTCGGGATCGTGTTATAAGCCGTGCAATGCCTGTAACGGTAATAAGGGAATAATAGAAATAATTAACAAAGACCAGTTGTGCTTGCCGAGAGCCATTGTTGTTAGCAAAGCCAAAGCCGACAATGACGTCAATTATCAAACCATGAGACGCAGTGAGTTCTTGCAAAAGCAGAGGGCCATTGCCCTTTGCGAAAAAGTGGGAAAATTAAATGGCGCATTTACTATAGATGACGTCAGACATTTCGACGCTGTGTTAAAGGACTATAAGGTGACTGTTTTCGGAGATCATTCGGGCAAGAACGTGCTATATGCGTCTGCAAAGAATGTAAACAAACATATTGACGTCATTTATCACGAGGGGCATTTTAACGCCGTAGTAAACCTACACATGTGTTTTAAGTGTAAGTGGTATTGTCGACAATGTAATTACCCTTCGGCAAACAAAAAAGAATTACACAGGTGCGAGGAAAAGTGTACAAAGTGTCACCAGCAGTGCGAAAAGAGCTATTTAGTTTACATACACTGTGCCGCGTGTAACCGAGATTTTAAGGGGCCTACACGTTTTCAAAATCACATTAAAAAAGGGGCTTTCTACCCAAAGGCATTTTCCGTGTGTGATGTAGAGAAGGTGTGTACGACCTGCCAAAAGATGGTTAATCTCAGGCATAGAAAGATAGCTCATCAGTGTGGGGAGAAGTATTGCAGCAACTGTAAGACGCACGTGAGCGACGGGCACTTGTGTTTCATACAGCCGTACGTTTCTCCCAACAAAAGAAACAGGTTCGTGTTCATGTTCATCGATTTTGAATGTACACAGGACACTGCTTATGTCGGCAAACCATTAACGTACGAGCATGTACCAAACCTGTGCGTGGTATACCAAGGCTGTCCGTTATGCATAGACGAGCCCACTAAAATGGCGTATTGTACAGAGTGTGGCATTAAAGAGTGGGTCTTTATGCACGATCCGGTAAAACAATTGTTTTGTCACATTACCCAGGCGAGGTTCGAAGCCTGGGACGTGATCGTGGTGGCCCATAACCTCAGAAGCTACGACGGGCAATTTTTATTGAAGTACATGGTTCAGAATTTGAACTGGACGCCTGAGCTTATAATGAACGGGAACAAAATATACCGCATGCGCCACGGTGACGTCACGTTCATTGATTCGCTCAACTTTATACCCATGTCACTGGCTCGCTTTTCAAAGACCTTCGCATTGAAGGATAGCAAGGGCTACTTTCCATACTTATTTAACACCAAGGAAAACCAGAACTACGTGGGTTTGATTCCCGATAAAAGATATTACTGTCCACGGGGTATGTCGGTGGAGGGGCGAAGAGCCTTCGAGCTGTGGCACGACGAAAAAGTGGTCTCCAACTACGTCTTCGACATGAAGGCGGAAATGGTGATGTATTGTAAAATGGACGTGCTTTTGTTAAGCCAGGGAGTAGCAAAATTGGGAGTAGCAAAATTTAGAAGGCAGTTTTTGGATGAGAACGGCATTGACCCGTTCAGAGAATGCGTCACCATTGCGCAAGCTTGCATGTGCGTCTATAGAAATCGCTTCATGCCGCCGAAAAACTAGGGCTCTTGCCCGTCGGAAGATACCGCCTAGTCGACAGGCAGTCTCGCATAGCGTGCATTTGGCTTACTTGGTTAGAATTACAAAATAACTTTGTTATACTGCACGCTATGAGAGGCCGCGAGGTTAAAATTTTAGGCCACAAAGTGGACGGGTACAGAGAAGAAGGACCTGTAAAGTACGTGTACTTCTTCCACGGTTGCTTTTACCACGGGTGCAGGCGTTGTTTTCACAACCGCCATGCTCCGGTGTACAGCACGGGAAAAGAAACCATGGCCTCCAGGTTCGAAAGCACCGAAAAGCTCACCCGGCAGATCAGGGAGGCCGGCTATACGGTGGTGGAAATGTGGGGTTGCGAGTTCGACGCCTTGATGAAGGCGAACGAAGACCTAGTGCGCCATGCGAAGAACTTCCCGGTACCCGAACCCCTAAACCCCAGAGACGCCTTCTACGGAGGCCGCACAAACTGTACAAAGACGTACTGCGAGGCGGTCGGGGACCGGAAGATTTTATATTATGACGTGTGTAGCCTGTACCCGTTCGTGAACAAGACAAAGCCGTACCCCGTGGGTCACCCCAAGATCCACGTAGATCGCTTTCCTCGCCTAGAAGACGTGCGAGGAGGACTTGTAAAGTGCCAGGTTCTACCCCCGCAAACTCTGTACCACCCGGTGCTGCCGGCGCGCATCTGCGGCAAGCTGATGTTCCCGCTATGCCGGGCATGTGCAGAGACGGAGAACTAGGGCGAATGCCGGCACGGGGACGACGAGAGGGCCTTGTCGGGCACCTGGGTTGTCGACGAGATGAAGGTAGCCTTGGAGGAGGGGTACCGGCTCCTCCAGGTCTACGAAATTTGGGAGTACGACGTGGCACAGTACGACCCGCGCACCGGGTCCAAGGGGCTGTTCGAGGACTACGTCAATCAGTTCCTCAAGATCAAGACCGAAGCCTCCGGCTGGCCCTCGAGTTGCGACACGACAGAAGCCAAGCAGGAGTACGTGAAGCAGTTCTTCGAACACGAAGGCGTTGTTTTCGATCCCGAGGACATCACGTCCAACCCCGGCAGGCGGGAATTGGCCAAGCTTATGATGAACTCGTTCTGGGGTAAACTAGGTCAGAAAAGTAACATGTCCACGTGCGAGCTAGTGGACCGGTACGACCGCCTTCTGGACCTGCTCAATGACCCGGGCATCGAAGTGCAGACCTACGTACCCGTGACGAGTGAGGTCACTTACGTGGTGTGGAAGTACTGCGACCAGAGTCCGAGAGTGAACTCCGCCTCCAACGCCGTGCTTGCAGCTTACACCACGGCGCATGCGCGTCTGGTGCTATACTCGTACCTGAAGCGCCTCGGAGAGCGGGTGTGCTACTTCGATACCGACTCCGTCGTCACCACCGCGCTACCGGGGGAATGGACCCCCTCCGCGGGACGCCTCCTGGGGGACATGACGGACGAGCTGGAGAAGTACGGTCGAGGTGCGTACATGACCCGTTTCGCCTCCACGGGCCCGAAGAGCTATTGCATGGAGATCAAGTGCCCGGAGACGGACAAGACCGTCTCGGTATGTAAGGTGAAGGGCATTACACTCCATTGGGGCAATCTCCAGCACGTGAACGGCGATGTGATGCGCGACATGGTGCTGACGGATCGAAGCAAGACGGTGACTCTGGAGGGGACTCAGATATCTAGAAAACCGTTTTGGACGGTGGTCACCGAACCGAGCACGAAGACCTTCAGAATGGTGGTCAACAAGCGCGTTTACACCGAGGATTTTGACTCGTATCCCTACGGGTACAAGAGAAAAACATAAATGAAACGCCAAGCGCAGGCGAAGCTCATTTCGAACCAGGGACCCCTGGGGACGTGATGCCCAGATCTCGGCACCTTAGGCGATTCAATTTTCCCAGCACGATGCTCGTGGCGGGGCCTTCGCGCTGCGGAAAGTCCACCTTTGTGAAAAACCTGATTCGCCACGCCGACGACATGTTCGACGAGCGTCCCAGAAAGGTGCTGTGGTGCCACCCTCCGGAGTATTCGGCCAGACTCGAAGCCTTGCCCCTGCGGTGTGAGACTCACGCGGGGATCCCCGAACTTGCTTCGGTGGGCGAGAAGTATCTCGTCATCCTGGACGATCTCATGGTCGAGGGTGGCGGGAAGGACGTGTCTAATTTTTTCACCAGAGACTCCCACCACAAGCGCTTCGGCATCGTGTACATTCTGCAAAACGTGTTTCCTCAGGGGCAGAAATATCGCAACATCTCTCTCAATGCAAACTACATCGTGGTGTTCAAAAACAACCGCGACAAGATGCAGATCTAAAGGCTGTGTCAGCAGATCGAACCCAGGAACTCAAAGTTTCTCTTGGAGGCTTTCGAAAAGGCCACCGAACACCCGCATGGGTATCTGGTGCTGGATTGCACTCAATATACGCCTAACCGATACAGGTATCGAACCGGCGTGCTGCCGGACGAGAAGCTCTCGTATTTCGTACCCAACTGAGGGCGATGATTATTTTTTTCTTCTTGCTTGGTTTAAGCCGAGATTTGCACATACCAAGAAGAAGTCCCGGGATCGATGCACACTTTACGCCACTGGAACCTTTGATGTTAAATAACGCTCCATTTTCGGTGCGGTCGTCATTACCGTGCCAACATGGCTAGGGGCAGGTTAAGCCTTGCAAAATTAAGCAGTCCCCGCATAGCGAGGCAGCACGCGAATTTGACAGCTCTGGCCAAGGCAAAGGCCCCTTTGCGGAAAAAGTTGATAAAAAATGCCGATGGCGATCTCATTAAGGCCATTTGCGAATGTATGCTCAATGTGTGCAGAGGTCACGTGCAGCTACCGAAAAAGTGCTTGAGTCGCTTAAAGAAGCATAAAGGGTCTTGGAGGAAACTCGTCGACAAGCGAGTCCCCCTGAAGAAAAAGAAGCAAATCTTGGTACAAAAGGGAGGCTTTCTGCCGGCATTTCTACTACCCGTGTTAGCTACGCTGGGTAGTGCCCTGGTGTCAAAATTGACAGGATGAAGTACGGCAAGCAGATCCTCGTTGCCCCCGAACCAAAGACCGTGCAGAAGCTTCACGTCATCGACCACACTATTTCCAGGCTGGCTAAAGAAATCGAGAAGGTACAGCGATCAAAACTCTCGCCTGACGAAAAGTGGCGCCTCGTAAAATATAAATTGGGCCACTATCTCGATCTCGTGACACAAGTCAGACGACCCTACCTTAGCAATAACAAAGTCGATGATGATGTTGATGATGACGCTTACGAAGACTTTAATGAGACGGTGAAGCTGGAGGTCGAACCCAGAACCGTAAAAATCAACCCCTTTTCGCCTCGCAAAGAAAAAAAGAAATCGCCTGCCGCGAGATATCATTTTCGCAGACGACTCTGGCAACCCCTGTACAAGTAAAGCATGAAGGAATGGAAGGCACTAAGACGGTACTACGAAAAGCCGGAGCACTATGCCGGTTTGGGCACGGTGAAGGCCCTGCGAAAGGCCACGGGAGCATCAAAGGCGAACATCGAGTCCTTCCTTCAAACCCAGGACAGCTACACCTTGCACAAACCGACTAGAAAGAGGTACCCCACCAAATACTATCACGTGACCAATATGGACGATCTTTGGGAAGCCGATCTTAACGTCATGAACAGCGTGAAAGAGCACAACAAACCTTACGTCTACATTCTCACCGTTATAGACGTGTTTTCAAAATACGGTTGGGCTGTTGCTCTAAAATCGAAGCTGGGTACCGAGGTTGCGCAAACTTTTCGCTCCATATTCTCCGAGCGCGTCCCCAAGGTCCTGCAAACGGACAAGGGAACGGAGTTTACCAACAAAACATTTCGCGCTTTTCTAAAGAAGCACGATGTGCAACATTACACCACGAAAAATAACGTGAAAGCCAGCGTTGTAGAACGCTTTAATCGCACCTTAAAAACGAAGATGTGGAAATATTTCACGCTTAAAAACAGCTATAGATACGTGGAAGTTCTTCCAGCTCTCATGCAGTCGTACAATAGTTCGTATCACAGGTCGATAAAGATGGCGCCAAGGGACGTGAACGAGACTAACATTTTACAGGTTTACCACAATCTGTACGGAAACAGGCCCGAGCCACGAACGAGGGCGCCCCGATATTCCGTTGGCGATCACGTGCGCATCTCCAAAGAAAAAATGAAATTCGATAAGGGGTACGAACAGAACTGGACCGACGAAATATTTAAGATAGCCGAGGTCGTGCGCGGCAAGCCCGTAGTATATAAGTTGCAGGATCTGACTGGGGAATCCATTGACGGCATATTTTACACAGAGGAGTTACAAAAGGTCGCTCTTCCGGAGACTTTCAAAATCGAACGCATAGTGCAAAGCAAGGGTAGGGGACGCAACAAACAGCTGCTGGTCAAGTGGAAGGGGTATCCTCCCAAGTTTAACTCGTGGGTCCTGGCTTCGACGATCGATTCGGTATGATTAAGACGAAGCCGTTCTCCATCACCCTAGTGAGCGATGCTTCCATGGATCACTTCACCGATAACACCACGGCGAGATTTTCAAACATCTTGCCCGAGAGAATAGTTCTGCAGGGAGAATGGGAAGTGGCCCTGCAAAAGGTTAGGTATCCGGTAAAATTTTATAACGTTTCCCGAGACGATGCCCACATCGTGGGCACCAAGTACACCATGACGCGCCTGCCTACGCATTCCAAATTCAGTTTAGAAATGCCTCAAGGTATCGTGCACAATCCAAAAGACCTTGTCAATCTCGTCAACGCACTCATTCTGCAACACCTACAGGTGGAAAACTTTTTCCTCTTCGACGAGCGCAAGAACACGGTAAGCGTGAATGCGGCCGTCACGCATCCCGAGCGATTACCCGACACTCCATTTTCTGGGTATATAGAAAACGTCGTGCGCACTGCTAAACCGTACATCATAACACAATCCGCCGTTTTGAACGACGCCCCCCACCACAAGCCAAAGCCAAAACCGAAACCAAAGCCGAAACCTACGGGGCAGCAAAAACCCGTCCAGGGAGCGTCTCGCCCGACAAAACCTACCATCGCGACACCTTCAGGTACAAAACCCGAAGGTGCATCATCGTCCGATGCGTCTTTGGACCCAAAACCCGACGGCGCATCAACTTCCAATCAGGGAGGCGAGGGTTCGCAGCCAGACAAAGGTGAATCCGAAGAGGAGGATGCGAACCCTGGTAGTGCCGATCCGGAGAACAGCCCATCCGACCCCTTTCATCGCATTCACAGTTTGCTCCTAACACCCGCTATGGCCAAGATGCTTGGCTTCGAACCCTTTACCAACGTGATCCTTCAGAAAGGTCCTAAACACCCTGTAGACCCCTAAATGGGGTTTCCTTACGAAATGTTCATCTATTGCAATCTAGTGGCCCCGCAAGTGGTGGGCGACACCTTTGTTCAGGTGATAGAGAGCGTGGCGGTGGAATACGAAAGGAGCAACAACACTTACATGAGCGACGAAAAGACCTTCTACCCCCAAAATTGGGTCCCCTTGACACAGCAGGACTTCAAAACGGTAAACATAGATTTAAGGAACGGATATGGCGATCTGCTGCCATTTGCTGACGGATTTTCTTCTACTATAGTTCTCGCCTTCCGACCCAAACCGCAATAATGGATGTGCACGACGTCACGCAGTACTACCTCAATCAGGCAGGAGGCGCATACGACGATCGCGACTTCGTCGTTTTCAGGGGCAGCCGCTACCAAAAAGGGAGCGGACTATTTTCTGCTCTTGGAGGCCTCTTTAGAAGGGTGCTGCCATTTTTGAAAAGCGGAGCGAAAGCGGTAGGAAAAGAGGCACTCAAGGTGGGTGCGCACGTGCTCTCCGATGTGACCACCGCGGGAAAATCGCCCAAGGAAGCCTTCAAATACAGGCTCAGGGAGGCCGGATCCAATTTAAAACGAAAGGCCAACGAAAAGCTCGACGCGATGCTCGGTTCCGGCATCAAGAGAATAAAACGCACCAAACCCAAAAAGAACAAACAGTCCAAGCTGAAGCGTCCTAGGCGCAACGTACAAGACGTCTTCTCGTAATGGCAGACACAACCGTGCACATGAGTTCCGAACTCGACCTCTTTAAAGAGGTGCCCGTTCAGATGAACATCGAGGAGTCCAGGTTCCTATATCTAAACCCTCAAAATACCCTCATGAAAAATGCCCCCATCACCTTTCATTATTCCGGAAATGCGGACGATTACCTAGATTTGACCTACGTGGTGCTCGAACTCATGGTCCGCATCGTGGATGACAAGGGAGCCGTTCTAAAGAATGATCTTACAGCCACTTTGGTGAACAATGCCTTAAATTCCCTGTTTCAGCAGGTAGAGGTCTCCCTCAATAACGTCATCGTATCCATGCCGCAAGCTGGGTACCCCTACAGAACCTACATCGAGACGCTTTAGAATTACTCCGAAGATGCCATGAACACTAAACTACAATCATCCCTCTGGAGAAAGGACACGGCCGGCATCATGGATATTTTTGTGGCCAACGCGGGGTTTCAGTGGCGTCAGGGGTTTACCAAAGCTAGCAACGTGGTTCAACTCATCGCCTCTCTTTCCAATGCTCTGTTCAGACAGGAGAAGCTGCTTTTGAATAACGTCAGCATGACCATTAAACTCACCCCTTCCTCTCCCCAATTTTACCTGTTTTCCGACCAGCCCACCTTCAAGGGCTACGCCGACATCTTGTCAGCCACGTTACGTTTAAAATCCGTACGACCCTCGCCCACCATCAAACTTGCACACCAGGCCGTGCTCTCAAAAAGCAATGCCAAGTACCATCTCAAGGATGTCAGCTTTCACGCCCTCAGCATCCCCAAAGAGTCCAGAGCAATGACGTTTAGCGACGTCTTCATAACACAAGTCCCCAGAAGAGTGGTCGTGGCTATGGTCACCGACAAGGCTTATTCGGGAAATTTTAACGCAAATCCGTACAATTTACAACACTTTAAAATGAACTTCTTTCAACTCTATGTGAACGGTTTTCGCCCCTGTCCCCGCACCAGCTGGTGGTAGCCATTGCCAAATGCGGCCAGCGAAGCGCTGTGGTCCTGGGTTCCACAGAGTGGAATCAACTCGTCGACGCCATACCCATCATTCACCGACGCCTGGATCATCCGGAGGGTCGTTTACAGGAATATCGATTCAGCGACACCGTCACCGTCCTCTTTAAGAACGTGTTCGGGAAACTAAAAATTGTCTTCAGAGATCCTCACGGTACCTCAGTCACGCTCAACCGCGAAGAGTGGAACACCTTGCACAGCCTGCAGCGCATCATCACCGACATCATGTATCACAAGAAGAAAGAAGAAATGGACGTGCAAAACCAAATTATGGCATATTACAAGTACATGCTTCACTGTCACGCCGCCGGCAACCCTTTCGAAAACATGAATTTCACCCAATTTACCAAGTACATCCGGTGTGCCAATTTCAGAACATTCCTAGAAACCGATCTCTTTCTCAAACCCCATTTTGATCTATCCATTTCGCAAAACACGCCTTAGTGCGCATGCTCCAACATGTCCTCTGCTCTACTCTTACCATACCCAGTTCCAGTTGGTGCCGCTGGTCGTTCAGCATGGGTTACAGAAATTATGTCTCTGTGTACTGCGAACCATCTAAAGTGTTTAAAAACTACGAAGTGGAAAATCATCCCAAGAAGAATGTCCCTTATGCACTGCGTTTCATCGATCATTCCTACGACGGAAAATCCATCACCGTCAAAGTTCACAGCTGCGAAAATAAAATCCATTACGTCCTCTCCAACACCAATTTCACCGACATCCAGTTCACATCAGACGAGTGGCCAGACGAGGAACGGCAGGACCAACGATTCCAATTTGTGGCTACAAGAGGTTTATACATCATTTTCTACGAACAACAATACATCTCCACAGCTAAAATGCAGCACTGGATCGACCAAGATCGCATATGCTACGGTACATGCTTAGCGGTGTATTTGGACCACACCGGTTTCTTCATCTCTCCCGATCACATCCACGGTGATTGGATATTCAGCGTCCATCAAAACCGTCTTCTCAGGAAACAGGAGGCGTCACAAAGGATTTGAAAAAATTTGAATCCCCAACGGACTTTCCCACCAACGGTCCCAACGGTCACTGGTTTCCTGTGATATTTCAAATCCCAATAAGTTCCCACACCAGCGTTTCCGCCTTACACAGTGCGGATGTGATAACATCCAATTAGCACTTCCCGGAACTGCGGTTTCTCAAATCCCTATAAATTCCCACTCCAATGCTTCCGCCTTACACAGTGTGGATCCAGCGTTCGGGAATGCCAGTCGCAAAGCAACTCCGCTGCAAACATTGTTGCTGCCAAATCTCCAGTCCAAGCAATACAAACCTGTGCTCCAGGTGTGAAGCGGTGTTCTTCCAACAACTCGCCAAGCTCCGAGACCAAATCGACAACTTTCGCGACAGATACTTCAACAACAGGCGCTGCTCATGACCTGTGGCTGCTTCGCCGTGCTCGTCAAGTACCTGGACAACCAGAGGCGCATCGAGGCACTTCTTCCTCAGGAACGACAAGTTCTTCTAGAAAACTGTAGCGCCATCTTCAACCGCTACCCACCTGAAGACGTGGACGTCGTGTGGAAATACATTTCTACTCACATCCAACACACTTGTGCCCCATACCAACGGTGCAAAAACCACTATAACCTCCCGTCACAAAGAACACAGTTCGACGGACCACCGCCGTTTATAAAAAACTGTCACTGGTGCAACAAGTGAACCATGGGCCAAGACCCCCTCCGTCTACTCGAAGACCTGTCCAACAACACAGACATTCTCAGCGTTTCTCAGCTACAGCAAAACGTGCCATACTCAGTGCAAGGCGTCAGATCCCTCGGCACAAAATACCAGGACCGTCGTAAAAATCGACGAAGAAACCGAAGTCTTTCTACCTGCAAGATTTGGTAAGGCTACTCCTGAACTCATCCAAAACCTCTCTCACACCAAGTTTACCCTCACCTACCAAGGCGAAGAAAAACTCTCAAACGGATTCAAAAAATATCTAGTGAAGTTCGATCCACAATGAACCCCTGCGAAATCGATCCCGTGCACGTAGGAAATAACCTACTCCTAAAACTCCTATTTCTACCCCAGCTCGCCGCTAATGGCCAATATTCCCAAGTTGCCCTACTCTCCACTGAAACCACCTTCTTCGGCAATCAAAAACAAATCATCGTCAAACTCATCACCGAAAATTCCCAAGCCATCCATGTCAAGTGCCTCCCTTCCAAAGCTAATCCTCACGGATCAAATGCTCAGTTATCCATATACCTGTGCCACAACAAGATTCCCAACCTCGACATCAACGCCACATTGGATGGGTGCTTCTCCACCAGCTTCTCCAACGAGTTCGTGGTGGCCATACCAACCATAGAATCACACAACAACTTTCATCATCTTCTTCTCACCTGCATCACCAAACCTATGCAAGATCGCACCATTTTCAGGATCGACAGCGACAGCAGTGATTCCGAAGACACCGACCATCTCTCCATCACCACAAACTTTAAAATTATTTTGTGTGAAAAAGTGAAAACTGAAAAAAACAATTGAACAGTGCAGTAGCATTAAAATAGTGTGTCATATAAAACTGTGCTCCATCACCACAAACTTTAAATTTATTTTGTGTGAACAGTGCATTAGTATTAATATAGTGTGTCATATAAAACTGTGTATCGTGTAATACTATCATCATGTATTTTGTAAGTTGCTAAGCAGTAGTAGTGTAATAGTGTGTGTATCATCATATAGTGTTAAAATAAATAGGACGTAATACTGCGTCAATTCTGCTGTCATTGTATAATACAAATATTATGTATCATACTGTATCAAAAAAGAAAAAAATAAATAAAAAATAATCCCAGATTAAGCAGTGGATTTATCGATAATCCTTCCGCTCTTGGTGCTAGTTTTCAAATCAACCAACAGCGCTCTTAATCCGCCTTAATCCGCGGATTACCAGCGCCACTAGCGCCCCTAGCGGCAGGATTAACGTTAATCCATTGCTTAATCTGGGATATTAACTACTCATGTCTTTGTTTCTTAGCATATTACCTGTCTCATTAAATAGTTATTATGGGGCGGGCTTGTGTCGTAAGAATCTTCTAACAGTATATGTTAGTTTTGGACCCAAATGGATATTTTTGTGTCTGTTTTGAACCGCTTTTTGAAAACTGTTATCTCCATTAGCTCCAGGATGTCCTTTTTCGCCCGTCGTATCATTTATTTTTAAATTTGTTTCCGTCTGAGAGTGTGGAAGTGAACATTCTTAGCATTTACCACATTTACCACTCATTGTTTTAAGCCTGACTGTTACAGTTAATTGAATTATTAATGTAATAAGCCTATTACAAAACGGTGAATTGAAAAAAAAAACTATTTTTGCTGATGTCTCAGCCTATAAGTCAGACTTTTTAACCAAAATTTCACATACTTGTGCATCTAGAGACATAAAATGAATTTTTTGTGTTGGATATTAGACAAACGTTTTGTCATCAAACGTTTGGTTTAACATACTACTCACAAAAAATTTCATTTTCGTTCAGAATTATTCCTTTTTACGACGCATTTTATTTTACACAGAAAATGTTAACAAACCATCAAGAACTATTATATATAATCAGTTTTTATTAAGGTAATGAAAAAGAATTCCTTAAATACTGTCAATAACATTTAAACCAGAATGATCATTATAGTGCAGCTGCTACTAGAAATGATGATGATGATGATGATGGGAAGAACAACGGTGATAATGTTAAATTCTAATATTGATTGGTTATATTGCAGGGAATTACGCAGGGATTTTAATTTGAATGCTCTTAGGTGTTGTGGTACAGGATGTCTATATCCGCGGGTGATTGGCATAAGGTTGGCGATGTGGTGGTTGGCCACTATAGAGATGAGTACAATTGATTCAAAAAAGCTGATAATACCTTACCGAAAACCTGCTTGAGGTAGCTTCTAAATCTAAAAAGTAATAACGAATCAAAAGTACAATGTAGGTATTTGCTTTCTTATTTGAGTAGAAACTCCTTTTTTTCCGCTGGTTTTGAAATTGTTTATTAATGGGTATGACAAACTGCTCTTACAAGTCCCGTTTCTAGCTTATTCATTTCAATTGGGATAAGACTTGACGGATTTAAGTTTGTCACAAATGTTATACAACCTGAATGACAATAACAAAGCTTAAAACTGGATGCTTACGTGTGCCGGTCTTAAAATTCCATACTCTGCATACATACGCTAACAATAACCGAACGTTGTCAGTGTCTAAAAATGGTAATGAAATATTGAACGGTTGCAATAATTAATAACCGATATCAGGGTAATGCCTGATGCCATAAAAAGTAATTTGAAATAACTGTGTTTTAAAGGGTTCTACATTTTGGACACATATTCTCGTCTTCACATAACGCTAACCATACAACTTTATATATAACTTTAAAATGAAACGGACTTCACAGGCTATTGCAGAAATTTTGAAAAACAGATTTTATTTTAAAATCTAAAATTTTCGTGCTGTTTTGTTGTATTTTGATGAGAAGATGTGAAATATGTATAAATCAAGATGGACAGCACTTTCAGTGTCTTCTCTGATAAGAGTGACTAATGCATAATGCAAAAAATATCTTTATTGACTTAAAAGTTCCTTATGAAGAAGTCTTTAATTTAATGCTGCAAATAATTCACTTGACATTTCGACGTTTAAACAGTTGCCGGCTGCACGCCATCCATAGCTCGCGCACTACTGCGCGTTAACACACACACACACACTGCACACTGATTTTCTTTATAGCGAGAATTTTGCGGATGCTTTCTGAAGATACTGGACGCTTCTA
This sequence comes from Hymenopus coronatus, assembly GCA_030762935.1. Lineage (NCBI taxonomy): Eukaryota > Metazoa > Arthropoda > Insecta > Mantodea > Hymenopodidae > Hymenopus > Hymenopus coronatus. The sequence goes on along the minus strand of CM060887.1, from coordinate 73,988,569 downwards.
GAAGAATCGTGGCCGCAGTGGTTCCAAAGTCTCTGGTTACCACAACGCCACAATTCTTGTATTGTTAAGCATTCCAAAGTCGTCAACTGTAATGATCACACATTTAGGGAAACGTGAGAACTATTACAGAAGAAGACAAAGTCACACTGCTCCCTTCTCGGGGCTGGTCTGCCGACCAGCATCATTATACTGGGCTAGACGATCGAAATGTACTGCCAGTTTCTTCCCGCGGGATGTGGTAGACGACAATATTTATCCTCTATACCAAAACATAGGTCCTTGTCTTGGTTGTTTAAGCTTATGCCAGCGTCACCTGAACCGGATAGGGCAATATAGCTCACTACAATTCCTTGCTGGAAACTTCGGCTGTTGATCTGCCGATGATAACAGGTCTTTCATCCGATCGCTCACTACCCGGATGTATTGATGGAAAATCCCATGCACGTCCTGAAGTCGGTCTACGAGAAGCTTCACAAGTCAACCGCTGGCTGTTCTGCCCCAGGAGGAACGCCCCAACATCAGTCACATGGTAGACGCCACTCTCTACCAAAGACCATGCTGACTGGTGTCAATCCTTTGGTATCGTGAGTTGAAGAGCGGAGGTCAGCAAGAAAAGCGGAGGTCAGCAGGTCTCTCTAGTGATTGACCACAACCTTCCCTGAATATTCTTCTAAAATGTTGAGGTACCGTTGATTCATGTCGTCTGTCTGTGGGTGGAGATATGTTGTATGCGTCTCTTGCACTCCGAGTCGCTCTAATGTTTCCCTCACGATTGGAATTAAGGTTGGTACCCTGATCACTGTTTAGCTCCATTGGTGCACTATAGCGACAAAATAGTTGTTCTGTGAGTCAGTTTGCATGGTGTTGGCATCCGCGTTACGATTGACGAACACCTACAAAACGCTCATAACTAATACTAGCTAAACAAAATAAACCTGAAGAACATAAATCGAGGTTGAAAAGATGATAGACTGTAAATCTATTAAAGAAATTTGTTTTTTTCTCTAATTAGTTCCAAATCCTGATAAAAATATTCTTAAAACAATAAAAGTAATAACACGAATTCTAATTACATCCTTGTCGAACACAGAGAAAGCTCCAACTACATTTATGACTATGCTTTCAAATTGTGCTCCCGCGTTATACTGCTACATGTGACCCCGGCTTCTGATCATTGGTCCCCACAACTTACCGCACACACTCGACATGGCGGCACCACCTCTTAGCGTCTGCCCATAGTCTCAACCAGAACTATCAATATTGGAGTTTGTCTCTTGTTTGATTGGTTCCCAAATGTTATCATGAAGTCCCATACATGTACTTCCTCCAGGACTTCCACGATCTTGCTTCGACGGAGGACCAACTGCTCTTTCTGTGTCTTCCCATCACGTGACTCCCATACTCTGAACAATACAATGTCCTTGACACTCAGTGAATTCCATGGGCTCTTTAGAGATTTTATCGCTGGCATCGGGTTCCCCAATAAAGTAGAAATCCTAAATTAGGAGCTTTGCAGAGTGCTGACTTTAGCGCCTGGAACGCGCGCTCTGCCTCTTCTGACCACATGTAAAGCCGATGCTCTTAATCAGTCGAGTGAGGGGTTTCAGGACTTTGGAGAAACCTTTGACGATCCTGCACAGGCCCAGGAAACCTTTCAGCTCCTGTTGGTCTTTCAAGCGAGGCCAATGTCGCAGTGCTCACGGCTTCTCTGGGTCCGTGTCCACCCCAGATGGTGAGACTATGTGATCTGGGTGGTGCACTTGCAGAAGGGTTGGCACTTCGTTGCGTTCAGCTTCAGGTTATCTGCCTGCATCCTATGCAATATCTTGGTTAGATTCCCGAGATGTTCTTAAAACTTACTGATCAAGATAATGATCGTATCCAATTAGGCACCAAAACATCATAGGCCAACTTCCTCGCTGATATTTGAGGCGCTGAAAGATAGCTGACGCATTGGAGAGACCGAGGGTTAAAATCGAAACTGCCAAAGCCCTTGGCAAGTCGAGAATGCAGTCTTCTCCTTGTCTCTAGGAATTAGGACCATTTGCCAGCCGAGAACCACCATGTTACAGGAAGTGTGTCCAGGGTATTGTCAATCTTATAGCCCTTTCTTGTGGCGGTATTCATTGCCTGTGGTCCGCGCAGAAGCACAGCCCGCCATCCGCCTTCTTCTTTTCTTCTTCACCAAGACTACAAGGGAGCACCATGGGCTGTCGGATTCTTCAAAGATTGCCCTAGATAGGATGTTCTCCAACATGTCCCGTACCTCTACTTGTTTCTCCAGGGGAAAAGGTTTAAGTGGTTGCCGAATATGTCGGAATCCTCTGTTGTCGTTGCTGTGGAGTGCTCGGTATGTACGACCGTAATCAGCATTCCCTTCTCTGAAGAAGCACTGGTATTGGTTGAGTACACACCAATCGCTCTCCACTTGTGAAGCGTTCAAATTGTCGGTCGCTTTCTTTACCGAGTCATTCAAACGGGGTTCAGCTCCTCCGACGGTACTGACTGTTCATATCCCTTGCCAAGTGACACACTCGCAGCTGGCTCTAACATTCTTAATTCCGTCTTGGCCTGTATACCCTGTCTACTGTCCATTTGGTTCAGCAGCCTCGCGGATTCTTACTAGCAGGAAGGCAATAATCCCTGGGTAACATATACTCTGTAAAGTGATGTCTTCCGGTCGAATATAAGGTTCCTTGTACTTGGGCGCTCCAAGTGCGTCTTCACCACCACCTCGCTTCTTGCGGGCGCAACTAAATTGCCCATCAGGATTATTCTACAGATCCCAGGATGTGCATGTGTCCTCCGGAGAAACAGCTCATCTCGGTCAAGTCGCAAAACACATCGGTCGATGTCGCCTTGTTGCTTCTAAGGGCATTCGATTCCAATATCACAAACTCAGTCACCCTGGTGACGAATACTCACAGGCTGACAGTGCTCCAACCCATTGTGAACTCCAACAAGGCCTCCTTCTCCACAGGCCAAATGTAATGCTGTTGGTAGGGACAACTGGGGCTCGCGTCGGCAAGCCCATAGTGACCTCAGGTCTGATTGCAATCACGGCTCAGCCTGTATCTACGACTATCCGGCACATCCTCCCATGTATCCAGCCGTCTGCGATGAGGCTGTCCCCCACTCTTCTGACCAAGGCAGGTAACGTCAATCGAGATGACGGTGAAGACGCTCGATCATCACGCCCGTCTTTTAGCGCTTTTCGCCTGCTCCAAGTTTTGGTATGGCTGCCCTTCACTAACTGACATGATTCCCCAAACCCTTAGCAGGCACCACTTGAAGGTCGTCGTCGTCGTCTTTGGGTTGCTTCTCTCTCCCTGTCATAGCGAATACTCCTGATCCTTCAGGAGGACGCAGCAATGGCCTTGGTCGCCTCCATTCTAAGTGCTGCCGTTAACACTTCGTGGATTGTCAAATAATAGTATCAAGAGATGTCATATTGGTGTCATGCAGCCCGTCGATAAAAAATAGACATATTCCTGTGACATGTAACTAGGTGGAGGGTTCACCAGGATTTGTTCACGAGCTGTTGTTAGTTAAGGCGAACCCTGCATAAACTCACCTGGGTGTTGCAGCCTTGCCTTCAGCTGACTATGGTTGGCTGCAACCAAGTGATGTTCTCGTAGCGGTTCTCGAGAGCCTCCAAATAGCTCCGCACTTCACCGACGTAGGAATCGCAACTAATACTTCTGCCGCTCGTCTCTGGAGGCTTCCTATCAACTATGCGGCTCTATCTTCTGCTGTCCATCGATTGTGAGTGGTGATAGCGACGAACTGATTAGGTAACTGATGCGTGGAGATATTGTATCGCGACCTGTCCTCTGGACCTTTAAATCCTTAAGCCTCCCATCGAGCATTCTTTGCATCATGAAGTTCAGTTCCTTGGTGCTCCCCTCCGCCTTTCCTTCCAGAATATTAAGGCGTTAATTGTGGTCTTTCATTGTTCCCCCAAACTCTTCCACTTGTAACCAATCTCGCGACACGCGAGACCAAGAGGTGTCGCACCAGACCCACAGACCGGTGGCTAACAGTTATTCCGTCAACGTTTACTGAGAAGTACTGTAATATTTTAAATGCGATAACTGTTGCCAAGCAGCAATTACAAAAATGTTATGAAGATTTGCGAAAAGTATTCTATACAGAGAGAGTAGTTTATGCTGAAAGACATTTTACATAAACTCTTGTGTCGCACGTTGGACCAAGTTTGATACTAGGTGGCCCAACTGCTCTATATTTGACTTGTGCAGATTTATTATCGATTTGGTTAAATAAAGAAAAGAATTAGGAGGTGTTAACACATTAAAATTGTATGTTATAAGCACATGTTTATTCTGTTTACTGCATATTTATAAAATATAGAGGAAGAACTGCATTCCAACCAATATTTTTCTACTATATGTTACCGCAAATACAATTTTGAGATTAATCCTTAGGCCCTGTTTGTTTGTTTGTTTGTTTGTTTGTTTGTTTTATGTGTCTGCGTGCGCATAAGGTCTGTGTAATGTCCATGAACGACACAACTCTCGAACCAAAGTTCATTTAAACATCAAACTTGGTTTTGTAAGTCCATCTTCTAAGGATTTTCAAGAAAATACCCCAACCCTAACAACCCTTTACATGATTTTCTATTTTTGGGTAATATATTGTAACAACTTTCACGAAAATCATTTGTGTTTAAGAAATTGGATAGCAAAATATTTCAGTCGCTATGCGTTTTACCACTGCCGTTTCTAGGAGTGAGCACTCTCAGAGAAGAAACTCGCTTATCACTGATCATCCCTTCAGCGTACTCATATACTCACAAGTCCATTAGCAGATACTCTCAGAGTAATCAAGAAGAAACTCGCTTATCATTGATCATCCCTTCAGCGTACTCATATACTCACAAGTCCATTAGCAGATACTCTCAGAGTAATCAAGAAGAAACTCGCTTATCACTGATCATCTCTTCAGCGTACTCATATACTCACAAGTCCATTAGCAGATACTCTCAGAGTAATCAAGAAGAAACTCGCTTATCACTGATCATCCCTTCAGCGTACTCATATACTCACAAGTCCATTAGCAGATACTCTCAGAATAATCAAGAAGAAACTCGCTTATCACTGATCATCCCTTCAGCGTACTCATATACTCACAAGTCCATTAGCAGATACAAGAAAGATAAGTTTTTATAAGAATAACTTATAACACTCACCAGAGAAACCCCTGCAGATGTAATATATCAGATTTGTTAACGTTAAAATAAAGCTGTTTGTCGCAATGTAATAGTAGACTTGTGACCCACTTTTAAATATCTGATAATCTATACACTTTCTATTGCTCCCCTTATGCTACATAGACATGTCAAATGAAACTATTTCTTCAATGATTTGTGTCGAACAAACCGAGAACAAGAAAAAAATGGATTTTTAAGAAGAATTTTTAGAAGTTAATCAGAAAGTTGTTACAGAAGGTCGTGACAAAAATAAAAAAATCTGATGTGTTCCATTCACATGACTTTCTCTATATCTCCGCAACAAATTATTGTTAAAAAGATTACGCTTATATTTACTTCATCCAATCGAGAAAAAAATAGCAGAAATAGTCTTATTACTTGCTTTCTTGTAAGTAGAAACGAAATAAGAGAGTACCATAGGTTAAAGTGATGGTGAAAAGCTGGTTGCTATGTGACTGAAGTTCCTTTGTTTGTATAGACACGAGTTCACAAATTCCTGTATGAGAAAAGTATACGTTTTTATAGCTAAACAAGGAATATCTCAAAAACAATCAACTCCACGAAAAAAATGTATATAACATAAATTGTGTGTTTTAAAGTGCTCTACGTGCGAGTGTGGTAAGTTTTTGTCCATCTTATACGGTTTAGCAGTTATGTAAAATTCCGTAAAATTGACCCAGAATAAAATAGTCTTCAGAAGCTATTCCCAGAAAATTAAAAATATACATTTTATTTGTCAGCTAAATATCTTTAGTATAGGACATTTTAATTAAAATCGTTAGAGCCATTTTTTAGAAAATCAAAATGTTCGAAAAAAAGTTCCATGTAAAGGGTAATTTGGAGTGAGGGGATTTTTCTCAAAATCTTCATGTCGCATCCCTGGAACATACTAAAGTTAAATACCTAGTTTCGTATTTTACCGTCTTTTCGTTTTTGAGTTATCGTGTTTACAGGCACACTGACAAACGGACACACAGACTCACGGACACACACACGTACTTTTTTCTGAAAATACTTTTTTTTGAATACAGGGGACCCTAAAACATACATTTCCGGTGAAATCTCGGTATCGAATTTTTGGTGGAGTGCAATACCTTCTCTATTCACTATGTACATAGTACGAATAGAGAAAGTAAAAATGTATATTGTTCAGCATTAAGAGGTCATTCATTTATGTCTTTGATTGATGCAAAGAGCGGTTTTTAAAACTATGCCTTATGCCTAATTCTTATACCTTCAATAAAATATGTAAATATGTAATAAACATATATATCAACTTCCAAGAAGAACATAAAAGAATAAGATTGCATAAACATACTTTATAGAAAAGTAAGCAGACGAAAGTCCTGTGAATACCATACATCAGATTGTACAGGTAGAGTCACACTGAAAAATTCAATGCCGTACATTGTAAGTCGCCATTGAGGTTGTCATTTCAAAATAATTTGAGAACACCTTGTGGTTTACTGGGAAACATGCGAGTCAGTTGAGAAATTCAATGCTATGCCGGGAAGTTGCCATGGTAGCTCTAGAGGCCGAGCAACCGGCTAGAGATGTAAATGCGTATATATATGTTTCTTAGCAGCAAAAACGGTAATCAAATAGAAAAAAAAAGAAATGTTAGGAAAAAAAAAAAAACAGGAAATACAACGCCGGTGACCCGACAAGATTCCGAACCGTATTAAAAAAAAAAAAAAAAAAATTGGCGAACGAAGGACATAATGTTCCAGTGATTACATACATTTATGCGTGGGAAATTTTGTTTGTGGACTGCTAAAACATTATTGTACATGTCTAGTTGGACAGATATTATTTAGAAAATAAAAAAAAAATCTTGTTTGTTCCGTTCACATTCATTTCTTTAGGTCTTTGTAACAAAATATTTTTAAAAAACGTATTGTTCTATCTACTTCTTGCAAATGGATATAGGCTTTAGCATAAATGATCTTATTGCTTGCTTCCTTGTACGTAGAAGAGATAAACTAGGCTAAAGAGATAGTCAACTATTTTAAAGGCTGGTTGCTATGTGCTTGGAATTCGTTTCTTTGCATGTCCAGGTGTTGACAAATTCAGGTATTTTAAAACTGAAACCAACAACAAGGAATATCTAAACTCATCTCGAATGGTCAACTCCACGAAGACTATATACATGACATAAACTGTGTGTTTTAAAGAGATCTACCTTTTTAGTAGTATTTTTTTCTATCTCTGACCGTTTCCAGTTATGCGTGTTACCAGAAAATTGAAAACATGGTTTATAGTTGTCATTAAACAACTTTAATATACGGAATTTTAATATTATTACCATTTTTGAGAGAATCTAAATGTTCGAAACTTTCTCCATGTAAAGGGTAGTTTAGAGTTGAGGATTTTCCTCAAAATTTTCGTGTCGCTTTCCTGGAGTATACTTAATTTAAATACCAAGTTTGATTTTTTTTACCAACTTTTCATTTTTGAGTTATTGTGTTCATAGACACACGGTTACTCATATATACCTCACGGACTTTTTTCTGTAAATGCTCTTTTTATTGCTTTCTCTATATGTACTATTTACGTAGTGTATAGAGAAGGTATTGTACTGCACCCAAAAATTCGATACTGAAATTTCACCGGAAATATAAGTTTTAGGTTCACCTGTATCCAAAAAAAGCATTTTCCGTGTGTGTATCCGTGAGTCCGTGTGTCCGTGTGTCCGTGTGACCGTGTGTCTGTGAACACGATAATTCAAAAACGAAAAGTTGGTAAAATACCAAAGATGGTATTTAAGTTTAGTATCTTCCAGGGATGCGACAAGAAGATGTTGAGAAAAATCGCCCCACCCCAAACTACCCTTTACATCGAAATTTTTCGAAAAGTTTGATTTTCTCAAAAATGGCTCTAATTATTTTGATTAAAATTTCGTATATTGAACATATTTACCTGACAAATAAAATGTATATTATGAATTTTCTGGGAATAGCCTCTGAAGACAATTCTGGAGGAATTTTACGGAACTTCGCATAGCTGCTAAACCATAAGAGAATCATAAAAACTTAAAACCAAAAAATGTAGAGCACCTAAAATCACATAATTTATCTTATATACATTTTTTTCGTGGAGTTGATTGATTTTTAGATACTCATTGTTTTTGGTTTCAGCTTTAAAAACATACTTTTCTCATACAGGAATTTGTGAACTCGTGTCCATACAAACATAATCACTTCAGTTACATAGCAACCAACTTTTAACTATCACTTTAACCAATAGTACCCCCTTATTTAACTTCTACTAACGAAGAAGCAAGTAATAAGACTATTTCTGCAACCTTTTTTTTCGATTAGCATTAAGTCGATAGAAGGACAAGCTTTTTAACAATTTGTTGTAGAGATATAGAGAAAGCCATTTGAATGGAACACTCAAAAACGAAAACTCCGTTAAAAACCAAACTTTGTATTTAAGTTTGGTATCTTCCAAGGATGCGACACGAGGATTTTGAAGAAAATCCCTCCAACACCAACTACCCTTGACATGGAACTTTTTTCGAAAATTTTGATTCTCTCAAAAATGGCTCTAACGATTTCGATTAAAATGTTGTATATTAAAGATATTTACCTGACAAATAAAATGTATATCTTGAATTTTCTGAGAATAGACTCTGAAGACTACTTTATTCTGGATGAATTTTACATAACTGGTAAAGCGTAAGATGTACAGAAAAACTTGCATAATAGAAAATGTAGATCTCGTTAAAACACACAATTTATGTTATATACATTTTTTACGTGGAGTTGATCGTTTTTGGATACTTCTTGTTATATGTTGCAGCTTTGAAAACTTATACTTTTCTCATACAGGAATTCGTCAACTCCTGTCCATACAAACAAGGAACTTCAATCACATAACAACCAGCTTTTGACTATCACCTTAACGTATGATACTCCCTTATTTCGCTTCTACTTACAAGGAAGAAAGTAATAAGTCTATTTGTGCTAATTCTTTCTCGATTAACATGAAGTAAATATAAGCATAAGGTTTTTAATAATATTTTTTTTGCAGGGAGGTAGAGAAAGCCATGTGAATGGAACACATCATATTTGTACACAAGGAACCCTAAAGTATGAATTTCCGGTGTAATTTCGGTATCAATTTTTGGGTGTGGTGCAATATCTTGTCTATGTTCTATGATAGTGAATTTTAATATCTCAACCAGATGGGCACCTGAACGCGCTTAGAAAAGAGATAGAGGACTAAGTCGAGTTAGCTATCGTCCCTTGTGTCCAACTTGAAGCAAAGTCAGCCACATGTCGGCAGGGCCAGAAGTATTGGGACACATGCTTGTCACGTGCTATGCTAGCTCTCACACAGGATGCTGAGTGCATGTAGAGAAAGTATCAGAACCTACCTGGCATTTGAAGCCTGCTCTGAAAGTGTAGCCCTCAGTCAAGCTGCTCATATACATCAATCAATAGAGTTTATTTTAACTTACAAATGCCAGCCCAGCATATAAAGTGCGTCAGTAGAAGTATTCCGAGTTGTATGAGTGAGTTCTATTTGGAATACCACAAATAATCTTCGCAGCTCTTGTGTTGAATAATTATTATTAATAGTCTATATACTATTTTATGATTTCTCAGCAGAAGACCATAACACTTGTGGGGTGTGTTGTCTGCTGGCAGGGGCTTGTCAGGTTGCTGACCAATCATAGTGTAAGAATACATAACCGTCAGAGACGTGACGTCATCGGCGTTGCAACACCTACGTGGTTCAGTGGAAATTTACGCACGTGTTCTCATGCATGATTGATCAATTGTTTGCAATCTGATTGTTTGATTTCATTCTGTGAAAAGTTCGGTTATGTTATACACAGTGATTCCGTAACGATTTACATTTATAATCATTGCTACCTTTTATATATCGCGGGCATTGCTCTTGTTCTCATCCTAGAAATACCATAAGCGACTCTGTGATTTGAAAATGTCTTACACCCGTGTTAAGTAAGTTGAGGTTACTTTAGCCGAAATAATAAAACATTTCCGTTTAGTGAAGTACAGGACTCAATGTGGAAAGGAATTGATGAGCTAATTAGTGAGAAATGGGGAAAAATAGGTATGAATGGAGAGGTAGCAGTAGAACGTGTGTCGCTGAAGACGGACAGTGAGAGAATAGGGCAACAGTGTAGTCTGACGGCCACGTGTCAGCAGAATGTCAATCACAAGATAATTTCTCACCGATAATAGACCAAGTGCTTTTAAGAATTCCTAAATTCAGTATGTACTTTCTTAACCAAATAATTTTTGTCATATTCTATCCAATCTTTCCCTCAAGATGAATACAAAGTACTGTTTCATTTAATCATCGATTATAAGAAAAAGCATTATCAACTGTTTTGTTATTACTTAGGCTAAGCTTATTTACATGACACAGAATGCATGTATGAAGAAAGTTCATCCAGTTTATTTTTCATAGCAATTTCCTGTTCATATGTTGATCCAAGCGCCACATCAGCAAATAGACAGCGATATCACTGTAAACACACGTTTGAAGCCGCCTAAATAAAAAAGAAGATATTTTACTCACTGCTGTTTACCTGTATTAAGTATTCCACCCAGAACATAAAATCCAAACTTGGTATTTAAGTTAGAATCTTATCCATTAATAAAACGTTTTTCTTTCTCCTCCTGTCAAAACCGTTGCAAAGGATTTGATTAAAATAGCAAGTGGTCCAACTGCGCCTTATTTGACGTATGTATATGTCCCTTCGTGCGTTAAAAGAGTTGCAGAACACAACGGGGCTATTTCAGGTTTAAACTAGTTTTATCCATCTTGCTCATCGGCTTAGACAAGGTACCACTTGTCTATTGGCAGGTTTCAACCTGTTTTATATTCAGTTGTGCCGGTTTCTATCCTCCATCTACCTCTTATGAGGCCTATCCAAATCTCTCCTTCTAATCGGCATGTAGTAATTTTTTGTAATGATTTTCTGTCATTCTAGCAACATACTTCTATTTTCTTCCAGCTTCCATTAATTTAAAATGTGTTTAAACCTGATCTTATTGTTTTCATTCTTTATTTTATCCATTTTAGTACGTCTTGCCACATATCTCATGAACTTCATTTCTTCTACCTGTATGCGTAAAGCTTTCTTTATTGGCATTGCCCATGTTTCAGAACCATATACAAGAGGAGGTACAGCGATGGCCTCAGAGTTTCAGTTGTGTTTCCTTTCTTGTTTCTCGTAATAAATTCTTCCAATTGTTGCCAGATAGCTTAACATTTATTAACGTTCTTCTCAATTTCTTTGTCGTATTTAAAACTAATATCACTTCCTATATAATTCAAGTGGCATATTGTTCCATATTTTTCTCAATTATTATTTTCGATATGACCAGATTTTTCCCTTTAAAAGCCATTATTTGGCCATTAGTATTCGTTTAATCCTACAATGTACTACTCATTCTATTAATAATGTTATCCTTCATATTAATGACATTATTCTCGTGTTAGTTGTTTCTAATTATAATTTCTAGTATTATGAATCTAATTATTTTATAATATTATTGTTACTTCCCGCCATTATGTCTATAGGTGTAATAGTTTGTTTCCTGTTGTTAATAGCAAATTCTTACTAAATGAAATATTTTCCTACGATAGATTTCCTGTTTGTTCATAGTATTCCAATTACCTCATGCATTGCACACTGCTCGAACTTCTGCTATTTTTGTTGTTTCGCTTATTCATTTCCTTGTTATTATTCATATTCTGTTCTTCGATGAATCCATGCCTCGCAAATTTAAAATCCCTATTCCTAAGTTTTTATAAATTATATAATCATATTTTAAACGCTCCGGGTTCCCTTTTAAAATTTTCTTTTAATGTTCCTTCGGTCACCAAATCTCATGCTGTGGTGTATCTATTATACCAAAAATTTCCATATTATGTTATGTATAATTTTACAACTCTCAAATTATATTATATTGGAGCCATGATCAGTAGTAAAATATACTGCCCGGCTGTAAAATATACAGTTTTAAATTTACCTGAATGATCTCAAAAATGTTTAAACTCTTCAGGCTTACTGTATTATTGCTGTCATTTAATCAGTAGTGTGAATTTAGTTTTGCTTTCATTTTTACAATCCAATCGTATTATCTCTATAACTTTGCGTTACTTCTAACCTTCAAATCAATAAAATAATGTCTGATTCTTACTATTAAATCAGTGACCCATTTATCTAAAGCATTCTTTGTGATATTTTGCTGGGTACCACAGTTTATTATTATTATTTTAATTGTTTTATTACTATTATTTATACTCGCTATGTATTATACTGGCACCGTATCCTACTATTTCCACCATAATTATATTTGTGATATGTTTTGTTGGCCTATTTATTGTAAGTGAAAATACTTTCATCATATCGACTTCGGTTTATTCGCATGCATAGGTCACATACAAATTAGAATGTAATTTTTCATCTAGAAAAATCACTAAATATTCAAAATTATTTTCTTTGTTTATTCTTTGGTGCTCAAGCTTAAATACTGAATCCCTTATAACACATACATTGACTTATCTGTATAAGTTGTTAATTTTACTTATTGTAACTATTATTGTAATAATGTTATCACTCTTTGAGATTTATTCCGAATTTTTCATTGAATTTTAAATAGTTTTGTAACCAGTAACTATAATAAATAGGTACAGTTACCCCACTGTGGAACTAATTTTGTCAATTAACAGTTTTTGTAGCATTATAATGATCCTTTAATTTTTTAAATGAAAACTTTTTCAGCATTATGGCGAGGAACTTTATCTCTTTTCAGTGTGTCGGTAAGATTTGCAATCTCTGGGCTGTTGTGCATCCCTGGAACTCCACCGATTCTTGTCCTGGACCCTCGGTGTGGTTGCTACGTTTTTTGTTTGTTTTGTTTTGTTTGTTTTTTTGTAGCTTAATGTCCTTTAACCTGTTTGGTCATATCGGACGATGAATGACATTGATGAAATGATGCTCAAATGATCTCGGGGTTCATGGAGCTTAAAGTTACTCGACATTCGTCTTCTCAGGATAAGGGAAAACCCCGAAAAAAAACCTTATCCGGGTAACTCACCCTAAGCGAGATACGAACTCACGACCTGTTGAATATGAGGCAGACACGCTACCACCACATTACCCAGGCGGGCCTGGTTGCCATATTGAAACGTATGTTTAAATTTTCCGCTGGATCTGTTAAGCTGGTCACGCTTACAGTTGGCGAAACTGGAAATTCTGTTTAGCGCCGAACCAATTGTTGAAGCGGTTTTAACCTTTCTTCTCTGCTGTAAAATTGTTAATTTTTGCTTACTTCAAGTAAATACTAGACACATTGTCTGCGAGTAGGTATAAGAATCCACATCCCCTGCTTGGTTGGTGGAATCTTATATGCGAGAATGAAGTTAAAAGTAATTTGTTAGGTTTAGCAACGCTAAAACTTTAATTCGTGGAAATTGTTTTAACAACGTGGCGTACCAAGACACGCAACTTGAACTGATTTCCTTTATAAAAATTGTTCTTAGTATCTGTCTTATTGATGAGAATTATTATAGTAGGTACATGATTTTACTTTCTCTTGCCCCGTAGGTACAATGTACATCGGGATAGAGAAGTATTGCATTCCACCCAAAAATTCGATGTCGATATTTTATCGGAAATACATGTTTTAGGACCCCCTGTATCCAAAAAAATCATTTCTAGAAAAAGGTCCGCGTGTCCGTGTGCCTGTGAACACGATAACTCAAAAACGAAAAGTAGCTAAAATACCAAACTTGGTATTTAATTTCAGTATCTCCTAGGGATGCGACACGAAGATTTTGAGAAAATTCCCCCCACCCCAAACTACCCTTTACATGGAACTTTTTTCGAAAATTTTGATTTTCTTAAAAATGGCTCTAACGATTTTGATTAAAATATCGTATATTAAAGCTATTTGCCTGACAAATAAAATGTATATCTTGAATTTTCTGGGGATAGCTTCTAAAGACCTGTTTATTCTGGATGAATTTTGCCTAATTTGGCATAACTAATAAACCGTAAGAGATAGACAAAAACTTACTATACAAAAAATGTAGGCCTTGTTAAAATACACAATTTACGTTATATACATTTTCTTCGTGGAGTCTACCCTTTTCGAGGTATTCATTATTATTAGTTTCAGTTGTGAAGTACTTATACTTTTCTCAGACGGGAGTGTCCGTTTTTTTGTTGTTTTTTTTTTTTTTTGTTCTACTCCTGGCCAAGAAAAGAAGCGATTTGTAATGACAATCGCATAACAACAGCATTTAAAACATTTGACTATCAATTTAGCTTAGTGTATTCGCTTATTTTCTTCCTATTAATAAGGAACTAAGTAATAAGAACATTGTGCTAAATACCTCGATTAACAAGGTGCAAAAAGAATAATAATCTTATGTAAGAATTTTGTAGAACGGCTAGAGAAAGTCATGTGAGTGTAACACATAAGATTTTTTATTTTCTCTATACATACTATTTACATAGTGTATAGAGAAGGTATTGTACTCCACCAAAAATTTTGATACCGAGATTTCACCGGAAATATATGTTTTAGGGTCCCCTGCATCGAAAAAAAGTATTTTCAGAAAAAGGTCCATGTGTGTGTGTGTGTGTGTGTGTGTGTGTCCGTGTGTCTATGATCACGACAACTCAAAAACGATAAGTCGGTAAAATACCAAACCTGATATTTAAGTTTAGTATCTTCCAGGGATGCGACACGAAGATTTTGAGAAAAATTCCTCCACCCCAAACTACCCTTTACATGGAACTTTTTTCGAAAATGTTGATTTTCTAAAAAATGGCTCTTATGATTTTGATTAAAGTATCGTATATTAAAGATATTTACCTGACAAATAAAATGTATATTTTGAATTTTCTGGGAATAGCCTCTGAAGACTACTTTATTCTGGGTCAATTTAAAGAAGTTTGCATAACTGCTAAACCGTAAGAGATGGACAAAAACTTACCACTCAACAAATGTAGAGCACTTTAAAGCTCACAATTTATGTTATATACATTTTTTCGTGGAGTGGATTGCTTTTTAGATATTCCTTGTTTTTGGTTTCACCTGTAAAAACATAATTTTCTCATACTGGACTTTGTGAACTCCTGCCCATACAAACAAAGCAACTTCATTCACATAGCAACCAACTTTTGACTGACTATGGTACTTCCTTATTTCGCTTCTACTTACAAGGAAGCAAGTAATAAGACTATTCCTCCTATTTTTATCTCGATTAGCATGAAGTATATATAAGCATAAGATTTTTAACGATAATTTGTTGCAGAGATATAGAGAAAGTCATGCGAATGGAACATATCAGATTTGTTATACAATTAATATAATTTTAACCTCGATTTCTGAGATGAGCTCATAGCGTCTCAGAGGCTGTACACCGGAACTTTATAAAGGGTTTCACTCTTATCATAAAGTTGAAGCATTGTAATCAGTACATCACCATGGGAACGGCAGATTTTCTTGTTCCTACTTTTCGTGAAATACATATATTTATATGCTCATGTATTCAAACTAATTAATTGAAATAACTTATATAATAATGCTGGTACAACTATGAACTTTTCTAAATTTGTTATTTGTTAAGTTTTGTGCTTCTCCTTGTAACATTCTTAAACAAATTACAGCATCCGGTATATCGTAACCTCTTTTGTTCTACTTCTCTTCCTATATTACATGTTTATTTCAGTTTATTTGCTTAAGACATTCATAATAACCAAATCTTAGTTATTTTATACATAATAATGACGATTTACGTTTATTACATATGCTTGGCTAAGGCGTTTTCATTAAATACGCCATTTTAAGAAGTTGTCGTACGTATTATGGACGGATGACGTCACGTTGTAATTTTTTTACATACATTTCCTGAGCTTTTCCTGTCAAACAATATTATTTTATTACTTTTAGTACTGTTTTATGGCAGTATTGTTTCATTTCTAGTTGCCTAGATTGCGTCAAGCTCAAATTCTGCGTCAATTAGTTACTTTTGCTAAATCTCGAGATTTTCCCAAATTGAACTGACCTCCAGGATCATGTTTCCTTTTCGTCACGTGGATTAATTAGTGACAAAAATTCACTCACTTGTGAGCATCATGCAACGCGATTATGATTAAACAAAACCTGGTCGTGATAAACGTAATGCACAAACAAGTGTAACATTTTTCCTTCCTAATTTACTTAAGGGTTTTAAGCGATTATTAGTTGAATTTTTCATGTTCTTATATACAATTAATTTAATGTGTCTTAAGCGATTTTCAGCTGCAATTACTTTGGGATTTATTCACTATTAATTTAATGTATGTGTTACATATTATTTTATCCTTATTTCTTCTGTGTTATGCTGTCATATTTTCCTAGTCAGCTGTCAGGGCAAACTTGCTAGATAAAGTTATAATGCTTTACTGATCCACTATCACTTTTCTCCATGTACCGGATCCAACAAACTTGCTTCTCCATGGATTGGCCTTGGTTTACGGAGAACCGCGCAAAAGAATGCGCATAGCCCCCGCCGTGGCACAGGACACTTCTCGGGACAAGCCCTCAATACCCGAGGACCAGGATGACACCTCCGCTGACCATCAACGCCGACATCATACCGCCTGTACCCTCAACTGACGCAGCGACGCGGGATGCCATTCAGGACTCCACGCGGAGATCCTGAACGTCGGCGCCCGCTTAGCTGCGCTGGAAGAGGCATACTCCAGCGTCATCAACGAGAAGCTCCAGGAGCTACAAGCTTCTACCACCGCAGCGGTCACCACACAGCAGCTGACTTGTCAGCACGTGTGGAAGGCATCTCCATGTAGCTCAAGCAGGTGTTGCTGCAGCAAGCTGCCTACTCTGCCGAGTTATTCCGCACAAATACTAAATCAAAGATTGGAGTGGGGGGAACATGTAAACTCGATCACTGGGAAGGTGTGGAAAGTGTTGCATTTCGTAATGAGGATTTTAAAACGCAGCAATGGAAAGTCGCGAAATTTGGCATACACTTCTTTAGTTCGACCAATATTAGAATATAGTGCTGCATGCTGGGACCCGTATCGGGTGGGGCAAAAACTGGCACTAGAGAGAGTTCAAAAAAGAGCAGCTAAATTTGTCGACAAAAGTAAACGATTCGAAAATCATACCAGCACTGCTACTTCCTGGGAAACACTAGAAAAACGTAGGAGACGAGCAGAGCTATGTGCAATTTTTAGGGCCTATAAGGGGGAACCTGCATGGAAAGACATATCCAAACGATTATTAAAGCCATTATACTGTAGGAGGAATGATCACTCGGAAAAAATAAGAAATAGGGAACAGAACACAGACATAGGTAAATTTTCCTTCGCAAATATAGCAATAAACGAATGGAACAAAATACCTGCAGATTTACTGGAGACTTTGCCTCAAAGTGTAAATAGTTTTAAAAAGAGACTAAAGAAGAGTGATTTAGTGTCAGGATAGTAAATAAAAATATTGCGTTATTATTACTGTTGTTACAATTATGTATGTATTAGTATACTGTGATGTCATTGGCATTTTAACAGTGTATTACTCACGTTATTGTTTATTTAACTCAATTGTATTGTACATTGTATGATTACATTGACAGCGCTGCCACCGGGCCACGCCCTAAGCAGTGAAATGAAGTATCCATCCATCCATCCACCCACCCATCCACCCATCCATCCACCCATCCATCTAAATCGCCAGCTCAATGCCGCTTCTCTTCCTGCACAGGCTGAGGGGCACAGACACAACGCGGAACTCCGGAACGCTCCTGTCCAGCTTCGTTCAAACACCAGGGTAGCGGGGTCAAATTTTTCCCATGACTACCTGAATCGTTCGATTCACGTGTAAGCTCACTACCTAAACTCCTGCACAGCCCTAGGCTGCAGTCAGGTTTCGTGGCTGTAGCCCAGTATCAACCTTTTACCCGCTCCCGCACACAGTGCGGCAGCTTCCCAGATTTCACTTACTACCGCGGGTGCTAGTGCGGAACCGCGCAAAGCTTCAAGCACGGTGAAATACAGCAAACTACGTGTTATAATGTGTAGGGGTTTGTTAGTGGGTATGCCGCAGCAGGGCGGAGAACCCCACACCCAGCCATTGCACTTCGGCTGGGGGTTGAATGCGTAATGCATTTTCCCCCTCCACTGTAAAAAAAAAAAAAAAAAAAAAATGCGTATATCCATTCCCCCAGGGTCAGAGAAGGAAAGATTTAGTCTGCAAGTTTCCGGGACTGAGACGACAGGTGAAGTTTCGATTTCTAAATTTAAATATAACCATTTTGTTTCTATGTAACTTGGATAAACTTATAACCTATCGCTTGGACTCAGAAAGTAATTTATTTTGTTTAGCTAATAGCGCAACGCTGATGCGCATCACGTATGTTTATTGCTTTTATATTAAATCACGCTTTCTCAATTTTATTGTAATGTTTCTATATATTTAAGCAGTTCGATTTTCAAGGAAATTGCAAAACGAATATATCTCCTTTATTGTTGGCTGTGTTATTTTAACGTTGTTTTTTGTTACAGTAAATTTTAGTTATGTTTGATTGTGGCTTTCATGTATCACAATTTTGCCCCTGTATTATTGGTTCACAAAAGCACAAAAATAAATTAGTACTTTAGAGTATATCACAACTATTCTTATACATTAAGCATATTTTGTAAATGTGTAATGCATGTTTATTGCGGTTAGTAAGAAGAAAACAGAAGAATAAGCTTTTGTAAAAACTCTTTGTAGAAAAATGAGCAGATATAAATTGTGCAAATACTACTCATGAGGTGGTTTTCTCTTTTTACTTTCTCTATACGTACTATTTAATTAGTGTATACAGAAGGAATTTTATTGCACCCAAAAATTCGATACCGCGATTTCCACGGAAATACATGTTTTGAGCCTCCCTGAATCCAAAAAAAGCATTTTCAGAAAAATGTCCATGTGTGTGTCTGTCTGTCTGTCTGTGTGTGTGTGTGTGAGTGCGTCTGTGGGCAGCATAGCTCAAAAACGGTATTTAAGTTTGGTATCTTATAAGGATGCGACACGAAGAGTTTCAAGAAGATCTCCCTACCCCCAACTACCCTTTACATGGAACTTTTTTTCGAAATTTTTTATTTTCTCAAAAATGGCTCTAACGATTTTGATTAAAATATCGTATACTAAATATTTTTAGCTAACAAATAAAATGTATATCTTGAATTTTCTGGGAATAGCCTCTGGAGACTACTTTATTCTGGATGCATTTTACGAAATTTTGCATAACTGCTAAACCGTAAGAGATGTACAAACACTTACCTCACAAAAAATGTAGATCACGATAGAACACACAACTTATGTTATATACGTTTTTCTTCGTGGAATTGATTGTTTTTTAGATATTCCTTGTTTTTAGTTTCAGCTTTGAAAAACTTATACTTTTCTCATACAGGAATTTGTCCACTCGTGTCCATACAAACAAAGAAACTTCAGTCACATAGTAACCAGCTTTTAACTATCACTTTAACCTATGGTACTCCCTTATTTCGCTTCTGCTTACAAGGAAGGAAATAATAAGATATGTCTGCTCATTTGTTCTCGATTAGCATGAATTAAATTGAAGCATAAGCTTTTTAACAATAATTTGTTGCAGAGATGTAGAGAAAGTCATGTGAATTGAGCACAACAGATGTTTTATATGTCGTATTCTATTTGCTGAATGTATGGGAAGATAGCTAGTAGAATGTTTTTTTTTTTTTTTTGTTTTTTGTTTAAATATCTAGATGTTGATTTTTGTTATACTTTCCTGCATATTATACATTTTTGTTGTTGTTGCTTTAATATGCATTGACGCTGTCAGAGTACTGAGCGTGGGAAAATGAACATGTTTTATAGGTTTTTATCTATTCAGAGATCTAGCACGGTAAATCATGCTTTACTGCACAAGGTGGGATATTATTAAAAAAGGAATGTCCAGCCACACAGGTGATTTTTCCCACATTATGGTAAGTAAGTTTAGATGCACATTAAAGGTTTTCCCTCACTGCGCGTATGTCATGCATATGGCATTTTCTAACAAAATTTCAATGATGCAGAAATGTGTTCCGTTCACATGACTTGCTCTACATCTCCGTAACAAATTATTCTTAAAAAGCTTATTCTCCTATCTCCTTCATAAAATTTGAGATAAACATTAGCAGAAATGGTCTTATTACTTAGTTCGTTATAAGTGGAGGAAAGGAATACCTAAACTAGGCTAGAGTGACAATTGAGTATTTTAAAAGCTGGTTGCTAACTAATTGAAGTTCGTTATTCTTGCATACCCAGCAGTTGAAAAATTATCGTATAAGTATTTTAAAATTTAACCAATAAGAAGAAATACTTCGGAAATGTTGAGCTCCACAGAAAACAGTATGCGACATAAATTGTGTGTTCTAATAATCTTTATAATTTTTGTGTTTATCTCTTTCGGTTTTCCAGTTATAGAAAAGTTACTTTGTGTGAAGAGGACTTTAGAAACTATTCCTATAAAATTGGAGATATTCATTTTATTTGTCATATGAATAACTTCGGCCCGCCTGGGTAGTGTGGTGGTAGCGTGTCTGCTTCACATTCAAAAGGTCGTGAACTCGAATCTCGCTTAGGATGAGTTACCCGGATAAGGTTTTTTCGGGATTTTCCCTTATCCTGAGAAGACGAATGTCGAATAACTTTAAGCTCCTTGGACCCCGAGATCATTTGAGCATCATTTCACCAATTTCATTCGTCGTCCGATATAACCAACTACATTAAAGAACGTTAAGCTAAAAAAAATAGCTTCAATATACGATATTTTACAGAAAATCGTTAGAGGCGTTTTGAGAAAATATGCATTTTCAATTTTTCCATGTAAAGAGTAATTTGAAGAGGAGATTTTTTTTTTAGAAATCTTCTGTCGCATCCTTGAAAGATACTGAACTTAGATATCAAGTTAACTGACTTTTGGTTTTTGAGTTTTCGTTCTCAGATACATGGACACACACAAACCTTATTCTGAAAATACTTTATTTTATTCATGGGAGACTAAAACGTGTATTTCCGGTGAAATTTTGGTATCAAATATTTGGGTTGAGTACTATATCTTCTCTACCTATGTACCATTATGTATTAATGGTACATAGAGCGTACAGGTTTAACCTGCTCAGTTCTTCGGATTGCCTGCCTATCGTCTATTCCATTAGCATTGTGTTCCGTAAAGTCGATGACACATGGACAATAACCGCCAGTAGCACAAAAGTCTGATGTGTTCCATTCGAATGGCCGTCTCTACATCACTATAACAAATTGTTGTTAAAAAGCATATTCTCCATGCTATTTGAGATGTAGAAGTAGTAGGGAAATAATGAAATACACTCGACTAAAACGATAGTCAAATATTTTAAAAGCTGGCTGTCATGTACACGTAATCCGTTTCTTTGCATTGCCAGGAGTTGATAAATTCCCTCATGTGGAAAGTTTTAAGTATCTTAAAGCTGAAGCAATATATCAAAATGGTTAAATATATACGACATAAGCTCTACATATTTTGTGTAGTACGCCTTTGTCTATCTCTTATGGTTTACTTACTAGTTATGCAAAGTTAAGTAAAATTCAACGAGAGTAAAAAGGTCTTTAGAGGGTACTCACAGAAAATTCAAAATTGTCGTGTATGTATTTTTAACGTACAGTATTTTAATAAAACATCTTTAGAGCCATTTTTGAAAAAATCAATATTTTCGAAAATGTTTCAATGTAAAGGGTAGTTTGGGGTGGGGGATTTTCCTCAAAATCTTCGTGACGCATCCTTGGAAGGTACACACCTCTATACCAAGTTTGGTATTTCAAAAACTTCACAGGCACACACACACACTCACAGGAAGTGTTTCTTTTGGATACAGAGGAAACTAAAAAAACGTCTATTTCCGGTGAAATCTCGGTATCGAATTTTTGGGTGGTATGCAATACCTTCAGTATACACTATGTATATAATACGTGTAGAGAAAGTAAAAATGGACAAACAAAGAACATTACTCTTTGGCTATGATATACATTAGTGTGCGGGAAAGAAATGTGAAAAGGATAAAATCTGAAGTGTTCCATTCACATGACTTTCTCTACATCTCTGTAACAAATTATTAATAAAAGGCTTATGCTTCTATTTATTTCATGCTAATCGAGAACAAAAGAGCAGAAATAGACTCACTACTTGCTTCCTTGTAAGTAGAAGTGAAATAAAGGAGTACCATAGGTTAAGGTGATAGTCAAAAGCTGGTTGCTATATGACCAGTTTTTCAAAGCTGAAACATATAACAAGGATTATCTAAAAAATGATCAACTCCATGTAAAAATGTATGTAACATAAATTGTGTGTTTTAACGAGCTCTACATTTTCTATTACGCAAGTTTTTGTGTACCTCTTACGGTTTACCAGTTATGTAAAATTCATCCAGAATAAAGTAGTCTTCAGAGGCTATTTCCAGAAAATTCAAGATATACATTTTATTTGTCAGGTAAATATATTTAGTACACAATATTTTAATCAAAATCGTTAGAGCCATTTTTGAGAAAATCAACATTTTCGAAAAAAGTTCCATGTCAAGAGTAGTTGGTGGTGGGGGGATTTTCTTGAAAATCTTCGTGTCGCATCCTTGGAAGACACCAAACCTAAATACTAAGTTTGTTTTTTAACGGACTTTTCGTTTTTGAGTGTTCCATTCACATGACTTTCTCTATATCTCTACAACAAATTGTTAAAAAGCTTGTGCTTCTATTGACTTCCTGCTAACCGAAAAAAAAGTAGCAGAAATAGTCTTATTACTTGCTTCTTCGTAAGTAGAAGGGAATTAAGGGAGTGCTATTGGTTAAAGTGATAGTCAAAAGCTGGTTGCTATGTGAATAAAGCTCCTTTGTTTGTATGGACAGGAGTTGCAAATTCCTGTATGAGAAAAGTATAAGTTTATTAAAGATGAAACCAAAACAAGGAATATCTCAAAAACGATCAGCTCCACCAAAAATGTATATAACATAAAGTGTGTGTTTTAACGTGTACTACATTTTATGCGTGGTAAGCTTTTGTCCATCTCTTACGGTTTAGCATTTTATCCGCTTTAAGGGCAGAGTGCTGAAATTTATAGTATACGAATGAAGTAAATGAAATCATTAATGTTTAATTTTAAGCTTATTTCGAATGAAAAAGTCTATATAATACCTGAATTATAGCGGTCCTGCAAAGAAGCTAAGCGCATTACTGTTAGAGAATTAATAGTGTACCACAGTGTTTAAAATCTAGCAACTGATTTTCAACTTTTAACACCGTGTTCCACTGCATCCCATTGGACCCAAGGTTGAAAGTGGTCTCTAGTGAACGTTATGCCATTAATTACTCGGTATTCTACTGTAAACATGTCCCGGTACATTTTTTGTCTTTGCTCATTTT
This sequence comes from Hymenopus coronatus, assembly GCA_030762935.1. Classification (NCBI taxonomy): domain Eukaryota; kingdom Metazoa; phylum Arthropoda; class Insecta; order Mantodea; family Hymenopodidae; genus Hymenopus; species Hymenopus coronatus. The sequence continues at coordinate 73,964,874 of CM060887.1, read as the reverse complement.
GTTATTTTTTGCCCTTCTACTCCTTTTGGCTATATTAAAATTATAATTTACCTAGTGACACAGAAACCGCTTACCTTCTTTAGAAGAAATACGAGTAATACTTTTAGCAATGAATCCACTCGAAAAAATAAATGTGTTCCATTCACATGACTTTCTCTACATCTCTGCAACAAACTATTCTATTTACTTCATCTAATCGCGAAAAATTAGCAGAAATAGTCTTATTACTTGCTTCCTTGTAAGTAGAAGCGAAATAAGGGAGTACCAAAGGTTAAAGTGATAGTCAAAAGCTGGTTTCTATGTGAATGAAGTTCCTTTGCATGTATGGACAGGAGGTGATAAATACGTTTTTAAAGGTGAAAAAAAAAAGAATATCTCAAAACCGATCAACTCCACAAAAAAAAAAAAAAAAAAAAAAAAAAAGGTGTATAACATAAATTATGTGTTTTAATGTGCTCTAAATATTTTGTGTTTTAACTTTTCGTCCATCTCTTACGGTTTAGCAGTTACGCAAAATTCCGTGAAATTTATTCAGTATAAAGTAGTCTTCAGAGACTATTCCCAGAAAATTCAAGATATACATTTTATTTGTCAGGTAAATATCTTTAATATACGATATATTAATCAAAATTGTTAGAGTCATTTTTAAGAAACTCAAAATTTTCGAAATTTTTTCTTAGGGTAGTTTGTGGTGGGGGTATTTTTTTTTTTTAAAAATCTTCGTGTCGCATCCTTGGTCGATACCAAACTTAAATACCAAGTTTGGTATTTAACGGTCTTTTCGTTTTTGAGCTATGCTGCCCACACACACACACACACACACACACACACACACACACACACAGGACAATTTTCTAAAAATATATATATATATTTTTTTTTTTTTTCGGATTCAGGGAGTCTCAAAACATATATTTCCGGTGAAATCTCAGTATCGAATTTCTTTATTATCGTTTTCAGCTTTAAAATAATTATACTTTTCTCATACGAAAATTGGTCAACTCCTGGCCATAAAAACAAAGGAATTTCAATCACACAGCAACCAGATTTTGATGGATTTGGCTATGGTATTCCCTGTCTATGGTACTGCATTTCTATTTACAAGAAGTAAGCAATACGACAAGTTCTGCTAATTTATCATGATTAGCATAAAGTAAATAAAAGAATAATATTTTAAGTAATAATTTGTTGCAGAGATGTTGAGAAAGTCATTTGAATGGAATAGTATGGACGTATGAATGTGTGTGGGTAATAATAATAATAATAATAACAATAACATTAATAACAATAATAGTAGCAACAGTAATTGTAATAATTTAAACCATATATAACAATAATTCGAAAATGGTATATGTCACAAAAATGTTATTTGAAATACATAATGTCTTTAAAATATAACTAAATTTATTTTGAATACATTCAGCTTAACATTTAGTAATTATACAAGACTGTATATAATATTTGTGTATTTGTGTATTTTTGATAAAAAAACAATGTGGAGAATGTTTCATAAAGATGTTTGTTAGCTAGGAGGGCGATTTTTTTTTTAAATCTTCGTGTCGCATCCTTATAAGGCACCAAGTTCGGTGTTTATTCAACTTTTCTTTCTACTTTCTCCATACGCGCTATGTACATAGTGTATAGAGATAGTATTGCACTCCACCAAAAATTCGATACCGAGATTTCACCGGAAATATATGTTTTAGGGTCCCCAATATCCAAAAAAAGCATTTTCACAAAAAGGTCCGTGTGTGTGTGTGTGTCCGTGTGTCTGTGAACACGATAACTCAAAAACGAAAAGTCGGTAAAATGCCAAACTTGATATTTAAGTTTAGTATCTTCCAGGGATACGACACGAAGATTTTGAGAAAAATCCCCTCACCCCCAACTACCCTTTACATGGAACTTTTTTCGAAAATTTTGATTTTCTCAAAAATGGTTGTAACGATTTTGATTAAAATTTCGGATATTAAACATATTTACCTGACAAATGAAATGTATATCTTGAATTTTCTGGGAATAGCCTCTGAAGAGTAGTTTATTCTGGAATTTTACTAAATTTTGAATAACTGCTAAGCCGTAAGAGATGGACAAAAACTTACTGCTCAAAAAATGTAGAGCACATTAAAACACACAATTTATGTTATATACATTTTTTTTCGTGGAGTTCGTCGTTTTTGTGACATTCTTTATTTCTGGTTTCTGCTATGAAGAACGTATGCTTTTCTCATACTGGAACTTGTCAACTCCTATCCATATACACAAAGGAACTTCATTGACATAGCAACCAGCTTTTGACTATCACTTTAACCTACGGTTGTCCCTTATTTCGCTTCTACTTACAAGAATGCGAGTAATAAGGCTATTTCTGCTAATTTTTTCTGATTAGCATAAAGTAAATAGAAGTATAAGCTTTTTAAGAATTATTTGTTGCAGGGATATGGAGAAAGTCATGTGAATGGCACACATCAGATTTTTTGACTTATACTTTCTACAGACACAGACATTTTCCTAAAACTGTTTTCCTGTATTCAGGGACCCCTAAAACACGTATTCCTGCTGAAATATTGGTACCGAACTTTTTGTTGGATGTAATACATCCTCTACCTACCATGCACATAGTAGAGAAGGTTAAAAGGAAAATAAAATATAGTACGTACCTGAACTGCAGAGAAAATTATAATTCTTTGATAGCTATTGAAATTTCATTACTGTATTAGAGTTGTGATATTTAAATGCGCGTGTTTTTATGCAAATCAGGAATTGCAATGCGCTTTTTATGGAATGAGGAAGCTGGAGGAATGTAAAGGAAAGAAAATATTTTAATTAAGATTTCTTTCTTGCGGCATTTAAAGCAGTTCTTCGAATATAAACGAAACGTACAAAAGGAGTTCGTGATTAAAACTGAGTTCCCTTCATGCAGAGAAATACTTTGAGGAAGAAGACACGCAGAATGAGACAGAGAAATGGACGTGGAGGTCAGAAGAGGAAGTCTCGTTAAACATTCAGAAAAGAAGAAAGAAAGGCTGCCTGAAGTTGTATTTTACTGAATTCTGTTGTTTATTTTACCTACCTCTGTAAGTTTCTTGACTTGGCAAAGTTTCGAGAACCACCTGTGGGGCTTCTTTCAGACTTCTCTGATTCATTAAGAAAAACTCTGTTCCTGCCTCTTGCACAGAGTCCGAGAAGTTTCATAAAAATTATTAATGCCAGACATCTTAAATATAAGCTGCAGTACTGACCCGGATTCTCCAGGTCGTGAGTTAAGGGCCCATGAGCAACAACAGCGCGGTTCAAAGCTCGCTAGGACACTCGACGGTCGCGCCGTGGCCGACTGCTTAGATCACTTATCTCCCACCTCTCCCAAGCGACCGTATGTGAGATTTGTGGTGGACAAAGAGGCGCAGGGGCGGGTTTTCTCCGGGTTCTCTGGTTTCCCCCGCCATCCCCATCCACCGGTGCTCCATCTTCATTCCATGCATCACCAGTGCCATGGTAGTAAACCGTCGTTAAATACAATTAAAAATATCTGATGTGTTCCATTCACATGACTTTCTCTACATCTCTGCAACAAATTATTCTATTTACTCCATCTAATCGAGAAAAAATTAGCAGAAACAGTCTTATTACTTGCTTCCTTGTAAGTAAAGCGATTGTCAAAAGCTGGTTGCTATGTGACTGAAGTTCCTTTGTTTGTATGGACAGCAGTTGACAAATTCCAGTATGAGAAAAGTATGTTTTTCGAAGCTGAAACCAAAAACAAGGAATATCTCAAAGACGATCAACTCCAACAAAAAATGTATGTAACATAAATTGTGTGTCTTAACGTGCTCTACAGTTTTTATGCTTTAAGTTTTCGTCCATCTCTTACGGTTTAGCAGTTATGCAAAATTCCGTAAAATTCATCCAGAGTAAAGTAGTCTTCAGAGGCTATACCCATAAATTTCAAGATATTCATTTTATTTGTCAGGTAAATATGTTTAATATACGATATATTAATCAAAATCGTTAGAGCCATTTTTAATAAAAACAACATTTTCGAAATTTTTCTATGTAGAGGGCAGTTTGGGGTAGGGGGATTTTTTTTTTTTTTGAAAATATTCGTGTCGCATCCTTGGACGATACCAAACTTAAATACCAATACCAATACACACACATACACACAGACAGACAGCCATACTGACATTTTTCTAAAAATGTTTTGTTTTGTATTCAGGGGGTCCTAAAACATATATTTCTGGTGAACTCTCGGTAACGAATTTTTGGGCGCAAATTAATGCCTTCTCTATACACTATGTATATAGTTCGTTTAGAGAAAGTAAAAATAGGATATTCCACCTTGACTAATTTTTTTGAGCTCTTCCTCCGTCATCATAACTGAGAAGTGTCCGGAAGGCAAGCCTTACATACGTATTAGCATGGAGCTTTCCCACCCAAACTTCCTTTCTATTTCATTCCTTCTGTCATTAGTGTACACCCCCGTGTAGTTCTCTATGCAATTAAACCTCGCTTTAAGTGCTACTAAAAGTCTGAACTAGTTTAAATTTTCTAAGCAGCACAATCACACACTCATTTTACGAAATGAATTCCAAATACATATACTATATAGAGAAAGTGCAAACTCTGTTGTGTCCATTTTAAAATTCTCGAAAAATTCCCCATAAAAATAGAAATAAAAGAAAATTATATTTAATCTATAAAAAGTGAAACATAACGCAATTAACAATATTAAAATTATAGAACAACATTAATAAAGAATTTACATTTATTCTCATTCCTTTTTTCTCTCCATTATTTTATATAATAACTTTGGGATAGTTTGTAGTGCGGGAACATCCTTGTAAACATTCGTGTATCATCTTTGCAAGATACTCAACTTCAGTATCTTATTTGTTATTTAATAAACTTATCATTTTTGAGTTATGTTGTTCACAAACAGACAGATAGACACACAGACGATTTCATAAAATCTGATGTGTTCCATTCACATGACTTTCTCTATATCTCTGTAAATTATTATTGTTAATAAGCTTATCTTTTATTTATTTCATGCTAATCGAGAAAAATTAGCAGAAATATTCTTTTTAGGAAATTTTATATTCATTGGTATATACTATAATTTTTATGGAAAAAATTTTCTTGTAGGTAGTCTTAGGTAAAAATTCTTTTATTATAAGTAGAAGCGAAATAAGGGAGTACCATAGGTTAAAGTGAAAGCCAAAAGCTGGTTACTATGTGACTGATGTTCCTTTGTTTGTATGGACAGGAGTTGACAAATTCCTGTATGAGAAAAGTAAGTTTTTCAAAGCTGAAACCAAGAAAAAGGAATATCTCAAAAACGATCAACTCCACGAAAAAAATGTATATATCATAAATTGTGTGCTTTAGCGTGCTCTACATTTTTTGTGGGTTATGTTTTTGTCCATCTCTTACGGTTTAGTAGTTATGAAAAATTCATCCAGAATAAAGTAGTCTTCAGAGACTATTCCCAGAAAATTCAAAATATACATTTCATTTGTCAGGTAAATAACTTTAATATACGACATTTTAATCAAAATCATTAGAGCCATCTTTTAGAAAATCAAAATTACGATTTTTCTCAAAATCTTCGTGTCGCATCCCTGGAAGATACTAAACTTAAATACCAAGTTTGGTATTTTGCCGACTTTTCGTTTTTGAGTTATCGTATTCACAGACACACGGACACACTGACACACGGACACACGGACACACGGACACACGGACACACACACACAGACCTTTTTCTGAAAATACTCTTTTTGGATACAGGGGACCCTAAAACATATATTTCCGGTGAAATCTCGGTATCGAATTTTTTGGTGGAGTGCAATACCTTCTCTATTCACTATGTACATAGTGAGTATAGAGAAAGTAAAAATGCCTTTGTATTCAGGGGAACTCACTCAAAACATATATTTACGGTGAAATCTCCACATAGACCTTTTGTACAGAATACAATAACTTCTCTGCCTACTATGGACCAATTAGGTACGTGTAGAGAAAGTAAAAATAAAACAATAAGAAAGGAATTACACATATATATTATAAATGAAACAATTGTTAAATTAAAAAAAAAAATCTTGTGTTTCATTCACATGACTTTCTCTACATCTCTGCAACAAATTATTGTTAAAAAGGTAATGCTTCTATTTAATTCATGCTAATCGGGAAAAGAATAGCAGAAATAGTCTTATTACTTGCTTCCTTGTAAGTAGAAGTGAAATAAGGGAGTACCATAGGTTAAAATGATAGTCAAAAGCTGGTTGCCATGTGACTGAAGTTCCTTTGTTTGTGTGGATAGGAGTTGACATATTCTCTATAAGTAAAAAGTAAAGTATAAGTTTTTAAAGCGGAAACAAAAGCAAGGAATATCTATAAAAACGACCAACTCCACGAATAAAATGTATATAACATAAATTGTGTATTTTAACGTGCTCTACATATTTTGTTTGCTAAGTTTTTGTCCAGCTATTACGGTTTACCAGTTATTCAAAATTTCATAAAAATCATCCAGAATAAAGTAATCTTCAGAGGCTATTTCCAGAAAATTAAATATATGCATTTTATTTGTCAGGTAAATATCTTTAATATACGATATTTTAATCAAAATCATTAGAGCAATCTTTGAGAAAAACAAAATTTTCGAAAAAAATGGTAATGGGTAATGGTAAATGGTAGTTGTGGGTGGAGGGATTTTCTTGAAAATCTTCGTGTCGCATCCTTGGAATATATCGAACTTAAATAACAAGTTTGGTATTTTACCGACTTTTCGTTTTTGAGTTATCGTGTTCACAGACACACGGACACATTGACACACGGCCACACACACATATAGACGGAGCTTTTTCTGAAAATACTCTTATTGGATACAGGGGACCCTAAAACATGTTTCCGGTGAAATCTCGGTATCGAATTTTTGAGTGCAATACAATACCTTCTCTATACACTATGAACATAGTACGTGTAAAGAAAGTAAATAGTTGGAACACGCCTGTCAGTAGAAAGACACCCAAATAGAGCTTTAAAATACAAACCACGAGGATAGCGAAACATAGGAAGACGTTATTGCAGAAGGACGGATAAATTTGGAGACGCAACAGACTAATAATAATTATTATGCAGACAGTGAAAGAAGAAGTTCGAAGTTATGGAGGAACTAACTTTTCTTTTTTTTTGATTATCCAAAGATATGAAAAATTAATAAGAAAATCCAATATAATAATCTCCAAACCTCTACAAATTAAGATATTTTGATATTTGATGTGTGTTCTCAGGTTTTCTTTTCAATGTCTACTGTAGATGAGGGTTTGTGTTTTTAACATGCTGTATATTACTTTTCTTCACTTTTTACTTTCTCTATACGTACTATGTACATAGTGTATAGAGAAGGTATTGCACTCCACCCAAAAATTCGATACCGAGATTTCACCGGAAATATACGTTTTAGGGTCCCCAATATCCAAAAAAAGCATTCTCACAAAAAGGTCCGTGTTGTGTGTGTGTGTGTGTGTGTGTGTGTGTGTGTGTCCGTGTGTCCGTGAGTCTGTGAACACGATAACTCCAAAACGAAAAGTCGGTAAAATACCAAATTTGGTATTTAAGTTTAGTATCTTCCAGGGATGCGACACGAAGATTTTGAGAAAAATCCCCCCACCCCCAACTACCCTTTACATGGAAGTTTTTTCGAAACTTTTGATTTTCTCAAAAATGGCTCTAACGATTTTGATTAAAATTTCGTATATTAAAGATATTTACCTGACAAATAAAATGTATATCTTAAATTTTCTGGGAATAGCCTCTGAAGAGTAGTTTATTCTGGATGAATTTTACTGAATTTTGAATAAATGCTAAACCGTAAAAGATGGACAAAAACTTACTCCTCAAAAATGTAGAGCACATTAAAACACACAATTTATGTTATTTACATTTTTTTCGTGGAGTTCGTCGTTTTTTAGACATTCTTATATTTGGTATCTGCTATGAAAAACTACTTTTCTCATACAGGAGCTTGTTCAACTCCTATACATATAAACAAAGGAACTGCATTGAAATAGTAACCAGCTTTCGACTATCACTTTAACTTATGGTAGTCCCTTATTTCGCTTCTACTTACAAGGAAGTAAGTAATAAGACTATTTCTGCTTATTTTTTCTGATTAGCATAAAGTAAATAGAAGTATAAGCTTTTTAAGAATAATTTGTTGCAGGGATGTAGAGAAAGTCATGTGAATGTACACATAAGATTTTTGAAGTAACAGCGTAATTTGTTTTATTTTCTCGACATGGACTATGTATAGATAAGGTATTGTATAACATCTAAAATTCGATAGCGACGTTTCACCGGAAATACATGCTTTGTGACCTAAATGCAAAAAAAGCATTTCTAGAAAAACGTCCGTGTGTGTTTCTGTGTATGTGTGTGTCTGTATGTATGTGTCTGTGTGTATGTATCTGTTTGTGTGTCGGTGGACAGCATAGCTCAAAAACGAAATGGCCGTTAAATTCCAAACTTGTTATTTGAGTTTGGTATCTTCCAAGGATTACAGGAAATTTTTCAAGAAACTCCCTCCCACTCTTTACATGGAAAAATTTTAGAAAATTTTGATTTTCTCAAAAATGGCTCTAACGATTTTGCTTAAAATATCGTATATTAATGATATTTACATGACAAATAAAATGTGTATCTCCAATTTTCTGAAAACAGCCTGAGAAGACATTTTTATTCTGAATGAATTTTGCAGAATTTTACATAACTTGTGAACTGTAAGAGATAGACAAAAACTTAGTACACAAAAAATGTAAAGCTTGTTAAAACCATAATTTATGTTATATGCATTTCTTTTTCTGGAGTTGGCCGTTAATACTTTTCTCATACAGGAACTTGTCAACACTTAACCATGCAAAGAGTCAGATTTCTAAACCATACCACATTTTAAAGCATTTGACTGTCGGTTTAACCTAGTGTATTCCCTTATTTCCCTTCTACCTATAAGAAACTAAGTAATAAGACCGTTTTTGTAATGTTCACCTCGATTAGCATGAAGTAGATGGAGGAATAAACTTATTAACATTAATTTGTCACAGAGATTAGAGAAATTCATGTGAATGGAGCACATCAGATTATTTCATATATTTTGATGTATTAATATAAAAGCGGATAATTGATGTAAAGCAATTTACACAAATCAAGGATAGGATACGATCTGGGTGGACTCGACACGAACCTGAGGTTACTGTACCTACGCCCCGGGAGGGATGGCGTGAGCATATACACTGGACGGCCAGAACCAGGAACGATGGCACAGCAGGACAGGGTTCCTACAGTTTCCAGCTTGAAGCACCCAGGCAGACGTGGGTCCAAGGGTCCTCATCGTGGCAACCAGCCGAAGTCGGGGGACGAAGCCTCTTTATTCCCTGCCACTCGCACCGAGCACCATCGCCGACACTTCCATCCTGAAAGAAACCAACGGGATGAAGTTTGATTGAAATTATAACGGAAACGACTTTAGAGGGACAGGAAACTCAGGGGATGAAAGAAACGTACCCAATATTCGCCTGGAACCCCAAAAAATCTGTGGGTCAGGTAGACCAATAATCGCACCCGTAACCTCTCGAATGTATTTAACCAAATGGTGCCAGCCGCAGACCCCGCCATGCCTGGAGAAACTCTGGCGCCAGGAATTTCGTTTCCCGAATAACTCCTTACATCGCTGTCTGATTTGGATGGTAACGGGAACACTCATTAGATCTTGAAAAAGAATATCGGCGCTGTGGCAAAGAGGGAAGACTGGTTTGGCTTCCTGAGAGAAGAACGCTGCAAGTCGATGAAGTCCGGATTTATCGGCGATATGCAGCCTTTTATCACACGGTTTGAGGTTGCCAACTAATATTGTTGGTCCCTCTATTGACTATCACCTCAACACGAAGAAGCACTGACAATATTGTTAGGGCGGCTGACTCATTCTACAAATTACGAACACCACCGACGAAAAGAACAGCATTCCCCAAGTCGTGAAATAGGACTGACCACTATGGCACGGTCAACACAATAAAATGACATGAAATAAACATAAACAAAATTATATTTTGTATTTAACATTAAATTGAATTATGATTTAAAACTATTGTCATCCTGTATTACAATAATAATGGTAAATAAATTATATTAAAAAAATACAGGCCACAGACGAAAACCGCCAGAGCCGCCCCGCACGGTACACACAAACCAACCTCAAGTACATAATCGGTAAAAGGATTAATGCTCTCTTCAGCTATTAGAGTAAGTAATATGGAATAACTTTTTACTTTCTCCAGCCTATATGTACAATGTACATAGTGGATACAGAAGGTATTGTATTCCACCAAACATTAGATGTAGAGACTTCACCGGAAACATATGTTTTACGGTCTCCTGAATCCGAAAAAAGCAATTTTAGAAAAAGGTCCGTGGACAGCATAGCTCAAAACCGTTAAATACTAAACTTGGTATTTAGGTTTGGCATCTTCCAAGGAAGATTTTCAAGAAAACCCCCTCACCTCTAACTACCCTATACACGGAAAAATTTTCGAAAATTTTGATTTTCTTAAAAGTGGCTCTAACGAATTTGATTAAAATGCCACATATAGAAGCCATTTATATTGCACACAAAATATATTTTTGAATTTTCTGGGAACAGCTTATGTGGAACTGTCTATTCTGGTGGAGTTTTGCTGAATTTTGCATAACTAGTAAACCGTAAGAGATAGATAAACACTTGCCCCACACATAATGTAGAACATGTTAAAACACACATTTTGTCATATACTGTTTTTTTCGTACAATTTACCATTTTTTTTAAATATTCATTGTTATAGTTTCAATTCTACAGTTCTTACACTTTTCTCAGGCAGAAGGTATCCGTTTTTCTTTTCTTTCCAATTGACACACATGGCTGCCCATGCGCAAGCAACAAAACGAAAGGAAGACTGTGCATTTCGCATTGTAAAGAAGAACTAATTTTCAGAATGTCCATTTTTACCCCTTATTCCCATCCAGTTCATTTACACACAGCTAACCTAACGTAGCCTAATCTTGACGAAATCTCGAAACCTGTCGTTCATATTGTCCCCGTATCCAATAGTCATCTCGCGGTATTATCTTTATCAATGTTGGCAGCCTCGAATTATAGAGACGAAAACAACAATAAAACTTTGAAATAATTACATGAGCGCTCCTAACGGCGGAATAATATACCATGAAATCTGAGTAGGCAAAGGAATAAAGACCCCATTTACACATAGAAGGCAGAAAGTTTGTAATTAAATCTCTGTAACTACAAACATTGTCAAGAAGATGTAGTTCGTGCCTTTACATACACCAAGTTCGGTATTGCCGCTTGTGTTGGCAGTTGTTTACTGTTTGCTCATTTGTTTCGAGTGTGGCTGAGGTTCATATCCTACTGCACCTCGTCTCTGAATTGGAACCATAGCAACGGTTTGCCAATAGTAAACAGTGGAATGCCTGCTTTCGTAGAGTAAGGCAGACTTACTAGACCACCGGATCAATCTCCTGCTTGTATCTAATCGGAGATCGATAAGGGTGATCACTGGAGAACCCGGGGCGGTCGGTCATGGACACTTCTGATTAAATAGCCGTGGACTACCGCTATTGTATCAATGTCTAGCGCGGTCGAGTGGTTCAGCCTTAATCCGATAATGCGGCCATGTTTCGATACAAGCGACCAAAGCTTTCATTTGCACTTCCAAAGCGCCGTGTTTTCAGTTTAAAAATTATAATTTAAAAATCTGATGTGTTCCATTCACTTGACTTTCTCTACATCTCACAACGAATTATTGTTCAAAAGCTTATGTTACTATTTACATCGTGCTAATCGAGAAAAAATTAGCAGGAATAGATTTACTACTTGCTTCCTTGTAAGTAGAAGCAAAATAATGGAGTACTATAAATTAAAGTGATAGTTAAAAGCTGGTTGCTATGTGATTGAAGATCCTTTGTTTGTATGGACAAATTCCTGTATGAGAAAAACATAATTTTTTTAAAGCTGAAACCAAAAATAAGGAATATATCAAAAACGATCAACTCCACGAAAAAATGTATATGGTATAAATTATGTGCTTTAACGTATCCTACATTTTTTGTGTGGTAAGCTTTTGTCCATGTCTTACTGTTTAGTAGATATACAAAATTCCGTAAAATTCATCCAGAATAAAGTAGTCTTCAGAGGCTATAAGAGATTTTGATCAAAATCATTAGAGTCATCTTTGAGAAACCAACATTTTCGATTTTTTCCATGCAAAGGGTTGATTGGGTTGAGGGATGGCATGTGCTTGGGGAACAGTTTTTAAATTTCTCTTAATGCCCAGGACTTCCACATATTGGGACTTGGGAAACTCTCCGTGGTACGTCACATCGGCTGTTCCATTTAGTGTCGAAGTTCCAAATGGTACTCGCTGTTGCAATAATCCTCGACTGTATTGTTCGGAATTCTACAGACTGTTCTAAGCAATTCCGGCTGTTCCAAATATTGCTGGTGTTCCAATGGCTTAAGTGTGTTATGAACCACATGTCATTTCACCAAAGTAAACCATAGTATTCGCAGCAAATTGCTACAGTCCATTGGTATTCTTTTCTTTTAGGACTTACTGTAGCGAAAAGGGTACCCCATGAGCTCATGATAAATAAAACAGCCACCAAAATAGATCTAAAATTGGGTTGTTTAAGACACTAAAACATTCAAAACAGAAATAAAGAATGTTTCGATGTTGGTAACGGCATTAAAGTTATACGTGACATAAACTATATAACTTAACTAAGAAAACCTTTGGATAGGTAGAATCAGACTGAAAAATTTACAGCCGGGATTTGAACCACGGATCTCCAAATCTCTAGCTGGTTGCTCTACCACTACTATGGAAACATGCCGGCATAGCATTGAATTTCTCAACTGACAGTCATGTTTCCCGGTAAACCACAAGGTGATCTCAAATTATTTTGAGATGACAACCCCAATGGCGACTTACAATGTTGAAAATACCTAAGTCCCGAGATTCATAGTATAGCCAACTATTGCGGTCAGTTGGCTATACTGTTCTACACACAGTTTGTGTGAAAAAAACAATTAATCCATTAAGTATATCTTTTTTTCTCAAAAAAAAAAATGTCTCTCCGTTTCTCCTGAGTTCACAATTTTATGCATTTCATGAGGATAATGGGAGCTTTCTAGGGCAAATTATGTTAAATTACTGTTTTTATTGACTCAAACAAAATTGGTTAATTAGAAAATATACTCAGCCTAGTGTATTCCCTTGGTTTCTTTCTACTTATAAGGAACTAAGTAATAATAGCATTCTGCTAATGTTTTTCTCGATTAGCATTGAGTAGAAAGAAGAATAATCTTTTTTAATAAGTTTGTTTGTGGAACAGCTAGAGAAAGTCTTATGAGTGAACACATCAGATTCTTTTTCTTTCGTCTCATTTTCGTTTTTAACTTCATATTTTAAGTTTGCAGGGCTACGCAATGTAAGGTGGCATCTGTCTTATGACACAGAGGTGAGCTTTTTGGAAAATCAACATCGGAACATTCTGGCCAAACTGCCGGTAATCGCCTGAGGATATTGGAAGGGACCACGGTCTGGAGATTTTAAGCTCTGCCTGCCACCTGATTTGGCCGGCCTTTTTAATCTATCTTCGCAACCCTTTCTCTCGGGTGGAATATAGGGTTGCTACCATACTATACCTATCTATAGTATTAGGAGAAATCAAACTGAAACGCAGATAAAAAGACGAGAAGCGATAGCGCCCTGGTGTAGCCGGTGAAATGATGCACCGCATTTTGAACAAATTATGCATAATTTTGTATCAAACTGAAACATAATTACGTAATTGAATAGGTAGAGTCAGACGGATCTTACGATCTCTAGCTGTTGCTCTACCACTGAGCTACCATAGCAATATGCCGGCATATCACCGAATTTCTCAACTGTCTCGCATGTTTCCCGGTAAACCATACAAGGTGATTTCAAATTATCTACCTATCTAACTCCTGTCTAACTCCTGTCCTACATACGGCTTGTGTGAAAAAAACAACAATTAAACCAATACCAATTGACCATAATAGTTGGCTATATTATGAATCCTGGTCTTAAAGCGCTTACAACATTGTTAGTCGCCATTGAGGTTGTCATCTCAAAATAATTTGAGATCACCTTGTATGGTTTACCGGGAAATATGCAAGTCAGTTGAGAAATTCCGTGATATGCCGGCATGTTGCCATGGTAGCTCAGTGGCAGAGCAACCGGCTAGAGATCGGGAGATCCGTGGTTCAAAACCCGGCTATGATATTCAATTTTTCAGTCTGACTCGACCTATCCAACCCCTGCCCTACACACGGTTTGAGTGAAAAAAACAATTAACTAAGCTTCTAGTTAACATTATTCAGTGATTAATCTAAAACGGTTTAGATGAACCCATTTCAAGAATTTTAAAAGTGTTAAATTTGCGTTTTCTTTGAAATAATGAACGACTGTTAATATATTGCAGTGTTAAAGCCGAACTTCTCGGATTAGCGTGAAAGTTAAGTGTTGTTCACAAAGTCTGGAAAGCTACCTGCCTTATTTAGATACAGTCGTTTTTCATGAGTCGCTCTAATTGCTGCAAAGAGGATAATTAATCTATATATCACTGTAATCCATTAAATAAAGCTCGTTTCCACTTAGAGGGGCTGGCCCTGTGCCAGAAAGGGCATTTTATTTATTGCTCCAGCTTTGCGTGCCAAAGAGGAATCAATTTTGTTTCTGGTTTTATAGTTAGGTTCTCTTTCTTCGTGGGCTGATATTTCTCTTCTCACCCGCTACTTTAATGCTAAGTAATGTTTCAAAGTGGCAAAACTACTTTCGCCGGAAGTTCGTAATTTTCCTTGATATTTTCTCAAGTACAGTTCCGTTTAAAACAATGGCACGTTTTTATATCAACTTTGGAATGCACTGCTGAATATGCAAGCCATTTGAGTGTACCTAATGTGCGAGAAATACATTAGAAAATATCTGATGTGTACCATTCACATGACTTTCTCTATATCCCTGCAACAAATTATTCTTAAAAAGCTTATACTTCTATTTACTTAATGCTAATCAGCAAAAATAGCAGCAATAGTCTTATTGCTTGCTTCCTTGTAAGTAGAAGCGAAATAAGGGACTACCATAGATTAAATGATAGTCAAAAGCTGGTTGCTATGTCAATGAAGTTCCTTTGTTTATATGGATGGGAGTTGACAAGTTCCTGTATGAGAAAAAGTTTTCCATAGCAGAAACCAAAAATAAGGAATGTCTCAAAAATGAGAACTCCACGAAAAAAATGTATATAACATAAATTGTGTGTTTTAACCTGCTCTATATTTTTTGTGTAGTAAGTTTTTGTCCATCTATTACGGTTTATCAGTTATTCAAAATTCCGTAAAATTCATCCGGAATAAACTACTCTTCAGAGGCTATTCCTAGAAAATTCAAGATATACATTTTATTTAGCAGGTAAATATGTTTAATATACGAAATTTAATCAAAATCGTTAGAGCCATTTTTGAGCAAATCAAAATTTTCGAAAAAAGTTCCATGTAAAGGGTAGTTGGGGGGGGGGATTTTTCTCAAAATCTTCGTGTCACATCCCTAGAAGATACTAAACTTAAATACCAAGTTTGGTACTTTACCGACTTTTCTTTTTTGAGTTATCGTGTTCACAGGCACACGGACACACGGACACACCTACACACACACACACACACACACACACACACACACACACACACGGACCTGTTTCTGAAAATACTTTTTTTGAATACAGGTGACCCTAAAACATATATTTCCAGTGAAATCTCGGTATCGAATTTTTTGGTGGAGTGCAATACATTCTCTATACACTATTGACATAGAGCGTATAGAGAAAGTAAAAATATGATGTGTTCCATTCAAATAACTTTCTTTACCTATTCTGTGACAAACTATTCTTACAAAAACGTGTTTTAATATCATCAAAATTAACATTCTTTTGGCTAAGCGAACAAGCAGTCACTGCAGTTCGTTTAATGAAAACGGACCGCAACACAGATTAATCTATAAGTGTATATGAAAATTTAGAAAACAGATTAACCTTAAATCTTTTACCTAATAATTTTTATTAAACATATATAATCAAACCATTAACATAATTATAATTTTAATTGCATCATATTCATTCTTATTAATTTCTCTATACGGACTATGTACATAGTGTATGGAGAAGGTATTGTATTGTACCCAAAAATTCGATTCATCGAAAATACATGTTTTGAGACTCCCTGAATCCAAAAAAAGAATTTTTAGAAAAATGTCCGTGTGTGTCTGTGTGTATGTGTGTGCGTGCTTAGCTCAAAAATGAAGAGTCGGTTGATTAACATACTTTATATATTACATTTAGCACTTTTCAAGGACGGGACTAGAAGGTTTTTAAGAAAATTCCTCCAACCCAATCTATCCCTCCATTGGAATATTTTCAAAAGTTTGATTTTTTAAAAAAAAAAAAACCTAACGATTTTGGTTACATATAATATGTTTAAGATATCTTTATGGCAAATAAAACGTTGTATCTTAAATTTTCTGGGAATAGCCTTAGAAGATTTTTGTTCTCAATGATCTTTATTTACCTCGTAAATCATAAGAGAGACAAAAAACTTTATCTTCGTTAAAATACACAATTTATACCATATATATGTTTCTGTAGAGATAATCTGTTACGAGATGTATACGGGCCGCGCCGTGGCAGAGTGGTTGGACCACATGCATCTCAACTAGACGGCCGGGGTTCGATCCCAAGCGACCGCATGTGAGATTTGGGTTGGACAAAGCGGCGCTGTCTACATCTTACGGCTCATCAGTTACAAAAAGCTACGGGAATGTCGTTCAGAATGAAGAGATCTTCAATGCTATTACTAGAAAATTCAATACATAATTTTGTTTGTTATGAACTTGTCTTAAAACATGACATAATAAAAATTTGGTAGATCCATTCTGGAGAAAAAAAAAATGTTCCAAAATGTTCCATGTAAAGGATAGTTCGGTGTGGGGGATTTTCTTGAAAATCTTCTTGTCTTATCCTTGAAAGATACTGAACTTAAACGCCAAATTTGGTATTTAACTGACTTTTCGTTTTTGAGCTATGCTGCTCACAAACACACACACACACACACACACACACACACTTGGACATGTTTCTAAAAATGTTCTTTTTTATATTTAGGGGGTCAACGTGTATATTTCTTGTGAAATTTCGATATTGAATTTTTGGGTGGCATACAAAGATTACATTTTACATCGGGCTAGAGAAAGTAAAAACAAAATTTAAATGCATCCACTCTGCCTCTGCGGTGTGATTTGCGTATTGTTTTAAATCCAGAAGTGCGTATTTGATTTTCGAATGAGTGGTTATTTTGAAATTATGACCCGTGATTCAAAGTTTAGCATGAAACTTTTACGTAGAATCACATGGATACTTCTATCCCATCTGATCTGTTTTTATGCGTAATTATCTCGTTTATAAGACTTATGTTTGCAGATTTACTTCCACGGCTACTTGTGTCTCAGTTAAGGCAACCAAAATATGTTGTAGCCTGCTGTTAGTTTGTGTTTATGTTGAATTTAGGATAGAAAAATACCACATCCATTCGAGTTGGTTTTCGTTACTAAACAATTCATATATTATTGAGTTTCTTTTTTTTTTTATACCGACGGGTCGTGGATAATGTGTACACGTGCACCGCGCACGAATATGTTAGTGGGGCGGGGAGATTTCCCCTCTTTAAAACTCCCGTGTTACTTGCTCATGAGTGATAATACCATACAATATAATATCTACTAACCTTGTTATAAGTGTTGAGCTGTGTGTCTTCCACATGTGGCTATCTCCGCTGACGTCACGCTTTTATTAACCTACGCAACATCTTTATAGTGAATACCACGAGATTTAACTGCGACCTGGTGGGAAAAGTTCGAATTACTCATTCTGTCCGCTCTTCGTGGGAGACAGTTCTTCAGTTTACCTGGAAATTTGCCGAGGGATAGATCGGCCTTAAGATCATAATAAAGTTTCTTGTGTAGCCGCCTAGGGTAGGCAAAAGCAGGCTTCATTTGGCGACGACCACATGTATTTGTGTTGGACAACGCGCAGGAACGGGTTTTCTCGGGGTTCTGGCAGGGGCAGTATTCTCCAGGTTTTCCCCGCCATTGCATTCCACCAATTCCCTATCTTTATTCCACATATCATAAATGTCATTCCTGCAGTGCATATATAACAAAAGTGGGTGTGAAACACTATTTAAAAAATCTGATGTGTTCCATTCACATGACTTTCTCTACACCTGTGTAAAAATTGTTAAAAAGCTTATGCTTCTATTTATTTCATGCTAATCAAGAAAAAAATAGCAGAAATAGTTTTATTACTCGCTACCTTGTAAGTAGAAGCGAAATAAGGGAAACCATAGGTTAAACTGATAGTCAAAAGCTGGTTGCTATGTGACTGATGTTCCTTTGTTTGTATGGATAGGGGTTGAAAAAATCCTGTGTGAGAAAAGTATAAGTTTTTCAAAGCTGGAACTAAAAACAACGAATACCTTAAAAAGGACCACCTCCACGAAAAAAAAATGTATATAACATTACTTGTGTGGTTTAATGTGCTCTACATTTTCTGTGTAGTAAGTTTTTATCCATCTCTTATGGATTAGCAGTTATGCAAAATTCCGTAAAATTCATCCAAAATAAAGTAGTCTTCTGAATATATTCCCAGAAAATTCAAGACATACATTTTATTTGTCAGGTAAATACCTGTAATATACGACATTTTAATCAAAATTGTTAGAGCCATTTTTAGAAAATCAAAATTTTCAAAAAAAAAAAAACGTTACACGTAAAGGGTAGTTGAGAGTGGGGCATTTTCTTGAAAATCTTCGTGCTCTATCCTTGGAAGATACCAAACCTAAATACCAAATTTGGTTTTTAACGGACTTTTCGTTTTTGAGCTATGCTGTCCGCAGTCACACAGACACACACACGCAAACACACGGGCCTTTTTGTAAAAATGTTTTTTTTTGGATTCAGGGGGACCCAATTCCGGTGAAATCTCGGTATCGAATATTTGGGTGGAATACAGTACCTTCTCTATACACTATGTACATAGTTCGTATAGAGAAAGTAAAAAAGGAAGAAATGGCGGTTTCATTCCTTCATCCAAATTTTCGAAACATGTTTTGAAATTTCCCGAATAAAAAAAAACATTTTTAGAAAAATGACGATGTATATGTGTGTGTGGGGGGGGGGGCGCAGCACAACTCATCAAGGAAAATGCGACTAATTACCACATTTGGTATTTAAGTGTTCCAAGAATGCGAGAGAAGGATTTTCAAGAAAATCGCCCCACGATGAACTACCCATTGAATGAAAAAAAAATTCGACATTTTTAATTTGATCAAAAATGACTCTTAACGATTTTGATATTTTAGATATTTTCATAATAAATGAAAAATGTATATCTCCAATTTTCTGGTGACAACTTCTGACGTACTTCGTAACTCGTAAACCACAAGAGATAGAAAAACCTTACTACCTTCATAAAAATGTACATCTCATTAAAAACACACACAATTATAAAATTTATTTTGTAGAGTTAATCGTTTCCGAAATATTCCTTGTTAGTGATTTCAGTTTCAAGGGACATAACTTTTTCTCAAGTGGGAAATTCACTTTCGTTTCATTTCTTGTGTTTTACTCCCGGTATTAGAGAACCGAATTTAAATACTTTCATGTAGCGATAGCATTTAAAAGATTTGTTTTCGCTTTAGCCTAGTGTGTCCGCTTCCACTTAGAAATACAACAAGCAATAAGACAATTTCTGCTATCGGTCATGACGTGGGTAAACTAATAATCTTATGCAAGGTAAGTCTGTGGAACAGCTACAGAAAGGCATGTGAATGGAACACTTTCAGATTTTTATAGGGTATAAAATAATGTTGAATGAAATATTCTTCCGTTCTATTGTATGTGCATGTCTCCAATGAAGGAGAAATTAATTATTTGTCATTTGCACACGCTCTTTGAGGTCAACTGCTGGAGGCCTTGTCCTGCAGCTATCGCTGACCTGGAGTTCACCATTCTGAAATATTTGCTGGAAGTTTAGATAGCAAGTCCCTGTAGCTGGGACAGAGGAGCGTGTGTCAATTAATAAATAACCCTTGACTATAAACAAGGGTTTAAATAAAAACAACATTAACCTGAAACCTTCGTGGATTTCTCCTTTCAGCGTAATCAGTTTAACAAATATAATAATTATATTTCATGTAATTATCACTTTATTTAATTTTGAAAAATTGAGCTGTTTTATATCGAAGAGAGATAGGATAAAAAATAGAGAATTTCAAATAACGGTTTTGAATTTTTCGTAAAAGATCAATGTAAGGGAACTCTTTGCATGCCTTTTGAAGTCTATTTGATAGTTTAAAGCCTCTTACGCCTATTTGGCAAAAACGAAGAATATTTAACACTTATTTAATGAAAATCAAGATATATGTTTTATTTGTTGTATTAATATCTCAAACTTATAATAGTTCAGGGGCTCATTAGAGACAGTTTTGAGGGGAAAACAATAGAATAATGTAACCTTTGTCATGTTAAGGCATATTTAAATAGACAATTTTGTGAAAATCTCCACCTTTTGTTCTTTAAAGACACCTAGTTTAATGTAAAGTTTAGCACTTTTGTCCGACATTTCGCTTTTGAATTTGTTGTTTACGGGAGACGCAGTCACGCACAAGAAGCCTGAAGGACACTCGAACATGGACTTTCTATTTCAAACTCAGAGGTCAAGGGACAGTATGATACTAAGCAAAAAAGGCTATTTTATACGCACGTGTTAGGAGTTCACAAATTGAGCACGTAGTTGGAAATAGCCAGATATTGCAACGGTGCGACATATAGATAAGCTTCCGTTGTCTGACCGACTGACCATAATGCTGCTTTGTGTTTGGTTCAGAAAGTCAAACGGGTGAAGTTTTTCATCTGTTTTCTGTGGATATACCAACTGTCAAATGCAAGGACTCAGCGGCGGGGATATACATCATGGGGCCAGTTAGAGAGAACTTTAGATTCTTACGCTTAGGCATGAATAAATATTGTATTGCACTTACGAGTTAAGAAACTAGCCTTGCCCTATATAAGGCTATGTAGTTACAGAACTTATACCCTAAATTCCGGTTAAGACAACCAGTAAATGTTAAAATCCGAGTTGGGTAACCACTCCAGCTTTAGACTAAGTTTTTCTCTAGCCTCACATGTACAATGCACATATGGATAGAGATTCCACAGGAAATATATGTTTTGGGGTCCCCTGAGTCCGAAAAAAACATTTTTAAAAAAAAGGTCCATATATGTGTGTGTTTGACTGTCTGTGTGTGTCTATGGACAGCAGAGCCCCAAAACAAAAAGACCGTTAAAAACCAAACTTGGCATTTAGGTTTAGTATCTTCCAAGGATTCGACACGAAGATTTTCAAAAAAAATCCCCCACCACAAACTACCCTTTACGTAGAAACATTTTCGAGAATTTTGATTTTCTTAAATGGCCCTAACGATTTTGATTAAAATCCCGTATATTAAAGCTATTTATGTCCGAAATAAAATGTATATCTCGAATTTTTTTGGGAATAGCCTCTGAAGACCTTTTTATTCTGAATGAATTTTGCTGAATTTTGTTTAACTGCTAAACCGTAAGAGATAGAAAAAAAAAAGTACTACACAAAAAATATACCTCATGACAAAACACACAATTTTTGTCCTTTACGTTTTTGTTGTGGAGGTAACCGCTTTCGAGATATTCCTTGTTATTTGTTTCAATTGTGAAGTACTTATACTTTTCTCACACATTATATGGACAGGAGTTGACGAATTCCTGTATGAGAAAAGTTAAGGTTTTCAAAGCTGAAACCAATAACAAGGAATATCCCAAAAACAATAAATTCCACGAAAAAAATTTATATAAAATAAATTGTGTGCTTTAACGTGCTCTACTTTTCTGTGTTGTAAGTCTTTGTTTATCTCTTAATGTTTAGCAGATATGCGAAATTCAGTAAAATTGATCCAGAATAAAGTAATCTTCAGAGGCTATTCCCAGAAAATTAAAAATATACATTTTATTTGTCAGGTAAATATCTTTAATATACGATATTTTGATCAAAATCGTTAGAGCCATTTTTGAGCGAATCAACATTTTCAAAAAAAGTTCCATATAAAGAGTAGTTTGGGGTGGGGCGATTTTTCTCAAGTTCTTCGTGTCGCATCCTTGGAAGATACTAAACTTAAATACCAATTTTGGTATTTTTACCAACTTTTCGTTTTTTAGCCATCGTGTTTACAGACACACGGACACACACACACACACACACACACACACACACACACACACACACACACACACAGACGGACCTTTCTTGAAAAAACTTTTTTTTTTTGGGATACAGGGGAGTCTAAAACATATATTTCCGGTGAAATCTCGGTATCGTATTTTTGGGTGGAATGCAATACCTTCTCTATACACTATGTACATAGGATGTGTTGAGAAAGTAAAAATTGATGGTATAATGAAAAACAAAACTTTGAAAACAATTCAGTTGAAGATTTACCCAACGAATATTGGTGTGACTGTACCAACACTAACATACGCTAGCGAAAACTGAACATTTAAAACATCAAATGAACAAAGAGCAGTAATTTAACCCTGGGTAGCGTGATGGTAGCGTGTCTGCCTCACATTCAAAAGGTCGTGAGTCGAATCTCGCTTAGGGTTAGTTACTTGGATAAGGTCTTTTTTCGAGGTTTTCCCTCATCCTGAGGAGACGAATGTCGAGTAACTTTAAGCTGCATGGACCTCGAGAACATTTGAGCATCATATCACCAATTTCATTCATCGTCCGATATGATCAACCAGGTTAAAGGACGTTAAGCTACACAAAAAAATCATGTTTTTAACAATAGACTACACATTACTGGACAAACGATACCAGGAAATAAGAAGAGAAATGAGTATTTATAAAGCACTAAAATGCAACAAAAACAAAATGAAAATTCTAACTGGCTTCAACAGAAAGAATACCATTTAAGCAACACATACGAAGAACGCTGCATAATGCAATTCACTTCCTCATTTACTGAATGTGCATCTTTATTCCCTAACACGTTGCTCAAAACACGCAGATTAAATCTAAAAATAATTCATATTTATATTCAAATAGCAAATGTTTGCAGAATCGTAGTTTTAGAATCTTTGAAGACGAATGTAACATTTGAAGTTATGCTTAGGTGAAAAAATATGATAGTAGTACTTATATACATTTCATTTGCTTTAGTTTTTGTCTAATCAAGAAGTACTTGACGGCGTGGGGATTTTTCCCCCGCTGGGAGACCTGGACCGGGGTGCACTCAGCCTCGTGAGGTCCCTGGGGGGCCAATTGAGGAGCTACTTGATGGATAAGTAGCGGCTCCAGGTCGTGAGGACCGCATTAACCGGCCGGGAGGGGCTCGAGGCGCTGACCACGTCTCACCCTCCAATACTGCAGGGTAGGCCAAGGTTCCCCGTGAGCTGTCGTGCCATGGAGTTATTAAGAAGTACTTGAAACTCGAGTAAATTCAATGCAATAAAAATTACATTTTTTATTTTCTCTATACACACTATGTACATAGTTTATAGAGAAGGTATTGCAGTCCACCAAAAAGTTCGATACAGAGATTTCACCGGAAATATATGTTTTAGGATCCACTTTATCTAAAAGAAAGGCATTTTCGGAAAAAAGGTCCATGTATGTGTGTGTGTGTGTCCGTGTGTGCGTGTGTCTGTGAATACGATAACTCAAAAACGAAAAGTCGGTAAAATACCAAACTTGGTATTTAAGTTTAGTATCTACCAGGGATGCGACACAAAGATTTTGAGAAAAATCCCCCCACCCCAAACTACTCCTTATATGGAAATTTTTTCGAAAATGTTGATTTTCTAAAAAATGGCTCTAACGATTTTTTTTTAAAATATCGTGTATTAAAGCTATTTGCCTGAGAAATAATATGTATATCTTGAATTTTCTAGGAATAGCCTCTGAAGAGTACTTTATTCTTGATGAATTTTACGGAATTCTGAATAACTGCTAAACCGTAAGAGACAGAAACTTACTACACAAAAAATGTAGAGCACTTTAAAACACAATTTATGTTATATACATTTTTTTTCGTGGAGTTGATTGTTTTTAAGATATACCTTGTTTTTTGTTTCAGCTTTCAAAAACATACTATTCTCATACAGGAATTCAACAATCCCTGTCCATACAAACAAAGGAACTTCAGTCACATAGCAACCAGCTTTTGACTATCTTTAACCTATGGTACTCTCTTATTTCACTTCTACTTACAAGGAAGCAAGGAATAATACTATTTCTACTAACTGTTTCTGGATTAGCATGAAGTAAGTAGAAGCATAGGCTTTTTAACAATAATTTTGTTGTCATATGATCAGATATGTCATCAGATTTTTTTGTGTTTATCCTGCCTCTTGTGTTACAAAACATGGTGTACTTGGTTAGGTAGAGTCACTGAAAAATTCAATGCTAAATGCTGTGCCCAATCTGAGGTACTCATTTAACAGATCAAAATCATGAGTCACATTTATATGTTCATTAATGTAATTAAAAGCGAGAATGGTAAACACTGTCAGTATTATCCCTGCTCTCTTATAGATTGATCGAATACTATTCGGTATATTATCCTGACCGAAGCTCGGTCGACTTGTAGTGAATGTGAGCAAGTATACCCGCTCCTATTCCAACCTTGGTTCGACTGAGAGAAGCCTTCCCTTGAGGAGCATTAAATAAAATGCTAATGGTTATAGCAATGGCCCCCTGGACAATCAGAAATGACGAATATGCGAGAAAAAATGTGGTTTCCCTCGGATGAAGCACGGGAAAGGTGAAGCTATTTGAGGCTTCGCTAGCTTTATGAAGCACCAGATGTGCTTCATGGCCTTCTGAAACAAAATCCATTGCCAACTTCCTCATCATCCTAGGCTCTTCTTGCCTTTTGTTCCCATAATCGCGTCGGGTCCCAGCGCCGTTTGTGGCGAAAGTTCCATCAAACTCGGCAAGCAGTTTTCTTTTTTCCTCTCGCAATCGCGTGGCAGTAGCGAACTCTTGGCACACACGTAACATACGCTTTTCTGTGGAGAAAGGAGAATAGGTTACGGAATGTAAAGAAGAAAGAAAATCACTACAGCAGAAAATGCGCCATTCAATAACTTCTCTTGAAGCAGCGGCATTAAAGCAGCAAATCCCGGACGCTAGAAACCAAATCGACCGGTCCCCATGGCGGCACTTGCTAAATTGCCCAGCTTTGGTGCTTCGTGGCGCAGGGGATCGTGTGCTCGAGTCCCTACTTGGCCATATGTGTTTCTGCATGTGTGTTTATAAATGTCTTTGTGTATGTATATTTGTAAATAAACCAAAAAAAATCTGATGTGTTCCATTCAAATGACTTTGTCTACTTCTGTGTAACAAATTTTTGTTAGTAAGCTTATTCTTCTATTTACTTCATCTAATCGAGAAAAAATTAGCAGAAATGGTCTTATTACTTACTTCTTTGTAAGTAGAAGCGAAATATAAGAGTATCATAGGTTAAAGTGAAGTCGAAAGCTGGTTGCTATGGACTGAAGGTCCTTTGTTTGTATGGACACAAGTTGACAAATTCATTTCGGATCTCATGTCTTGAATTTTAACCAGTAAAGTTTTTAATTTTTTTTTCTTTAAATACAGTTCCGGAGGCTTGTCAGGACTCCGGCGCTGTATTCCTTTTTTCTCCACTTTTTCCAGTTTCCTCTATGCCCTTAGTAGACATTAGTATTCTTAACGTTTTCCTTTTACTTATACATACACAAACATAGACACATTGACAAACACAGAAACACCCATGCCCAAGACGGGGCTCGAACCCATGATCCTGTGCACCACGAAGCGCCAAAGCGAGACACTTTAGCGAGCTACCGGTATCTGCTGAATTCAATATGGAGAACTGAATAGGACGAGCTTGCCAGTTCCACTGTTATACCTCTCGAAGGTGGCAAGACATTTCCAGAAATACGGGTCATATTGCCCTTTTACGTTATACGCAACTGTCGCAAAGTTACATACAAGTGTAACATTGCAGGACTTTGATGTAGTGAGTCCGCTCCTCGTGGGTTAAATTTACGCACAGCTGCAACAATGAGTGCGGTTATGTAAGGGCAATCGACGGCGTATGTGCAACAATGAGTGGGAAGATAGAAGCATCTGAACATGACTGTACAGTCACATAATGTACCTATGTCTCCCAAGAATGTTTTAGGTACTTTCGTTCAGCGCTCACCATAATGGTTTTTATAAGTTGCTAAGCAGCACAGATGATCTATGTAGGTAATCACTGATTCTAAGACGGCCTTTAGAGTGTCTCTACGGTTATACCTAAGACGTGGAAGGAAAGTAAATAATTATTTCCCACTCTTTTTCAGGTGCGAGAGCACATATTTGCATGGATTTGTATAGTGTGCTTCAGATACACATAGCTCAATTAGAATTGTTGCCCAGTGCTGTAGGCGCATTGATAATGATATTTTCTATCTTAACCCTTGATTGGGTTGCACGACTAGGCAAGAGTTGGTTCCGGGAAACCTCCGAGTGAAAATGGTCCAGGCAGGCGTGACTCTGGAATTTGCTAACTCGCTTCGTCCTCCGGATCAGGTTCCGGTTCAAGTCGCCATTCATCCCTTTCGCTCAGGCGTCACGTAAGACACAATGGTCCTAACGAGATGACCTTATTGCGATCCTGAATTCCAGTGTCTAGGGCGCCCTCCTGGTCTGTTCTATCCTACATCGCCTTGATTTGCTGGCACCTTCTCTGCTTTTAAAGCGGAAACGAAACTTCGCCAATCAATTACTAGGTGTGCATGTTATAAGCTTGGTAAAGCGTCTGTTTCGATTGACCTAGTGAAGAGAGGAACTATGTGCTCTGTTTTGCTCCGCATTGAAATTTTCATTTGAGCTGTTGTCAATTTCTCTTCCTGAAAGCCGTCCAGATAAGCAAGCATAAAAACAGAAACTTCAGCAGGCCACCAAAAGTTGAGCGAGATAAAGTCAGTCTTATCTATCCATGAACGACAGAGATTCCACACAAATTAAATACGTTGTAGTCTGTTATTCTCTGCCACACAATACTATCAGTTTTACCATATTTAATTCAGATAAATGTTAAACTAATTGAAATTAAAATTGATATATGAGTATCAAGCCACGAATATCAATCATTTTATCTGAATTTAAAAATGGGGATATTAGAGCTAACATTAATTATTGATTTATTTCTAAATTATTATGGTAAATATATATTCCTTAGTTCTTATGTTGCATATAATGTAAACAAACTACTTTAATATTTGTTGCTTCGATTGTTCTGTTCATCCGGTTTAATTATTTACCACAGCTTTGTGTTATCCCGGGCAAGAAGCAACAACAATTTTAATAGTGATTTTGTGGATGACCTCTTGATAGGGTCTTTCAAAAGTCACTTAAAGTTTTCAACAGTTATAAACATTATGATGTTTGAGATAGGAAAAAATACTGGGGTTTTAACATTTAGAAATACTCCCCGATTTCTTGTTCAAAGTACATCATTCTTTCTGTGACTCAATTCAGAGCATTTTGAAAATGTTTTGCAACATGCGCAATTATTGGCGATCTTTCAGCTGTCGGGTTTTAGGCTAGTAAAAGGTAATTGGAGGGGGGAGATTTTCTTGAAAATCTTTGTGCCGCATCCTTGGAAGATACCAAACTTAAATTCCAAGTTTGGTATTTACCGGTCTTTTCGTTTTGGAGCTATGCTGTCTACACACACACGCACAAACACGGACCGTTTTCTAAAAATGCTTTTTCTTTTAGGATTCAGGTGGACCCAAAACATGTATTTCCGGTGAAATCTCGGTATAGAATTTTTGGGTGCAATACAATACCTTCTCTATACACTATGTACATAGTTCATGTACAGAAAGTAAAAAGTATTACTTTAACATTGTTAGGTATTAATGATGATTTAAAATCGTAAAAGTCATAACCAAAAACACCAAATATTAAAATAATTGATATCAACAAACTATTAGAGAAAATAAAACCAACCTCACGGCTGTCAATTTTAAAACATTAGAAGGTAGTTCTCATATAACAAATCATCCAGGTGTAGTTAGAAGCATCATATTATAAAACTGTTTAATGTCGCACCGTAAAAATATGCTTAATATTTAATTCTAATATGATTTTAATTTACAGACTTCTTTAAAGCTTTCTAGAACTTGAACATGGTTACTTTAGCTCAAATTTAAGAGACATCGGCTTGTAAAGAAGGCTTTGGTCACTT
This sequence comes from Hymenopus coronatus, assembly GCA_030762935.1. Lineage (NCBI taxonomy): Eukaryota > Metazoa > Arthropoda > Insecta > Mantodea > Hymenopodidae > Hymenopus > Hymenopus coronatus. Next base: position 73,936,373 of record CM060887.1, on the reverse strand, counting down.
AAATATATACAAGCTGTGGACATTCTAAATGCTGTGAACGAGCACGAGAAAGTTGAATTAAACAATGATAAGATATGTGATGCTATAAGAATTTTATTCAATTGTCGTACATTCTCATTAAATAACAAAACCTGAGCGACGGTAATGAAATGAAATGAAGTCAAGCTCTAGATATAGTATAACAAATAAATAAAAATAATAAAGAATTGGTGAAGTGGGTTGAAAGCAAATTAAATATATATATAAATAAAACTGATATAGAATTGGATCACATGAGGTTAAAACAGGACAGTATTCATAGAGCTTAGGAGTATCCGATAATAACATTGTCTAATGTGGATAAGGAAAATCCCAGGTTAACGATAAAGGATTAGCCCCTCAGTCAAGGTTCGAACTCGGGACCTCTTCATTGTAACGACATTTAAGTAAGGAAACTATATACATACACAACATGTAGGTGGGTTACGCCGCTGTGCTGGACGATTTATGTCCTTAATTTGTTTCTTTGGTTTCCAAAATGAAATTTGTAACGCTTTTGCTCTACCGCAATCTTATTATTTGCTTGTTTGCGACGGTTTTATTTCCCCCCTTTTCTGCTTTATTATTAATTCTTGAGCTGTTGAAGCGTGGTGCACGCAAGGGCACAAGTTTCCCCGACCGAGGCCAATGTACTTTGGGGTGGTGTAATCCAACCCTGGTGGAAACTTGTTGCGGGGAAGAATGAGCAGCTTGGGGGTGGCGAAGGCCGGAACAAGGTTCATTAATATGGAGATCTCATTAGCGAGCTGAATTCAGTGTCATTTTGGACCCAGCTATTATTGAATATGGTGATTTAACGTGCCAAATTGTCTTCTCCTGCTCTTTCCCTCAGGGTGCGACTTGCCCCTTCCACCCTGCTCATCACCTCTTAAATGAAAACTCGGAGTTAAAGTTTTCAAGAGTTGCTGAACAAATGTCAGTTTTTAATTATCCTGGGTATGCGTGTCATATTCTGAAATCTGTAGAATGGTAACTACATTGAAATGAAGAGCTAAATTTGAGAATATCGTTAACAGTGACCCAGAACTTTCTGTCCAAAAAGTCTGCTAATAATACTGCAGCTGTATTACTATATTGTAAGATACATTGATTGTTTTGCACATTAAAATGTAGCTGTATCGTTCTTATTGATATGCATGTTAATGAAAACCACGATTTTTTGTGCTCGATATTTACTGTGCACAACTGATGCATAAACCTCAAATAGAAACAATAGCTTAAATATATATGTTCCATTCATATGACTTTCCCTGCATCTCTGTAATACAGTATTGTTAATAAGCTTTTTCTTCCCTCTAATTCATGCTAATCTAAATAAACATTAGCAGAAATGATCTTATTACTTAGTTCTTTATAAATAGAAAGGAAATAAGGGAGTACACTAGCCTAAACCAACAGGTAAATGTTTTAAAATGTGGCTACTGTGGGATTGAAATCTGTTTCTTTCGTGACCAGCAGTTCCCAAGTCCCCGCATGAGAATGGTTCAAGAATTTAAAAACTGAAAGCGGAATGTCTCGACTGCGGTCAACTCCTCGAAAAAAAAAAAAAAAAAAAAAAAAAATTATATGACGTAAATTATGTATTTTAAGTAGACGTACATCTTTGTGGAGCAAGTTTTTGTGTATCTCCTATGGTTTACCAGTTATACAACATTTAGAAAAACTCATTCAGAATAAAGAGGTCTTCAGAGGCTTTACCCAGAAAATTCAAGATATACATTTTATTTGTTATGTAAATATCTTAAATATAAGAGATTTTAATCAATACCACTAGAGCCATTTTTTAAAAAATCAAAATTTTCGAATTTTTTTCCATGTAAAGGATAATTGCGGGTGGAAGATTTTCTTGAAAATCTTTGTGTCGATACTTTAGAAGATACTTTAGAAGATACTAAACTTAAATACCAAGTTTGGTATTTCACGAACTTTTAGTTTTGAGCTATGCTGATCACACACACACACACACACACACACACACACACAAGGACAAAGACCTTTTCTGGTTTCAGGGGGTCCCAAATCACATACTTTCGGTGCAATCTCAGCATCGAATTGTTGGGTGCAATTTAATACCTTCTCTATACACTATGTACATAGTACGTGCAGAGATTATAACAAGTACATCTTTGTTGTTAATAACTGAATTATATTGGTACATGAATGCAGTACTTTGCAATAAAGTGTAACATTTTAGAACTTTTTCTCCTATTTTCTACTACGACTGCGTCTTTTGGCCATGACTTTCCATACGTGTGTGAGCGGCTTGCTTCGGAAGCCATAGCTCATTGTTAAACCTGTGTGAGCGGACACGCGTACCGTCGGAGAGTTTTTTGATATTGTTGCTCTTGCGCTAGTGAACCTGCGGTGGTGTTCACGTACGACTGCTTCTGGAGGTTTCTTGCCATGTCATCGACATGTATAAAAGAAGAGACCGAGTCCCATAGAGAGTCATGGCGTCATGACGTCTCGGTTCAAAACCGCGACGTCGACTGGGAATGCGTCAGGGTTTGCCTCAATGACTCTATCCCGCCAAAACCCTAGGATCACAGACATCCCATCCCTAGAGGCTGCGGTCCAATCCTTTACCTCCATCGTGGTGCGAACTGCTCATAACTTAACTGTTCACACCCCAGCACCTCTACACCCGGATGTCCTTCCCCTTGAACTCCATCTGCTAATACGCCGCTCCTGGGCTGCCCGCAGACTTTACCAGCGTCACCGCACGCCACATAACCGAGCACTCCTGAGGCGTTTACGCCGTGAGGTCCGGATCCGACTACGTGAGCACAGGGTGCGAGCGTGGGAGGAGAGGATGACTCGCTTGAGGCTCGAGGATGGCGACGTGTGGAGAATTGCCAAAGCTCTCCGACACCGCGGAGGTCAAATCACCTCCCCAATCCAAGGCACCCAAGGCCTGGCTTATGAACCCCGAGCCAAAGCCGATGTGTTCGCTGACTACCTCGAAAGGTCTATGAGGCCAAGAGACGACCCCCAGGACGAAGACTTCTCGGACCGTGCTCGGCGGGAGGTGCGTCGTTACCTTCGACGTCCCCTCGACGAGGCGGACCGACTTCCTGTCATCCGACCCAGTGAACTCCAGGGCGCTCTCCGGCGTCTCAACCCCAAAAAGGCAGCGGGTCCTGACGGTCTAACCCCCGCCATGCACCAATGCCTTCCCATCAAGGCGGTGCTCTTTCTAACCAAGGTGTTCAACATGTGCCTCACCTTGTGCCACTTTCCACGCGAGTGGAGGGAGGCCCGGGTGCTATGCATCTTAAAGCCGGGGAAAGACCCGATACACCCTTCCAACTACCGATCCATGTCTCCTATCAGTTCTCTCGAAGGTTTTCGAGAGGCTAATACTAGTCCGCTTGTCCCCTCTTTTGGGTGACATTCAAGCCATCCCAGATCACCAGTTTGGTTTTCGTCCTGGGCATTCTACACCCCAGCAACTACTGAGAGTGGTGGAGGCCGCTGCCCTGGGTTTCCAGGACAGAGCCTACACTGCGGCGGTGTCGCTGAACGTGGAGAAGGCCTTCTCTACGACCTGCCAAGCGGGTCTGCTCCTCAAATTCATCCGACTGGAGCTCCCGACACACATCATACACCTACTACACTCATACCTCTAACACAGATATTTTGTAGTTTCAGTTGCGGGACACAAATCAACACCCAGGCCAATAAGAGGCGGAGTCCCCGAAGGCTCTGTACTTTCCCCCACGCTGTTTAGCGTCTACATGGCCGAGCTACCAACAGTGCAGCAAGTCAACATAGCCCAGTATGCTGATGACGTGCTGTTATACTGTACAAACAAACACCCACGCAGAGCCTTCAACCCCATTCAGAGACACCTCTGCCTCATCCAAGAGTGGTGCGAGCGTTGGCGATTATTCATCAACCCGGAGAAAAGCCACGCTATTCTTTTCACCAAGCGCCGCTTTCCCGCAAACTTCCCCACATTCACGTACCTCAGACAAAGGATACAATGGACCAACACCATCACCTACTTGGGGGTGAAGCTTGATAGGGGCGTCACTTTCAGGGAGCACCAGGGGGCTTTGGTGCCGGGGTAATGGGGCTGCGGCCTCACTGTACCCGATGCTGAAGTCCTCGATGACGGTTCCCCTTAAGTTGCGCCTCTTGAGGGCTCTCATAGTCCCCTTGTTAATCTACGCCTGTGAGATCTGGGTCATGGCGGCAGATTCCAGTCTGCTGTTGCTTCAGCGGGTACAGAATAGGTGTCTTCGGGCTATCTATTCTGTGCCTCGAGGCTTTCCAACGAGACTCCTGCACGAGGCCTCTGGTCTGCCATACCTAGAGGACGAGACTAGGCGTCGGGCAACAAAATTCAACGAAGGGTTACCATTCCATCGGATCGCCCTCGTTAGGTCTCTTGGGGATTACGATCCCACAAACCGCCGCTTCAGGCGATACCGGCTTCCCCGCATGGCTTGCGGGCATCCCCGGTAACGAAGGAGCACCTCCAACAGCTGCTACGGCTAAGCTCCTTATAATCCTTCAAGAGATGCTTGGATTCAAAATTAAAACCTCAAAACAAACATTTTGATAAACACACACCAGCGGTGCACAAGGGCCGTTGCACCATCATAAGCAACCGTCGAGGGGCAACACTTGCCTCCTCCCATCACTCCACAACCCCAACACTCACCCGCCATCCTGCAAAACCCCACAATCCCGTCAGAACGTGGTTAAGTTCTCTCCGAGAGCAGGGACACGTCTATCACACCTCGGGCTGCCCTCGGCCTGCCAATTGCTCTGGTCTGGATAGAGAGTTCAGTTTCAAATGTGAATGCATAGCGTGAGAGTTGGGAAATTCGTGATGAAATAGATGCCACCGCAGCGAGCTTCGAAAGGAAACTATTGTTGCAAAGACATTTAGAACTACTTTATTTGTGAACCTATTTACTTTTTCTACACATACTATGTACGATACCGAGGTTTCATTGGAAATATATGTTTTAGAGTCCCCTGTATCCAAAAAAAGCATTTTCAGAAAAGGGCTCGTGTGTGTCCGTTTGTCTGTGAACACGATAACTCAAAAATGAAAAGTCGGTAACATACCAAACTTGGTATTTATGTTTAATATCTTCCAGGGATATGACACGAAGATGTTGAGCAAAATCTCCCCACCGCAAACTACCCTTTACGTGGAACTTTTTTCGAAAACTTGGATTTTCTTAAAAATGGCTCTAACGATGTTGGTTAAACTATCGTATATTAAAGATATTTACTACCTGACAAATTAAATGTATATGTTGAATTTTCTGGGAATAGCCTCTGTAGATTAGTTTATTCTAGAATAATTTTACGGAATTTTGCATAACTGCTAAACCATGAGTTGGACAAAAACTTACCACAAAAAAAAAAAAAAAAAAAAAAAAAGAGGAACAGCACGTTAAAACACACAATTTAAGTTATGTGCATTTTTTTTGTGGAGTTGATCGTTTTTACTTTCTCTATACGCACTATGTACATAGTGTATAGAGAAGGTATTGCACTCCACCCAAAAATTCGATACCGAGATTTCACCGGAAATATATGTTTTAGGGTCCCCAATATATAAAAAAAAAAAGGCATTTTCACAAAAAGGTCTGGTGTGTATCTGTGTATGTGTGTCCGAGTGTCCGTGTGTCTGTGAACACGATAACTCAAAAACGAAAAGTCTGTAAAATACCAAACTTGGTATTTAAGTTTAGTATCTTCCAGGGATGCGACACGAAGATTTTGAGATAAATCCCCCCACCCCTACTACCCTTTACATGGAACTTTACTCTGACTGTAACGACTTTTATTAAAATTTCGTATATTAAAGATACTTACCTGTCAAATAAAATGTATATCTTGAATTTTCTGGGAATAGCCCCTGAAGAGTAGTTTATTCTGGCTGAATTTTACTGAATTTTGAATAACTGCTAAACCGTAAGAGATGGACAAAAACTTACTTCACAAAAAATGTAGAGCACATTAAAACACACACTTTATGTTATATACATTTTTTCGAGGAGTTCGTCGTTTTTGAGACATTCCTCATTGCTAATTTTTCTGTTTAGCATAAAGTAAATAGAAGTATAAGCTTTTTAAGAATAATTTTTTGCATGGATATAGAGAAAGTCATGTGAATGGTACACATCAGATATTTTAGTATTCCTTGTTTTTGGTTTCAGCTTTGAAAAACATACTTTTCTGATACCGGAATTTGTCAACTCCTGTCCATACAAACAAAGGAACCTCAGCCACATAGCAACCAGCTTTTGATTGTCAATTTAACCTATGGTACTCCTTTATTTCTCTTCTACTGACAAGGAAGCAAGTAATAAGGCTATTTCTGCTATTTTTTTCTCGATTAGATGAAGTAAACAGAATAATTAGTTGCAGCCATGTGAATGGAACACATCAGAATTTTTTATTGGTAATCAGTGGAATAAACAGAGAATTGTTTGTTGGGTGAATAAAGAGTTTATGTTACACTATTTTAAAATGTTCTTAATTTATTTGTAAATATTAACTTACCAATAAGACGATCTCAGAGTTTGAACAGACATCTGGTTTTCAATGTTTGAACTTATAATGGCTTTATAACTATTTCGTTTTTTGCTCTTTAAATAGTTACGTAATTCTATGTGTCAAGTAAAATATCCAAATTCTCTATTTTAGCAGGAGACACATTTTAAATCATTCTTTGCAGCTACAAAGTTATTTTAATTATTTGGGTTTTAAGCTTTTGACATTATTATTATTATTATTATTATTATTATTGTTGTTCTTCTTAAGTAAAATTAATTAAGGCTCTTGCATCATTAACTTTGCACTTGTTTATTTATAAAAATATAATCAATAATAGTTCTCCTTAACCCATTTGTCCCTTTAAATTCCTGAACGTCTTTAAGTGATGAATGTATTCGTTATTATTAAGACATTGTAAGCTGTAAAACTTAACAACATGTTGCCGTTTTACTTAAATTGGCGTCATTGCATTCCTTATCGGTGTTGCCCATTTCTAAAGTCTTCAATTATTATCATACACTCGTCTTTATTTAAACATCTCCTTTTGTGGTTCTTAGTAAACGTTTTTGAAACACTCTTTTTCTCCCTTTTCGGTACTTATACACAAATATGATTTTAAAATCTTATTAATCATTATTTTACTAATGAAATTGTGGTTATAAATTATACATATATATATTTGTTGTTTACTAAATTTTAATTAGTTCGACGAAGCTTGTATTCCTTTATTTACCCATGTAGTGGAAATCATTTGAAAGAAAATTAACTTTATGGGGCATATACTGTCACACTAACTCGTAGTTTCTTTTGGAGGTTTCCACAAATGTTAAGAATTCGCTGTTTTATAACGGTCATTCTGAATAGCCATTAAAGATAATGATTTTCGAGGATAAACATTTGATTTTCAATACTACGATTATGAATTATTGTCGTATTATGACTAAGGCTCGGAAGGTTCCTAAGATGCTAAGGCTTGCTAACTGACGGGTACTAAATGTCAGAAAGAGGTTGCATCACAGAATACACCTTATGGTATGTGATTACATTATTGGAATTAGTATACGGGCGGAGGGGACTCGGCACCGAATTTAGGTGGTTTTTATAACTACGCCCCACGTTTGGGCGCCCTTGAAGGGAAGAATGAGATGAAAAGATACACCGGGTGGCCGGAACCGGGAACACAGCAATGCCAGGGTCTACAAAACAAAACCAACTCCAAAAAAAAAAAAAAAAAAGTGATGAAGAATGAATGAAATGGTAGTGAAAACGACAGGAGGGGCAGAAAGTTTGGGGAGGGGAAACCTATCCTGCATTCGCCTGGTGACCCGGGAAAACATCGAAAATATCCATGGACCAGGTAGACCAGTAGAGGGTGAACCCGCGACATCCCGAATGCGCCGGCCCCCATGGCCACGCTCGCTAAGACGTCTCGCTTTGGTGCTTCGTGGACAGGGGATCGTGGGTTCGAGTTCCGCCTTGGGCGTGGGTGTTATATATTTGTACAGTGTGTATATGTTTGTGTAAAGGAACAGTAAAACCAGTAATCATACAGTAAACATAGGGGGGGGGGATTTAAACGGGGATACAGCGCCGGAGTCCTGACTCCGGTTCTGTTTAAAAAGAAAAAAAAAATGCGGGCCACAGAACCAGCCGCCTGAGCCATTCCACTTGGTTTGTTCACGCTGTAGCGGGCTCCAAATTCCTGTTTAGTTATAACCAAATTTATTGAAACGAGCTCTCAGTTATTAATTAATTTAACTATTTATCAATCTATTTAATTTAAATATTGACTTTAGGAACTTGTTTTATTTTAAAATACACAAGTAAAATATACTAAAGGTATTATTTGCATTCTGGAGGCACGGGTTCCAATTACATAAACCGCTAATTATATTTTCCGTGCTCAATCATAAGGTTAGTGTAGGATTAAATACTCAATACCAACATTTAAAGTTCTATCACCTAGAGTTCTAAAACCATATAAACGGCATTCGTAGGTGACTACGCAACATAGAACATTCATCCATCTTCAGCTTACAAGCTCAGCACTTGTAAGGAATAACACTAATTGTTAATTCACAACAATACCGTGCAGTGCTTAATTCAGGAAATGAGGAAATGGACTCATAAAGTTACTTTTGTAATCCCACAGCATGTGCCTATTCGTTGCTGCTGTTCCAGGGCTAAGAGTATCTAGATTAAAGCTTGTGTAAGTAATTCAGGAGTCTTTAGGCACCAGGAAAATATTTATTTTACATTTATGAACCATTCTCGGCAACAGGAATCTGAATTTAAAACTGTTCCAGTTGTCATTTGCTTACCCTGCTGTGAAAAATACATCACTGATGGAAGAAAGTTATCGAGGTCTTTATTGAGGCATCTAGTTCGCTTTAGTGGATGAATGTCTACAGTACAATTGTTTGAAATGTTTTACAAACTTGATTCACACACCTGTGAATACGATTGGTAAGTGAGGGGTGAATTGTATTGGTAAGTGAGGGGTGAATTGTATTGGTAAGTGACGGGTGAATTGTATTGGTAAGTGAGGGGTGAATTGTATTGGTAAGTGAGGGGTGAATTGTATTGGTAAGTGACGGGTGAATTGTGTTCGTAAGTGACGGGTGAATTGTATTAGTAAGTGAGGGGTGAATTGTATTGGTAAGTGACGGGTGAATTGTATTGGTAAGTGAGGGGTGAATTGTATTGATAACTGACGGGCGAATTGTATTGGTAAGTGACGGGTGAATTGTATTGGTAAGTGACGGGTGAATTGTATTGGTAAGTGAGGGGTGAATTGTATTGGTAAGTGAGGGGTGAATTGTATTGGTAAGTGAGGGGTGAATTGGATTGGTAAGTGAGTGGTGAATTGTATTCGTAAGTGAGGGGTGAATTGGATTGGTAAGTGAGGGGTGAATTGTATTCGTAAATGAGGGGTGAATCGGATTGGTAAGTGAGGGTGAATTGAATAAAATTAAACAAAGGCCCTTCCTCCCAAAAGAAAAAAAAAAGGATTTTTGCCCAAAATCGACTGTTATTCTGAACACAATTTTGAGATATAAATGACTTAAATGTATATTACTTATTTGCATTATATAGAGCTGTTAACGGATTTAGCTGAATTAACACGGTAGAAAGACTCGCTCTCAATTACTCAAAATTAGGACAATTAGGTATTCGTGTCTGTTAAATAATGTAAATTTCATCTTTACTGAAAGGGAAAACGCAAGTGCTAGCATTTTACGATTTTTTGATGATATTGAACCCATACAGTTAGGTTTAGGATAATCACAGACGGGGCCCTCAACCACGATGGGCACAAGCATGGATGGAATCCCTAACATTTCTTGATTAAACGCATCCGCCATCCGAGCAAATTTAGGTTTACAAAATAGCGCTTCACCTTTAATGAAACACTTATACACTTCCATGATCATTAAATACTTATTATTACCATAATTGTAAGTTATATAATTTTATCATTAATAACAAGTAAACTTATAGACGGACAATACCCAGAAATCGTTTGAACAATCGCACAAGTCCCGAGACTCCATAGGTCTCCCGAAAGCAGGTTGAGACAAGTGTTCTAGCAATGATGACAGGAAAGCAACCTTTAAGAGACACTACAGGCGGTCAAAAATAGAAATCACCTATTTTATAATATAGTAAATAGTTGGGGCATTCTTAGAGAGTGAACATTTAGCTATCACCCCTTGCTTCAGGTTCTACAGCCTTTTAAAGATCGTACAATAAACACAACTGTTTCCTAGTATAACTGCTATTTTGTCATACAAGTGGTTGCTGACGAAAGAATGGGATTACAGGTTGAAGCGCATAAAGGCAGAATTGGTCTCTGTAATGGGTCCAAATTAAGTCCGGAAGCCGGAGATTCAAAAAAAACTGTCTGCGATTATGTCATGGTTCGTAAGCATCCTGTTGATACTGCCAATCAATGCCGGAGTTGAACAAAATCCGGGTCTAGAGACGGAATGAAATATCATGGGTATGCTAAAAGGAATCACAGGGGATATAACAATACAAATGTAAATATAAAAGAAATGGAAAAGAAAATTAATGAGAAGATGGATGAGGAATTTGAAGAATTGGACAAATGCGAAGAAGATTTGAAGCTTAAAGTGAACGGGAAATTAGCTGAATGCAAACAAATAATTACATACCTACTGGTAAAAAGCAGAAGACAGAAGAAAAATATGAACTGATAATTTTAGAAGTTGAAGAATCAAGAGAGAAAAGGTTACAGTTAGAGAAAGTAATAAGCTCAAGGGTATTGTGCTTTGAAAGCTTTTCAAAGGAGACAAAACAAAGGAGACAAAATGTTAGAGAAACAGAAAATATAGGAGAAATCCAACAACTAGACAGTTAGATGGGAATAGAGGAAGTAAGAGAACAAAATGAGTAGATTAAAACGGAACAAAGAAAATGGTACCTTAGATGGAGTTTCAGGGGAGTTTGGAAGATATAGAAATGAGCATGTAGCTGGAGAAAAGTAATAGTAATGCTAATATTAGGAATAAAGGAACGGAAGATAGCCCAATGCATTTTAAATGAATTAGTTTATCAGTACTAGGCAATATATATACAGGGGTTTTGGCAGAAAGAGCGCAAAAGAGGGCATAGGACGAGACTCCCAAGGCTTTACACGAGGCAAGAGAACATGGATAATATCTGTGTGATAACACAATGGTAACTAAATATTTGCAGACAAAAGGGGGATGGTTTCTATGTTGTTTGTGGATTTTGAAAAGGCATTCGATACGATAAATCGCGAAGCACTACGCTACAAATTAATAAATGAAGGAATGGGCACTAGTTTTAAAAGCGTTTTACAAATAAGATATTGAAACATTGAGTTTTGTATAAAATGGCAAATAATAAAGTAACAAAAAGCATTGAAAGCAATGTAGGACTAAGGCAAGTTTAATTTGTTTATAGATGATATTCTTGATGCAATTAGATTGGTAAATAGGCATATGCCAACTATTAACAAGGAAATGCCATTTGTTTTTTTGTTTGTTTGTTTGTTTCTTTTTTGCAGATGATTTAGTAACATCCAAGGTGGGGAATAATTAGAACAATTGAAGCAACAGGTAAATTGTTCAAGAAATGGAGTCTAAGAATAAATGTAGGAAAACCAAAATTTGGTGGATAGGTAGAGTCAGACTGAAAAACTCAATGCTATAGCCGGGATCTCAACCACGGATCACCCAATCTCTAGCCAGTTGCTCTGCCACTGAGCTACCATGGCAACATGCCGGCATAGCATTGAATTTCTCAACTGATTCGCATGTTTCCCGGTAAACCACAAGGTGTTCTCAAATTATTTTGAAATGACAACCTCAAGTACTTAAGTCCCAGGATTCATAGTATAGCCAATTATTATGGTCAATTGGTATTCAATGCTATGTCGGCATGTTGCCATGGTAGCTCAGTGGCTATAGCATTGAATTTTTCAGTCTGACTCTACCTATCCAACTCCAGTCCAACACACGGCTTGTGTGAAAAAAATAATTAATCGAAGCATTATGGTATTTGAAAAGGGCAACAGTTACGGAAATATGAGAAATAATATTGACAAGGAAGAGAAGGTGAGTTGGTCAATAAATTTGATTATCAGGGAATACCATTAAGTAGTAAGAGTGGTTGGAGCGAGCAAAAGAGGGTAAAGTTAAAATTGCACTAAAAGCTATCAAAGCTTGCTTAGACAACTTACCAGGATTGCAAATAAAATGGCTAGAGAGAGTTTATATTGCCGTAATGGAGGTACAAAGCTCTAAGGCAGGCATCCCCAAGTCGAGTCAAGGTCGCTTGAGGGCGCACGGGGCTGAACGTTACACTCACTGCGGGCCGCACAGCTACACAGTATATCCGTGCAGTGGCGGTGAAACGCTACTTTGATGTCCTACTTACGATGGTTGATACATCCGCGTTGGGAAGACGGTCGTCCACACCTGTGATGTTTCGAGCAGAATGGGAAGAAAATTGTCTGTTTATGGAAGAAAATGACGCGGCAAAATTTTAAGTGTGTTACAAACTTCTAAACAAAATAAGTAAATATAATTTGCAACGACATTACTCGCGGTTACGGTACATTTTCCGACCATAACCTCAGTGATTCAGTGTGTAGAAACCTTGGACTTTGATGAATATATAAGTATACTGCGATAATTGCGCGAAGAATTCGAACGTAGATTCCAGGACATTATACCACTTGAGAAACAATTTAAGTTATTTGCAACATAATTTTCAGGGGATATCCTCGATAGTCCTGTTAAACTGCAGTTGGAAGATATGCAAAATAATATTGAGTCAAAAGATAAATATTAAAATAGGAAATGTATAAACAATTTCTACACCTCTGTAAGACGCGAAAAATTTCTTAAACTCACAACCTAGCTGGAAGAATTTTGTGCATGTTCGGGACAGCCTATGTTTGCGAATCACCGTTTACCTTAATGAAGTGTACAAAGTCACGTCACAAAAGCCAATTAAGTGATGAACTCTTGAAAGCGATTGGGTAGCTCGCAAGCAATACTACCACGTATTGAACAGCTGGTTGAAAACAGACGACTGCAAACAGCACGGCGATTGTCGGATGTCTAAGAGAGAGTACTTTTCATAGACATTTATTTGAAGAATATGTTTATTTGTACTGTTTACTTCATTGAATTGCATAGTACCAACAAGGTCTATGTAGTATTATATTATTTATTTAGTTTATTAGTTTTATATGAATATTTGTATTTCGTTAATTGATTTTCCTGCCAATTAGATTTTATTTTGTATTATATTAGATATTTGTATTCAAGTGTATAAAATACTGCTATCATTATTATGTAATTTACAGAGAAAATGTAAGTTAATTTACACAATCGTAGTTCCGCCACTGTAGCACCTCCATTTCATGCCCGCAACCGGACGGTCAGGATGAGGGCTTTTACTGCCGCCCGAGCATGCGTTCTGTTGGGAACGCTCTAAGGGGGAATATATGGTATTTGGAGGAAGGGGGCGCAAGTAAGGAAATGATCCATAGAAACATTTGCAAAAACGTTCCGGGTTTGACAAGAGCTTCACCAAATAGAGCAACACAAGCAGAATTGGGAAGATTGGAAAATAGAGGGAAAATAGTGGAGTCTAAATTATTGGGCGATAAATAGAAAATGAGATGAACAGAATATTGTGCATAAGTGTTTGGAAGTAATGGAAAGGCTAAATCGAAAATATTCATGGATAAATAAGATAAAGGAAATTATATTTAAAATCGGTTTGGGGGATAATTGGAAAGTGCAAAATCAGTTTTTAAAAGAAATTAGGCTAAGAAATAATAGTAAGTTTCATTTCGAAAACCTCATGGGCAATATAGAGATAGGAAACTTGTATGGAACATGGAAACTATGTTGATGTAGCAGCAAGAGAAGGTTTTCCTTAGGCTAGACTTAGGTGAAATTGAGGGGTTTGAAGAGAGAGAGCGAGAGAGAGAGAGAGAGAGCGAGAGAGAGAGAGAGAGAGAGAGAGAGAGAGAGAGAGAGAGAGAGAGAGAGAGAGAGAGATTTGGAGAAATGCCTCATGTGTCACCTAAAGATATGAACAAATCAGTAGGGTGCTCAGGGACAGGATAGATAAAAAGGAATAGGAAAATAAATTCAAGCGATAAAATTAATGAATGCCAAATCTAAGATAAATTTGGAAACTTTTTGGGTAGAGTAAGAGTCAAATGGTTGAGGAAAATTAGTAAGGCGAAGATGAGAATTAACTGCTAGTAGGTGGTATGTACTAGATTTTAGATATAAGTAGCACCCAATAGTTCTACAACTTAGGTCTGAATCTGTTGGGCCCCAGGGGACACAGCAAACCAGTGTAATGATAAGTAAAGAACCGTATACTAATTTGTGGGATTGTGGAAGGAAACTTTATTATTATTATTATTATTATTAAAACAGTGTTTTCCTCACAGCTATATTTCATTCCTACAAGTTATTCCACGCGTCTCAGTCTTTGTTTAAACACAACTAAAATTTCTCACAATATATAGAAGTACCAAATATTACATGCTACAATAGTTATTCTTCAAACAAATATTTTATGAAAATTCATTACTTCTGGAGATTAAAATGTACTATTATCAAAATTCAGTAATCAAAGTTATTGAAATATCAACGCGTAAAGTTTTAGTTTCTGTTCAAAGCTCCAATTGAAAACATTCCAACCAATTTTCTCAGATTTATGTTGGTGTAACATTTATAGTATCCAATAGATTTACTTAATAGCATTTATTAAATAAAATATGTTAAAATGTATTTATCCAACTTTAAATATATACTATATTCACATTAACAACAGCAAGACAATCACAGAAAAGCTATACACAAGTATTGACAATTGAAATTCACTCCCAATATCCCTTAAGGAGATCATAAACACCACCCAGCTCCAACCTACCGAAACAGACGAAAAGGAAGTGATAGAGAGAAAAAGAACAACCGCAGCATTCGCCTGCCAACCCATGAAAACCACGAAAAGCTAATTGATCAGAGTGGGAGGTTTTCGGGCCTGGAACCGCCTGAGCCACCCCGATAGGTGCTGTAATAATAGAAATCCTGTAAGTGCTTAAACATAATTCTGCCAGAGAAAACTTGAATATGCAACAAAGAGTATTTCAAAAATGACCAATGTTCCAAAATAATAATAATAATAATAATAATAATAATAAAAATAGTATTTGATTATAATATTATTTGATCTGTTAATACGAGGGGCATACTGAAAGTCATGAGCAACACTGTTTTACAATCTTAATATTTATTTTTAAGCCAAACCAAATACATCATCATAATCTACAGATTTTCTTTCACTTTTCGACATAGTCTGCATTGTTTTGCACACATTTCCCCCATCGTTCTACAAGTTTGAAAATGCCCTTGTGATAGAACTCCGTTCCAGCTGCCCGCATACCCTGACGCACTGCTTTCCGAATATCCTCCAGCGTCTCGTAGCGTTGGCCACGCATCTGCTCCTTCACAGAACCGAAAAGATGGTAGTCGGAGGGTACCAAGTCGGGACTGCAGGGAGGATGTGGAAGAGTTTCCCACCCTAATGCCCTGATCTTCTCCATAATGGCACGGGCAGTATGCGGACGCGCTTTATCCTGTTGAAGGATAATCCTCTTTCCAGGGCGTTTATCACGCAAAGCCCGACGGAGCTTCAGAAGTGTTGATGTAGCGGGCAGAATTTATGGTTTGTCCAGGTTCAAGAAAGTCAACCAGAATGCAACCCTGTGCATCCCAAAAGACACTTCCCATAACTTTTCTTACAGACTGCACTGTCTTCGCTTTCTTCTTCAATGGTGAGTTCAAGTGGTGCCATTCCATAATCTGATGTTTCGTTTCTGGCTCATAGTGATGGAACCAGCTCTCATCTCCAGTCACAATACACGTCAAAAATTCATCACCTTCATTATGAAATCTCTGAAGAAGGTTTTGTGCAATGGTTCTTCTCTGAAGTTTGTGGTCTTCAGTCAATAAACGGGGGACCCAACGGGCACAGACCTTTCGATAACCCAAGCTCTGGATCATTTCTTGCACTGCACTATGTCCTATTCCAAATTTCGCAGCAATTTCATTCACAGTGAAACGCCTATCTCCTGTAATGAGCTCATCAACTCTTTCCTTCTTGCGTTCTGTAGAGACAGTTCGAGGACGCCCGCTACGAGGCGCATTTTGCAGACTCGTGTTTCCATCTTTGAAATGTTTCACCTATCCTCTAACACTGCTGGCACCCATGCAGACACCTCCATACGCACGTTGAAGTCTGAGATGAATTTCAGGAGCAGATTTTCCTTCTTTTACAAGGAATTCAATGACAGCCCGCTGTCGAAACGAAACATCAATGTCAGCCATTTTTCAAACACCGTCTGTGGTCATGTGATAGAAGCTAATGACGTCACAGTATGTCAACATGTGGCTTAAAGTCTGTAGATTACGATGCTGCAATTCGATTCATTACATTGTTGAAATTTAAATTTTTACAATGGGTTGCTCGTGACTTTCAGTATGCCCCTCGTACAATATATCTATTAGGTTAGTTGACTAACCTAGAGATGCACTGGAATTTTAAGCCTCAAATAGCGATTATATTTTTATTACTTCCCTTCATATTATTTATAGCGTTATTGCATGACGGTCTAGATTTTTACCTTCTCTGCTTCTTACATAGAAGAGCAAGTATTACATTTAATCTGAAAATTGGATACAGAATTTTCACTGGAAATGCACGTTTTAAGATCCACTGAACGAAACTTTAGAAAAAGGCTTGCATGTGTTCGCGCGCGCGCACGCTAATTTGTGAGGTGTGGGTGTCCGTGTATCAGTGAGTAGCATAACTCAATAACGAAAAAATCAGTTAAATATCAAAGTTGACATTTAAGTTCAGCAACTCTCAAGGATACGGCAGGAGATTTTCAGGAAGATCCCTCACGCAAAGTATGCTTTATATGTAAACAACCTGTAACTTTTCAATTAAATTAACATAAATATAATGACAAGTAAGATGTGTAGTTTAGGTTTCCATAGAATAGCCTCTAAAGTCCTTTTCATTTTGATGACTTAAATAACTGGTAAACCGTAAGAAACACACAAAAATATAACGCTCAAAACATGTAGCATAATTTATGGCAAATACATATTTGTTGTAGGGCTAACCGTATTCCGAGAATTCGCTTACTATAGGTTTTAAATTTTCCAATACTTTTCACATACAACTGTTTTTAAAAGATTTAGCCATCGCGTTAACCTAGTACATTCCTTTACTTCTGATTTACCTACTAGGAAATAGGTAATTCCATAATTTCTGTTAATGTTTACTTCTATTAGCCTTTTGAATTAACTTTTGTAAGAATGATTTCTTGCAGAATAGCCAGAGAAATCATGTGGATGGAGCACATCAGATTTTTGGTAGTGTTTAAGCCTTAGTTGCCTGCATTTGTATACTGCATATATCGTTTTTCCTTTAATTCAAGTTTAAAAATATATGGGAATAAAACTATAAAATTATTATACAATAGAAAAAACAATAGAAATTAAAATATATGCAGATCCTTTATTAATATTTTTCTTCCCAATTAAAAGTTTAAATTCTTCCTAACCAATTTTCATAATGCTGCCAAAGGCACTACCAAAATGCAGTTCAAATCGCCATGAGTGTTAGGTGATAGGTAATGGACTGGCCATCCATTCAAAGCTAAATGTTGCAAGTTCAAATTCCAGTGACCGTGGTAAAGGACGGGTAGAGCCCAAGTAAAATAATCGGTGTGATGCTTGAAAGCTAATCTGGTTGCATTTGACTGTAGTTATGTGGGGTTTCTCTTTTATTTATTTAAATAAAAATCACTGCAATTTTAGGGCAAAATTGTATACATTTCACAATATAAAACAGTCTTGATTACTTGTCGCTTATAGTTGAAGGTTAGTATAACATGAAATTAATCCTAGAGTACAACTCTATTTGTATAGTTACGCTTAAAACAAGTGGAGCTTATAGGTACCAACAGGCAACAAAGGATTAAAACTTGTTCTTATTGCATACGTGTCGCCCTCCGTGGTGTAATGGTTATCCTGTTAGCTAGTCTCACATACCCTAAGTCGCGGCTTCAAACTGGCGTAAAAATCCTTAGCACAGCTTCCTTCGGAAGGGAGGTAAAATCGATGGTTCTTTTACGCACGTAAAAGAACCTCAAGCTGATATGGAGGTCTCTGAGTAAAATTAAGCGTTCTTTCAAGCCCAGTATAGAATGGGACTCTGAGAACCACAACAGTTAAAGAGCGTCCATAAATAAAGCACCATTTCCATTTTACTGTCTACGTCGCCACAGGCTGAGGACTGATGAAAGGCAATAATAATTGTGAAAGGAACTTTGAGAAGGAAACTCGCCGTCCTAAAGCGGTCTTGAGCAAAATTAAGCGGTCTCTCACACTCAGTATAGAATGGGACGTGAAAACCGTAGACGTTATAAAGCCTCCATAAGTAATACTCATTTTCAGATTGAGAAGAAAACAATAAAACCTTTGAGGATTTTAACCATAGTCTTAACACGTTTAGGCCATGCGTGTCGGTGGTGATCTCAGAGGGCAGTAATGGTAAATCCTCCACTTCACTCCTCAGAAAAGCAGTTTCATAAAGTAGTAGTGAGATCTTCCTCATACTTCCACAAAAGGATGAAATATCGCTAGATGTGTTTCTGATGTCTTTAAACTTTGTTCCAGAGTCCTCTAAATGAACTGATAACACGTTAGTTTTAATATATTGTAACAGTTTAGAAATGTTAAGTTCCATGTGTAAACTTTGCTTATAAAAGTTTAAATAAAGTGCTGAGTACGATATGAACATAATAGAGTTGTAAATACAGTATTGCCTATGCTCTTTAAAGGAATTCACATGTTACCTACAGCATTTGCATTACAGTGTTTAAATAAAAATTCAAAACTTAAATTTATTTGTGTAAATATAAAGATCTTTCACCGCTTCACCGATCACACCCTCGACTTCAAACGCAACTCAGCTAGTAGGCGTAAAAGTATACAATCATAAATTTTGAATATTAAATATGACCCATAAATTAGATGGCACAAACCTATGAAGAGCAGCCGCAAATCACAGTACAGGACATTTTAAGTTGTTTTTTAAAACCTGGTAGATCATAGATAGTGATAATGAAATGGCCGAATTGGTGAGCATTAATATATCCGGCATTTGCCGGAGAAGCTGGCGGGGGGAAGCCCGAAAGAAAAGAAGAAGGAAAAAAAGGCCTTATCCGAGTAATCCATCCTCGAATTCGAACACGGGACCTCTTGAATATCAGGCAGACACACTATCGCTGAACAACAGTGGTGGAAATTAGAACATTTTAATATTCTATAACATTTTTGTCTGTAACTATTTAATAAGATAAATACTACAGAACTGTGACTACCTTCGTGGACGAGTGATCAGCGAGCTGACTTTTCACCAGGAGGTCCCGGGTTCGATTCCCGGATTGGGGGATTTTTAATTGCTATATATTACAATTATTATAATATGTGCATAAGAATTTAAATAGATTTAAACTGAACAGATATGCACACACCTTAAATACCAGAAATATTGATATATTCCATACGCTAGACTGAAGAAAGTTAAAGTTAGTTATTTGATAACCAGCATTATGGTCCATAATAAGCTTCTTGACCACATGAGAGATCCAAATGTACTACAGTTTAAGGCTAAAGTAAAAGATGTGTTCCATCCACATGACTTTCTCTATATCACTGCAACAAATTATTCTATTTACTTCATCTAATGGAGCAAAAATTAGTAGAAATAGTCATATTACTTGCTTCCTTGTTAGAAGAAGCGAAATAAGGCAGTACCATAGGTTAAAGTGATAGTCAAAAGCTGGTTGCTCTGCGACTGAAGTTCCTTTGTTTGTTTTGACACGAGTTCACAAAATCCTGTATGAGAAAAGTATAAGTTTTTATTTATAGCTGAAACCAAAAAACAAGGAATAACTCAAAAACAATCAACTCCACGAAAAACATGTATGTAACATAAACTGTGTGTTTTAAGGTGTTCTACATTTGTTGTGTGGTAAGCTCTTGTCCATCTCTTACGGTTTAGCAGTTATGCAAAATTCCATAAAATTGACCCAGAATAAAGTAGTCTTCAGAGGTTATTCTCAGAAAATTCAAAATATACATTATTTGTCAGGTAAATATCTTTAATATACGATATTTTAATAATAATCGTTAGAGCCGTTTTCTTTTGGAAAATCAAAATTTTTGAATAAAGTTCCATGTAAAGGGTAGTTGGGGTGGGAGGATTTCTCAAAATCTTCGTGTCGCATCCCTGGAAGATACTAAACTTAAATACCAGGTTTGGTATTTTACCGACTTTTCGTTTTTGAGTTATCGTGTTCACAGACACATGGACACACACACGGACCTTTTTCTGAAAATACTTTTATTGGATACAGAGGACCCTGAAACATATATTTCCAGTGAAATGTCGGTATCCAATTTTTTGGTAAAGTGCAATACAATACCTTCTCTATACACTGTGTATATAGAACGTATAGAGAAAGTAAAAATGGTGGATGACAACGTATTTTACAATTTGGATGAATTTCTTATACTAAAATTGTTATATGACTTTACATCTTACTTGTATATATTATTTTGATCATATCTGTTGTACTAATGTACCTAATGGCAGAACAAATAAATACTACCAAATACTACCACTATCATAAAATAAAAGAACTCCCGGTACAGTGTGGAATTAAATAGCACAAAATGGGTAACATGAAGATTGATTACTCCCCGGCCACCAAGAGAACATTATGGACCACGCCGTGGCCGAGTGGTTAGACCAGGTGACCGCATATAGGATTTGTGGTGGGTGGCGGAGAAAGCAGCGGAGTTTCTCCGGTTTCCCCTGGCATCACATTCCACCGGTGCTCCATCATCATTCCATGTATCATCAAGGTCATCGCTTACGGTGCCATATGTAGTAAAAGCGAGCGTTAAACAATATTAAAATAAAAAAAAAAAATCTGATGTGTACCATTCACATGACTTTCTCTATAAACCTGCAATAAATTATTCTTAAAACACTTATACTTCCATTTACTTTATGCTATTCAGAAAAAATTAGCAGAAAAAGTCTTATCCCTTGCTTCCTTATAAGTAGAAGCGAAATAAGGGACTACAATAGGTCAAAGTGATAGCCAAAAGCTGGTTACTATGTCAATTAAGTTCCTTTGTTTATATGGATTGGAGTTGACAAGTTCCTGTTTGAGAAAAGTATACCTTTTTTAATAGCAGAAACTAAAAATAAGGAATGTCTCAAAAACGACCAACTCCACGAAAAAAATGTATATAACATAAATTGTGTGTTTTAACGTGCTCTACATTTTTTCTACAGTAAGTTTTTGTCCATCTCTTACGGGTTAGCAGTTATTCAAAATTCAGTAAAATTTATCCAGAATAAACTACTCTTCAGAGGCTATTCCCAGATAATTCAAGATATACATTTTATTTGTCAGGTAATAAGCTTTACTATACGAAATTTTAATCAAAGTCGTTAGAGCAATTTTTGAGAAAATCAAAAATTTCGAAAAAAGTTCCATGTAAAGGGTAGTTGGGGGTGGGGGGATTTTTCTCAAAATCTTCGTGTCGTATCCCTGGAAGATACTAAACTTAAATACTAAGTTTGGTATTTTACCGATTTATTTTTTGAGTTATCGTGTTCACAGACACTCAGACACACGGACACACGAACACACTCACACATGGACCTTTTTCTGAAAATACTTTTTTTGGATACAGGGGACCCTAAAACATATATTTCCGGTGATATCTCGGTATCGAATTTTTTGGTGGAGTGCAATACCTTCTCTATACACTATGTACATACTGCGTATAGAGAAAGCAAATATAAAGAGAGAGAACGTATGGCTATGATATAATATTAAATATCAAGAAAGGTAATGCCTTAATAGTGACTTGTAAATATAGTTTTAGTAAGTTATGTTAGAAGCAATTTTGTCTCCATATATTATTAATTAGTATGCGGTGGTAATGAATTATTCCATTACAACCTTCAAAGCAAACACAACCAAAGCCTTTTACAATAGGGCTATTAGAGGTACCACATACATTTTTACTTTCTCTAGCCCCACATGTACAATACACATAGGGATAGAGAAAATATTGTAATTCACCCAAAAATTCGATACCGAAATTTCACCGGAAATATATGTTTTGGGGTCCGCTGAGTGCGAAAATTTTTTTTTAAAAAATGTCCGTGTGTGTGTGTGTGTGTGTGTGGCTGTCTGTGGACAGCATAGCCCCAAAACAAAAAGACCGTCAAATACCAAACTTGGTATTTAGGTTTAGTATCATCCAAGGATGTGACACGAAGGTTTAAAAAAAAAATCCCCCCACCACAAGCTACCCTTTACATGGAAAAAATTTCGAAAATTTTGATTTTCTTAAAAATGGCTCTAACAATTTTTATTAAAATCCCATATATTAAAGCTATTTATGTCCGAAATAAAATGTATAATTCGAATTTTTTGGATGAATGTTGCTGAAATTTGCTTAACTGCTAAACAGTAAGAGATAGAAAAAAAACGTACTACACAAAACTTTTACCCCATAAAAAAGAACAAAATTTTTGTCCTTTACGTTTTTGTTGTGGAGGTAACCGTTTTCGAGATATTCCTTGATATTGGTTTCAATTGTGAAGTATTTGAACTTCTCTCACACAGGAGGTGTCTGTTTTTCTTTTGTGCTACTCCTGGCCAAGCAAAGAAGTGATTTGCAATGACAGTCGCATAACGATAGCTTTTAAAACATTTGACAATTACTTTAGCATAGTGCATTCCCTTATTCCCTTCTACTTATAAGGAACTAAGTAATAACATTCTGCTAACATTTATCTTGATTAGCATTGTGTAAAAAAAGAAGAATAATCTTATGTAGGAGTTTTGTAGAGCAGCTAGAGAAAGTCATGTGAGTATAACACATCAGATTTTTATACTGTTATAAGCAGATCCGACTGTGTTTTGTTTTACTGTGTCCTCCGTTTTCTCAGTACGTAAATTTTAATCGAAAATGTTTTATGCTTGCAATTGTCTTTGGAGTAATAACAACAATTATATAACTCGCCTGGGTAGCGAGTGGTAGCATGTCTACCTCACATTCAACAGGTCACGAGTGCGGATCTCGCTTACGGTGAGTTATCCAGATAAGGTTTTTTTCGTTTTTTTTTTCGTTGTTTTTTTCTCTTATCCTGAGAAGACAAATATCGAATAATTTTAGTTTCGTTGACCCGAGATTATTTGAGCATAATTTCATCAATTTCATAGATCGTCCGGTATGACCAAGGAGGTTAAATGACGTTAGACTAGAAAAACCTTCTCTATATTTCTGTAACAAATTATTGTTAATAATCTTATCTTTTATTTATTTCATGCTAATCGAGAAAAACTAGCAGAAATAGTCTTATTTCTTGCTTTATTGTAAGTAGAAGCGAAATAAGGGAGTACCATAGGTTAAAGTGAAAGCCCAAAGCTGGTTGCTACGTGACTGATGTTCCTTTGTTTGTATGGACAGCAGCTGACAAATTCCTGTATGAAAAAGGTATAAGTTTTTCAAATCTGAAACCAAGAAAAAGGAATATCTCAAAAACGATCAACTTCACGAAAATAATGCATATAACATAAATTGTGTGTTTTAACGTGCTCTACATTTTTTGTGGGTTACGGTTTAGTAGTTATGCAAAATTCATCCACGATAAAGTAGTCTTCAGAGGCTATTCACAGCAAATTCAAAATATACCTTTTATTTGTCAGGTAAATATCTTTAATATATGATATTTTAATCAAAATCGTTAGATCCATGTTTTAGAAAATCAAAATTTTCGAAAAAAGTTCCATGTAAAGGGTAGTTTGGGGAGGGGGGGATTTCAAAATCTTCATGTCGCATCCCTGGAAGATACTAAACTTAAATACCAAGTTTGGTATTTTACCGACTTTTCGTTTTTGAGTTATCGTGTTCACAGACACACGGACACACACACGGACCTTTTTCTGAAAATACCTTTTTTGGATACAGGCGACCCTAATACATATATTTCCAGTGAAATTTCGGTTTCGAATTTTTTGGTGGAGTGCAATATCTTCTCTATACACTATGTACATAGTATGTATAGAGAAAGTAAAGAGTAATTCAGGACATTCAAAACTAATTAATTACATGTAATGGGATCAATTTGGGATAATATATCACAGTGCCTGAATACGCCTGTTGATTTTGTTCCACCTGTGATATTTTTAAGGTAAAATTTATTTAGATTGGTAACAGTTCGAATCATATTATTTTGCGCCACAATGAATACGCCATCTGTCGGCCCACTTCTGATTAAGTCACATGCTTTTTTATTGTTCCATTTATACCCCGCGTCTAACTGTACGATCGTATTAGCGGCATTTCACTTTGGATCGTGTTGCCTATAGGCAATGGTGTTAACTCGTGTGCACTAGTTGGTAGGTTATCGTTCGTCATTAATTTTAATGATTATATCACACACATACACACACATTAACACTCACATTTATATTTCCTGACTTTGGGGAGAATAGGGAATAATCTGGGCTAGAGAGAAATACCTACTCCCAACCGGGAACTCAACCCCTGAATCCCTCGCAATCATGCAGGTGCTCTATCGACTGAGCTACGGGGCCAGCGTGTCTATTGAACCTTAAAGACTATAAATAAATCGGAGAAAGTCGTGCCACATAGTGGCGAGAGGCAGGCTACAGAGAATCCATTCATAGATTTACATAGGACGGTTTTAGAGTAGTAAAAAAGAGGTCAATAGAATTGCCTGACACGCCTTCAGGAGGACCTGGGTTCAAATCCCGAAGACCGACCAATCTGGTTGTGTTTTTACTTTCTCTACACGTACTAAGTACATAGTGTATAGAGAAGATAGCATTCTACTCAAAAGTTCGTATACGGTCTGTGTGTGTGTGTGTGTGTGTGTGTGTGTGTGTATGTGTGTGTGTGGGTGTGTGAGTGTGTGTGTCTGTGTGATCTGGACAGCATAGCTCAAAAACGAAAAGACCGGTAAATACCAAACTTGGTATTTAAGTTTAGTATCTTCCAGTGATGCGAAACGAAGATTTTGAGAAAAATACCCCCACCCCCAACTACCCTTTACATGGAGCTTTTTATCGAAATTTGTAATTTCTCAAAAATGGCTCTAACGATTTCGATTAAAATATCGTATATTAAAGTTATTTACCTGACAAACAAAATGTATATCTTGAATTTTCTGGGAATAGCCTCTGAAGAGTACTTTATTCTGAAGAATTTTACGGAATTTTGGATAACTGCTAAACCGTAAAAGATGGACAAACATTTACCACACGAAAAATGTAGAGCACGTTAAAACACACAGTTTACTTTATATACACTTTTTTTTTGGAGCTAATCGTTTTTGAGACATTCCTTGCTTTTGACTTCTGCTTTAAAATAATAATACTTTTCTCATACAGAAATTTGTCAACAGCTGTCCATACAAACAAAGGAACTTCATTCGCATAGCAACCAGGTTTTGACTATCACTTTAACCTATGGTACTCCCTTATTTCGCTTTTACTTACAAGGAAGTAAGTAATAGGACTATTTATGCTAATTTTTTCTCAATTAGTATGAAATAAATAGAAGCATAAGCTTTTTAACACTAATTTGTTGCAGAGGTGTTGAAAAAGTCGTGTGAATGGAACACACCAGACTTTTTTTCCACGATTTTCCTTTTCGCCAAGATAACTGGAGTAGATGTTTAATTCCACGACCTAAAGTGCCACCTTAAGACTATACAAACAATAATAAAACTGAAAATAATAATATTAACACAGTTAATGTCCACAGATAATGAAAGTTAATGTTACTATCTATTCACAGAGAGTGAATTCAGTTAGACGAGATGACAAACTAACACCATTTACGGTCGCAAAGCAAAGGGATAGAAAGGGATGGGACCTTCAAAGACTAGCTGTATTCTACCATCTGACTACGGATGTTGAAAGTAGCCAAACTGGATAAAATCTGCTTGACTCCAAGCATATGTGGTATAGTACAGAGATGGGACCTCTAAGGCTACTGCATCCCACATCGATCAACGAGGTCTCTCACTTAACAGTTCGCGATATGACCAAGTCTTTAAAGAACCTAAAATAAAATGAATTAAAATGTTGGTTTGTTCCATTCACATGAATTTCTGTAGGTGTTCTGCAAAGAAATTATTCTTACGAAAAATTATTCTTATATCTACATAATTTTATGAAGTTAAACGCCCATTTTTACTTTCTCTATACGCACTATGTACATAGTGTATAGAGAATGTATTGTACTCTACCAAGAAATTCGATACCGAGATTTCACTGGAAATATGTGTTTGAGGGTCTCCTGTATCCAAAAAAAGTATTTTCAGGAAAAGGTCCGTGTGTGTGTGTGTGTGTGTGTGTGTGTGTGTCCGTCTCTCCGTGTGTCTGTGAACACGATAACTCAAAAACGAAAAGTAGGTAAAATACCAAACTTGGTATTTAAGTTTAATATCTTCTACGGATGCGTCACGAAGATTTTGAGAAAAATCCCCCCAACCCCAACTACCCTTTACATGGAACTTTTTTCGAAAATTTTGATTTTCTCAAAAATGACTCTAACGATTTTGATTAATATTTCGTATATTAAAGATATTTACCTAAGAAATAAAATGTGTATCTTGAATTTTCTGGGAATAGCTTCTGAAGAGTAGTTTATTCTAGATGAATTTTACGGAATTTTGAGTAACTGCTAAACCGTAAGAGATGGACAAAAACTTACAACACACAAAATGAAGAGCACGTTAAAACACACAATTTATGCTGTATACATTTTTTTCGTGGAGTTCGTCGTTTTGAGACATTCCTTAATTTTTGTTTCTGCTACGAAACACATACCTTTCTCATACAAGAATTTGTCAACTGCTGTCCATACAAACAAAGGAACTTCAGTGACATAGCAACTAGCTTTTGATAATCACTTTAAGCTAGGGCACTCCCTTATTTCGCTTCTACTAACAGGGAAGCAAGAAATAAGACTATATCTGCTAATTTTTCTCGATTAGCAGGAAGTAAATAGAAGCACAAGATTTTTAAAAATAATGTATTGCAGAGATACAGAGAAAGTCATGTGAATGGAACTCATCATATTTTTACTACATATGACGCCAGAGGTGATGGCAGTAATGAATATGGAGCACCGGTGGAGTGCAATAACAGGGAAAAACGGAGAACCCGCAGAAAACCCGCCTCTGCGCCGCTTTGTGCACCACAAATCCCACATGGAGTTACTTGTGATCAATCCGGGCCAGTTTAATGAGAGGCAAGGACCACTCGGCCACGTCGCGGCCTAGTTGCATAATGCTAATTAAGGTAAACATTACTAGAAATTGTCTTAGTACTTAGCTCCTCACAAGTAGAAGGGAAATAAGGGAGTACACCAGGCTAAAGCGATAATCAAATCTCTTAAAAGCTGTAGCTATGCTGTTGTTATTGAAGTTTGGTTCTCTTTTCATGTTAGGAGTAAAACAAAAGAGAGCTAAAACGGGTGAGGGTTTTCCGTTTGAGAAAAGTTAACTCTTATGTGTGTGTGTATATATAAGTTGTGTGTTTTGGCGTTTTTTAGTTTCTCTAGCCCCTTATGTACAATGTACATAGGGACAGAGAAGTATTGTATTCCACCCAAAAATTCGATACCGAGATTTCACCAGAAATACATGTTTTAGGACCCCCTGTATCCAAAAAAAGCATTTTCAGAAAAAGGTCCGCGCGTGTGTGTGTGCGTGTGTACGTGTGTGTGAACACGATAACTCAAAAACGAAAAGTAGCTAAAATACCAAACTTGGTATTTAAGTTTAATATCTTCTAGGGATGCCATACGAAGATTTTGAGAAAAATCCCCCCACCCCACACTACCCTTTACATGGAACTTCTTTCGAAAGTTTTGATTTTCTTAAAAATGGCTCTAACGATTTTGATTAAATTATCATATATTAAAGATATTTACCTAAGAAATAAAATGTATATCTTGAATATTCTGGGAATAGCTTCTGAAGACCTGTTTATTCTGGATGAATTTTGCTTGATTTGGCATAACTAGTAAACCGTAAGAGATCTTGTTAAAATACACAAGTTATGTCATATACATTTTTCTCGTGGAGCTTACCGTTTTCGAGGTATTCATTGTTATTAGTTTCAGTTATGAAGTACTTATACTTTTCTCAGACGGGAGTGTCCGTTTTTCTTTTGTTCTACTCCTGGCCAAGAAAAGAAGCGATTTGTAATGACAATCGCATAAGGACAGCTTTTAAAACATTTGACTATTGGTTTAGCCTAGTGTATTCCCTTATTTTCTTCCTACTTATACGGAACTAACTAATAAGAACATTGTGCTAATGAGCACCTCGATTAGCAAGGTGCAAATAAGAACATTGTGCTAATGAGCACCTCGATTAGCAAGGTGCAGAAAGAAGAAGAATCTTATGTATGAAGTTTGTAGAACAGCTAATGAAAGTCATGTGAGTGTAACACATCAGATTTTTGTGTAGTAGTTTTTGTGTATCTCTTATGGTTTAGCAGTTATACAAAATGATTCAGATATTTCAGGGACTATTCGAAAGAAATTCAGTTTTATTTTCCATGTAAATATATTTAATATACAACCTTAATCAAGTCTTTACATCGATTTTTGACAAAACTGAGCATTTCGAAAAATGTTTCTTGAAAAATTACTTGGGGTGGGTGAATTAATCTGGAAATCTTCGTGTAGCATCGTTGGAAAATATTCAACTGAAATACCAAGATGATTGTGTGCCTGCCTCATATTCAAAAGGTCCAAAGTTCTACTCTCGGTTACGATGAGTTGTAAGAATATGTTTTTACTTTCTCTATACGCACTATGTACATAGTGTATAGAGAAAGTATTGCACTCCACCCAAAAATTCGATACCGAGATTTCACCGGAAATATATGTTTTAGGGTCCCCAATATCCAAATAAAGAATTTTCACAAAAAGGTCCGTGTGTGTGTGTGTGTGTGTGTATGTGTGTGTGTCCATGTGTCCGTGTGTCTGTGAACACGATGACTCTAAAACGAAAAGTCGGTAAGATATCAAAGTTGGTATTTAAGTTTAGTATCTTCCCGGGATGCGACATGAAGATTTTGAGAAAAATCCCCCCACCCCCAACTACCCTTTACATGGAACTTTTTTTGAAAATTTAGATTTTCTCAAAAATGGCTCTAACAATTTTGATTAAAATTTCGTATATTAAATATATGTACCTAACAAATAAAATGTATATCTCGAATTTTTTAGAAATAGCCTCTGAAGAGTAGTTTATTCTGGATGAATTTTACGGAATTTTGAATAACTGCTAATCCGTAAGAGATGGATAAAACCTTATTACACAACACATGTAGAGCACGTTAAAACACACAATTTATGTTATATACATTTTTTTCTTGGAGTTCATCGTTTTTGAGCCATTCCTTATTTTCGTTTCTGCTATGAAAAACTTATATTATTCTCATACAGGAACTTGTGAACTCCGATCGATATAAACAAAGGAAGTTCATTGACATAGCAACCAGCTTTTGACTAACACTTTAACCTATGATACTCCCTTATTTCGCTCCTACTTACAAGGAAGCAAGTAATAAGACTATTTCTGTTAATTTTTTCTGATTAGCATAGAGTAAATAGAACTATAAGGTTTTTAAGAATAATTTGTTGCAGGAATATAGAGAAAGTCATGTGAATGGTACACATCAGATTTTTTACGGTTTTTCCCCTATTCTGATCAGACGAACGTTGGGTAACTTTAAGCTCTGTGTTCTTTTGAGCATAATTTCACACATTTCATTTACCCACCCTTGTATGACCTCCCCGGCCATAAACGTTTAAGTTAATCTGATAATGGGCTAATAGTTTAACAACTAAAAGATTTTGTCACTTACAGATCATTTTACACCAGCCAGTCCGAAGGTTGGATGAAGTAGG